>JAAFCE010009058.1:7762353-7896457 GCA_013389805.1 Trigoniulus corallinus
AGCTGGGTACTGCTAATACCCAATAATCGTCGCATTAGTGTAGTGTCCGTGCAGTCTATGCATTAGAACTATGCAGTGGACGGGTCTCTAATGACCTTGTAGTTGACGGGACCTTAAACTCCAACAACAACAACAAATCCAGTCAGAGGGACAAGATGGGTACCCGACCTCACGGCACATTCTCGTGAATCTCGCGGCACACTAAAGTGCCGCGGCACAGTGGTTGAGAATCGCTGTTGTAATTGAATGACCCTAAACACCAACGAACGAACGAAATATTGCAGCATATCAAGTCGTTATTCACACTTAACGTAGTTAGTACATGGGTTTCTGGCGTTAAGTGGATGGTAATAGGGAGTTGTATTACAACGTTGATGCATGCACGCAATAACGTACAGACCACGTGACTAGCGTACGATTTTTTTTAAAAAAAATTAAAGTTTTATTGTAGCGTTTCTGCAACGGCCCATACATGAGCGCCACCTACCGAGAGACCTCCTCCACTGGCACCAATTTTCTCTCTATTTCTAACTCCGCGGCAGGCGTCACCAGAGCGTACGTCTGAAAAACTTATGTCAAAACGTACATTCAGCTTGACGCTCACAGTGTTTGCGTTCGCACAGTTGAATATTCATCTGCAAAAAAGGTTATAATAGAACTCCTTATTAATCATCGTTACTTACATAACGCTCGAAATGGCAATTTTATTTCTAGATAAGGTTGGCCATTCAGAGCAATAGCCAATCAAATTTAGGTATGCCTCTGACGTCACCGTGGAAGCACTCCCTCATAACATACCATAGAGAGAGCATACTAATGATTAAGAGTTACACATTTAAGACCAGCAAAAGCATTTTGTTAACAATAAAACCAAACCAGTACACAAATAAACATAAACGGAGTCCTGTGTGATAGGAAGGTCCCAATCAAGTTGTAAGGGAAGTTTTACTGGGCAGTAGTTAGATCAGTTGTGCCATACTGTATGGATCAGAGTGTTTGGCAGTGCCACAGAGCTATGTCAATAGAATGCAAGTACCTGAGTTGTGAATGCTGCAGTACATAAGTGGGGTGTCAAGAGCAAATAGAATTAGGGACGAGTATATTACAGGTAGCCTGGGGGTTGGGGACATTGCTAAAAAAGGTGAATAGGTTGAGGTGTCTTGGACATGTAATGAGAAGACAGGGGAGTAGGAGATCGTTAGGTCAATTGCAGGAGTGCAAGTGGTCAGAAGCACCTGGGGCAGGGGGAGACTGAAGTAGACATGGGAGCAAGTTCAGCATAGGGATATGGTGGTGTGTGGGGTGGACCAGTGGCGTCACTAGGGTTGGCGTCACCCAGTGCAGTGACACCATGGTGTCACCCCCCCCTCTCTTGAAAAAAAACCCCTTCTTCTGCTTTGGTGTCACCCCATTTCTCAAGGTGTGAGTGGTGTCACCCAGTGCCCCCTAGTGACGCCACTGGGGTGGATGAGGACCTGATGAGGAATAGATGGCAGTGGAGGGCTAGAACCTGCAGACCTGAGGATGATGAGGATGATGACAACTATGACAACGATGACAACATATCCTGAATTACTCTAATAAACCCTTCTTCTACCCCCTTTTTCATAATACTCCCCATACTACCTGTCGTTGGACACTGTCAAAGGCCTTCTCCAGGTCAATAAAGATGTCATAGAGGTCTTTCTTTGCTGCCCTATACGTTTCTACCATCTGCCTCAGAATGAAGATAGGCTCCATTGTGGACCTACCTGGCATGAACCCAAACTGATTTCCACAGACACTAGTTCTATCCTGGAGGTGATGCTCCATTACTCTCTCCCAGAGCTTCATGGAGTGGCTCATTAGGTTTATACCTCGGTAGTTGCCACAATCTTGGACATCCCCTTTACCCTTGTGGAATGGTACTATCCAACTGTCTCACCATGCAGATGGCATTCTATCTCCACTAGCTATCTTATTGAAAAGTTTCCCTAACCACTTGGTACCTGTCATCCCTAGGCTATGCCATACTTGAATGGGGATTCCATCTGGGCCAACAGCGTTTCTCCCTTTCATTTTCCTAAGTGCCCTGGCTACTTCCTCCTCAGTTACTTGGTCCACAGCACCAGCTTGGGGAGGATTGGTGGCAATGTCCTCATCTCCCCTGACTTCATTCAAGAGGGTTTGGAAGTACTCCTCCCATCTTCTCTTTACCTTTGTTGGAGAGAGCAGGACACTACCTAAGCCATCCTTCACTGTTATAGCTTGGGGTATATCTTTTACTGCCCTATCTCTAGCCTTGGCCAGTTCGAAAACTTCTCTCTCTCCTTCCTTTGTCCCTAACTGCTCATAGAGGGCCTCATACTTCTGGTGCTTGGCCAGGGCAATCTTCCTCCTAGCAGTGGTCTTGGCCTGCCTATACTGAGTCTTTGACTCCTGGTCCCCTATCTCCTGCCACCTGTGGAAAGCAGTCTTCTTTGGTTTGATGGCAATTTGCTAGTAAACATGTGAAATTTAAATTTTAATGTATTTTTCAATCTACCTATGATTATTTTTCTTATTTTTTTCCCTTATTCATCACAAAATCAGGGTAAAGATTGCTTATACAAAACCTGTTAAAATATATGGAAACCATAATAACTACAGCTCAAAGAAGAAAAACTTAGCTTTCAATGTTTTCTAAGCTGCAGCCAACACCTCTGTGGTGGCTTCTTGGTGAGACTTCTGAAAAAAATGTAGCAATTGGATACAATTATATTCTATAAGCATACAACATGTAAATACCAAAAATTGCAAAACAAATAATTCAAAACAATACTTATCTTTTTTTGTTGGAAAGGTGACAATGTTTCACAACGTTTCTTGCTTCATCGTTGATTATCCTATCATCTGTGGTAACTGTGCATTTTCTCTGCCTGGAATAAAAAATTCTTTCAGGAAAATCATCAGTTTAATACAGTTTAATGGTTTTACTACAATAATTGAGTATTGTGAATTTTTTATTCTGCTTTAATTCATTTTAGATTTCTTTTCTTCTATATAAATTTTATGGTAGCTGGAAGATGATTGACATCATTCCTTTGTCAACATTCATTCCCCTTGGTGTCAACGTTTGGAACTCCTTTATCATTTCAGATTCTTTTCATTTTCTATCTTTTTCAGTCTTGAAGTTTGTCATGAGAAACGTGACTTGAAAGTCTTTCTTCTGGTGTGCCAGTGCATTGAAATTTATCCCAACTGGTGTCTCTTTTGTTCTTAATGTCATTTAGATGCTCTCTAATTTGTATTTTTGCCTTCCATCCAGTCACACCAATGTAACTCTTCTCACATTTAATGGACAAGGTAAATCACATTGGAGGTGTGCAGAAGTAATAATCTGTCTTATTTTCCATTTAATGACCTTATTATTGGTTTGAAATTCAATTGTTTCATTCACATATGTGCAAACAATGCAATTTTTCCTCTGGCATCTCTTGCATCCCTCATTTTTGTTTCTTGTTATTTTAGCCTTCACTAGCATGTCTTGTAAATTTCAGTTTCTTTTGAATGTGATTCTAAATGGTTCTGTGAATAGTCTTTGTAAAGTGGGGTCTGTTAACAAGATATTGTGATTTTTTTCTCAGTATTGAGGCAAATGTACCAGAAAGGTCATTGAACATTGTACATAGGTTAAGGTTGTCACTTTGTTCCTTCTTTGTATTGTTCATCAGTGTCTGTTGCAGTTGACATGCCTTGTTTCCAACCACTCTCAGGAATTTTCCTAGGTATCCACACCTTTCAAAATCCTGCAGGAGTTGTTGGCATTTCATCCTGAAGTCCCTGTCATCTGAGCAGATCCTTCAATCTCATTTCAACTGCCCAATTGGAATACCTGTCTTGCACATTTTTTTGGGTGGAAGCTATTATAATGTAGGTATTGGTGCTTGCCCATCGGTTTCTGGTAGAGGGAAGTTCTAAATAGTCCATTTTCATATGAGATCTTCACATCAAGGAAGTCTATTTCAGTCCTAGACATATTTGCAGTGAATTGTATTGAAGGGTTGATGGAGTTTGCCAAGCTGACAAAGCCATTTAGATCCTGCTCTGAATGGGTCCAAATTACAAAGACATCATCAAGGCATCACACCCACATTAATGTCTTTTTTTCAGTGCTTTCTCTAATAATTGCTTTTCGATGTTGCCCATGAATATATTAGCATACGATGGGACCATTTTGGTTCCCATCACTGTGCCTTGTTCTTGAATATAGTAGTCATTATTGAATTGAAAAATATTATTTGTGAGAACTATTTTAATTAGATCACTGAGTGTTTCAATGTCTGAAAACGTCTGTTTTATGTGTACAAGATTTTATCCCCTCATCATGTGGGATATTTGTGTCCAGGGATGTCACTTCCATGGTGCGCAGAATTAGGCTGCTCGCACACACAGCCACTTGTGGCAGCAACTAGTGGCGACTAAATGTAGCGGACTGCATTTTCAATTGAAATGCAATAGGTTCGGCACAGACACAGCGTTTGCACAAGCGCTACCAAGCCACATGCTGTGGCAGTGGTCATATCTCGCTACTTGCATCCGGTGGTGGCGTCTTTATTATCATCGCAAACACAAGCCATGCTACAGCTTCAATGGCAAGCCACCATTTCATTGTGAAGTGTTTTGTCTATCAGAAAAATTCAGTTGTCACATTTTGTTTGTGAATGAAAATGGCAACCCATATAGATATTGATGTTTTCATTAGTGGAATTGAAAGTCGTCCTGCAATTTGGGATATGCGCTCAGATTTATATTGCAACAGAAGTGAAAAAACGAAAGCCTGGGAGGAAGTATGCAAGATGTTTATACAAAATTTTGAAAATATGAACACAAAAGACAAAATTGCAGAAGGTAAATTTTTATTCATGAAAGTTTGAGATTATAAACATTATATTTATTAATAAATTAGCAAAATCAGATTTTGCTGTCCTGCCAAGAAACTTTCCCTTCTTTGCTTAGAAAATAACATTTCAATTTGTCTCGTGTACTAATTGATCATACTATTGGCATGTGAATGTCTTCAATATTATGAAGGCCATTAACATTTAAAGTGTGATGGAAATTATAACCATCTCACTTATGAACAAAATTATGCAAGATTACACATGCCCTTACAATATCTTCTGCAAATTCTAATGAGACATTTAGGGGGCAATGTAATATCCTCCACTTATTAGTTAATATCCCAAAAGCACACTCAATGCAACGTCTAGCCCAACTCAATCTATAATTAAATATTCTTTTCCCATAATCCAGGTGTTTTCCAGAGTATGGACGTAACATGTGTTCTGAGAGTCCAAATGCCTCATCCCCCAACAAATGAATAATTCAAAGGCCCACGGTCTGTTGAGATTTCGTTTGGTGGTGAAATGTTGAGTGTGTTCTGCTGTATTTTTTTGAAAAGTTCACTTTCTTGATATAATTGATGAATCTCCAGCTCTACCATAGGACCCAACATCCACAAATGTAAACATATAGTTCACATCACATACAGCTAACAATACAATAGAAAAGAAATGCTTATAATTATAATAAAGGGATCTACTATCCAGAGGCTTAATTATCCTGATATGCTTTCCATCTATTGCACCCAAGCAATTTGGAAAGTTAGCATATTGTTGAAAGCCATCTGAAATAGTTACCCATGTAGCCTCAGTTAGTTCAGGTATACAACATTCTTTCAAGTTCTTCCATATTAATTTACAAGTTTCTATAACAATAAGTCGGGCAGTTGATGATCCACAGCAATAAACAAATTCAAAATCACCAAATGTGCATCCAGTAGAAAGATATCTGAAAGAAAATCATTTATTGAGGCATTTGATAGTTAAAGCACAGGTATCCTGGTGTTATAATGCACTGTAATATAAGGTTTTTTGATTGTACTTCATTTTCAGCTGCTCAACTGCAACGCAAATGGAAATGTCTTCGTGATTCTTACAACAGAGAACGAATGAAGCAAAGAAATGTTAAGAGTGGATCTGCAGCATCTGGGCGAAAAGAATACATTTACTTTCAACAGCTTTCTTTCTTGTCAGTTTTGGGAGACCTAAGACGAGGCCCAAAAGAAAACTTGCCAGAGCAAGAATCCTCATCAACTGAATGTGAACATACAGAGGGTAGGAAAAAGAAAAGAACTTTTACAAGTATTGAGAGAGCCGAGCTTGAAATACTTAGTAATATAACTAATAAAGCCAAACAGGGTGGTGATGACTGTGACTGTAACTTTCTGCTGTCTCTATTACCAGACCTGAAAAGCATACATGGCGATTATAAATTAGATTGCAAAACTGACATATTAGTTTTATTAAAAAAAGTATAACAACTTGCAAAATACACAAGTAATCTATCAAATTCAGCCTTCATTTGGCTATCACAGTCATCCAACTTCAGTGGCTCTAGGTCCTTCACGTGAAACTAATATTCAAAGAGATTTATCTGGAGTGACTAGAAATTCTGTACATTCACCAGCTCCAAGTTCTAGTCATTCATTATCTGACAATGCCAGTGTAATTGAAGAAATGTTTTTTGACAATTAGGAAATAAACTCATTATTGTAGTTACCTCAAAGTAATTGCCAGTCTTTCTGCAGGAGTAATGCACTTTCTCATTTGGGTGTCTTTTCGTTTCAATCCATCTTGAAGAAGTGATAAGAGTTCGTTAAATGTATGCAAACTCATTCGGAAATATTTGAAGAATTTCTCATCATGAAATTTTAAATCTTCAAAAAGAGTGTAAAAATGACCTTTTCTTTCATGACCGTTTAGTATAGGATGCACCCAATAAATACGATGCCTCAGTAATTTCTTTTGCCTGCATTGTCGTCGTAAAAGCACCAACGTGATTACAGTGTCGACGTCCATTTTTCTACAGCCAGGACAAGGAAAAAGCAGCTATGTTGGACAAAGTAGTGGTGACCACCTGTGGCTTCATTGGGCCACTAGTGGCAACCACCTGTAGCAGCCACTGGTTGTCATGTACAGGCACTAGAAGTCACCACTAGTGGCTGCTGCTAGTGGCTGTGTGTGTGAGCAGCCTTAGTTAGTCTGGTAGTCGAGTTGATTGTTGGAGTGTTTCTAATTTTTGAAGGAAGTCTGTCGTGTCTTGGAGGTAAGATGGTAGGGTTTTTGCAATGGGTTTTAGAAAGCTGTCAACAAATTGATATATTTTCAGTCACAACATTATTAGAGGAAACTATAGGTCATCCTGGGTTTCTTTTCTTAAGTATGCTCTTAAGCTACTACTTGCTTCCGTGATGATGTAGGGGGAGGAGCTAACTGGTGAAGGGAAAAATATTAAAATGAGGCTGAATGGCCAACCTTATCTATAGTAACCTTGGAGAATACAATGCATATTGCTAGGTGATGAGTTTGTATTTTAGCAAGACTTAGTACTGTATTTCTAATCAGCATAGTTTTCCCCTCTCTAGTGTGTCCAGGACTATTGGGCAGTATTTCTACCAAATCACCTGTGAGTCTCATGTTGCAACGTTTTGGTTATTAAACATCAAATTGTTTTCTTTGTGGGAGCAACTTCTTTCACTAACATGCTTCTACTGATCTTCACATATAACACTGCAGATAACATTGCATGGAATTAACTGGCGCCCCCAATTTGTGTCACATCATGTGGTGGAGATGTGCTCCAATTAGTCAAACAGCTTATGTTTAATGGGAAAGATGAAAGTTGGTCAACTTTCCCATCTGTTGCTATTTGCCATTCCCTTTATTGTGAAGGTCGCCATTGGCATTTGTCGTTTTAACTTTTCTTCCTATTCTCATTTACATTATGTCCCCATTCTAATTGTCAAGTGGCCTTTATCGTTTCATCCTCTCAGGACGATTTGCTCAATCTCCCTAATAGCAATGGGAATGGCAACAGAATAGCAATGTAACTGGGAACGTGAACATGAAAGCTAGCTGCACAATAACCATCATTAACAAATGCAGGGGATGGAAAGTAGTGAAAGTTCTGTAGATATGCACTGCCAGTATATGGGTGTAGCTAGTTTTATAAGCCATAAGCCACACAATATTTATAAGATATATAGGAAGGTTGTCATGGAAACTGCAAGGTAGATGGAGGACAAAAGTTGGTGAACTTTCCTGTCCGTTTATGTTGGCCATTCCCATTAACATTGACTGTACAAGTCACCATTGCCAATTGGCGTTTTAACTTTTCTTCCCATTCTTGTTTACGTTATGTTCCCGTTCCCATTGCTGCTGTGAAGAGGCCTTAAGGGGCACCCCAGTGCATGAGTAACAATGCAGGAACTTAGAGACTTAAGATTGTGTATCAAGAAGGGATTACTTATTTGACTTTCATTTGATATGAAGTTGAAAAGTAGGAAGTTAAATGCTTTCTTCATGGAATTACAAAGACGTACTGTATAAACCAGGAAATTTCTCACATGTAGCACCTCATGCCAGGCCTGGAAAACTGCTTCCAGAAAGAAAACGTTGACATAAGCCAACTGAGTAAAATACCGTCCAACAGTTTGTTTCTGGTACCACAATGGGACAAATCAGTAACTGACTCCATAAACCATTAACTGCCAACTTTTTGCATTTTAAAATTTATCAGAAATGAATTATTCTCATATTGCTAAAAGCTAAAAGAATTATCTTCTTATTAAGGTTTCACAAATAACAGTAGGAGGACAAATGTCCTCAGCCATGATCCCCAAATGGGGATGCAATGTAAAACAATGTCCAATGCACTCATATGATTACTCATAGTTTAATGCAGAATTCTCTAAACAAAACTAATATTTTTAAGAAAAATTGCATTATGTGCCATTCCTATTACAATTCAAGTGCAGTTCAACATTACCTTTTGACCACTGTTCGGAAACATTCTTTATGCAAACCACACATTTTCTCTGTTTCCCCTTTTATGTTCATTCCATATAGTGAGTACCACTACTTCTGATGTTCACAGGAGCATGGGAGCTTGATAATTTTGGGCAAGAAGGCTGCCCCGTCTTCACCATAGCCCTAGCCACTGCATAGTTCTAATGCAGAGACTGCACAGACAGTATGCTTATGTGACACTTTTTGGGTCTTAATGGTACCCAGTGTTCCCAAGCTAGTATTAGCTGGGGTTGCATCACTTATCTTCAGTGATAAAATGAGAACTGGTGTGGCACCCACTCTGAGTTAGGTTCTGTTACGTTTTCTTCCTTGCTGTTGAACATTTATTTTTTTGGACTGTGGATATTTATTTTTGAATTTGTACATCATGATGAATTTCAAGACAGCCAGGCACCTCAGTGGGAAATGGGTCTTCTAATGTAGAGCAGCTGAGTTGCATGGGACTCAGGTCTCATCAGGTCTCAGGTCATACCAGGTCTCATCAGATCACTGAAGTTAAGCAACAAAACCCAAGTTAATAATAAACAATGGTGGTTGGTAGTCAACATTGGCTAATTTCTGCTACTAATTTCCCTTCTGCTAATTTCTCCTCTCCTACATCCCCTACACCTACCTCTTCCTAACCGAGAGCAGCCTCCTTAGGGTCTGGTCTGTTATGGCTGCCTGGTCTACTCCCCAACCCATTATTGTAACATACATACATACTAACACATTGTCATTTTTTTACTGGTGGAAGTTCCACACTTTCAATAGGCCCATTATCATCATAAAAACAATCACTAATTCTATCTGTTGTAAAAACTGTGAGCCACTAAGAATTTCTTCAGCTTCCATGATAGTCAAACAATTACTGAATAAGTTGGAGTTCATATTTCACATCAATCTGAAGACAAATTTTATTGGTATATGTCATTGCCTAGATTTGAACTACATGCCACCTTCCATGGTCTCCAATTGGGGCTTGGCAAAAAAGTATGTTTTCTAAATGATTAACCTCAATAACCCTCTAGTGGGATTTTCCACCTAGCAGGCGGAGTAGGTTTTCCTCTGGGCCACTACGGGTCACACTTTTCCTGGAAAATGAGTGTCCGCCATTATGTGCTTCAGCCACTTCATGCCCCTGACTGGAGGACGATCCTGCCACTTCCACATCACTTCTGTTCAAGATAAGCCTGGTTTTCTTATAACCTACCCCACCTATTAGGCGGAGGATCCTACTAGACAGAGAATCCCACTAAAGCTTCATACCATAATCCATCTATGGAGCTGAGAATCCCATATAAGGACTTTCTGCACATTTCTGGGATATGACAAACGCCCATGGTGAGTTGTATATTCTGAATGCACACTGAGACTGGTTGCACTTGCTTTAGAAGGTGAAGCCTCTGAATCAGAACTCGAGTCTGATGACTCCTACATCCATAGTGACTTTGGGGTGGAAAGTTCAGATCATGACAGTGGCTCTGAATTAGAAGATGGCACTCCTCTAGAAACACAAGGAAGAACTCAATGTGGGAGATCGCCCAATCAAGGTATCCACCTGTAAGACGGACGATCCTCTACACCAGTAACCTGATAACGATCCCACTAGAGGGTTAATCACCAGAATAAACATTCATATAAATATGTATATAATAAATCACGTTTTAAAGTTTAACTTGCATAATTTTTTGAAGAATGAAATTTTAAAACTGCATAATATTTTTACGAATGATTTTCCACACCAGCCGACCTTAAATGAAGTTACTTGGAATCTTTGGGAAAAATGAGAGTCTGGTAGTGCAGAACTCTTACGAAAGATTGTATCATAGGTATCATGGCCACTTCTTAAAGAAAAATGGTGAACTAAACGATTCAATAAGGGGACAAAGTCAAAATCCCCATTTGGGGATCATGGCAGTTAGTTGGTTAATGGACGGGGCGAAGATTTGAATTGAGGAAGGAATACATTGAACAGCAAATGTTATGTTTCTAAATACAGTATTATTGACGTGCTTAATAGGCCCTACTTAAAGGGGGTTAATAGTCTAAGATCAATCACAGAAGTCAAGTGCACATTACCCTTTAGTTGTGTTTGTTTCTTGGCGTTTTAGGGCCCTACAACTACAAGGTCGTTTGTTCTGATGCAGGGACTGCACAGACGCTACACTAATATGACGATTTTTAGATACTAGCGGTACCCAGTTTTCCCAAGCGGCCACCCATGTCACTACTAACTGAGCTTGCGTTGCTTAACTTCAGTGATCAGACCTGAACTGGTGTGTCCAACGCAACTCACCGCTCCCTTGCTGCTCCCCCTGGCGCTAAAACCTGGCTATGCTATTGACCCCTTGCTAGTTTACTTCAAATGTTTTCAACACCTTCACTTCCCCTGGGGTTGCACTGCTTAACTTCAGTGATCAGACGAGAACAGATGAGTCTAACACAATTTGCCGCTCCCCTTTAGTTGTGATTGCTTTATGAAACGCTCCTGACGTGTTCCTAATCTGCACTCAGGCGCGGATCCAAGGAAGGGTTTTTAGGGTTGCAACCCTCCCCCCCTCAATTTTGGGTCGACATTTACACTGACAAATGAAAATTGTGTTTCCAATTGCTGCCTATGGCTCAACCCCCCCCCCTGACAAAAATCCTGGATCCGCCACTGTCTACACCTATTATTTTTTGTAGGGTAGCCGCTGTTTGACCAAAATGTCAAAATAATGCGGATTTTAAGATAAGTAGATGTGATCGAAATAAAGACGTGACTTTAAAAGTCACGCCAACTTCATGCAGGAAACTGTGGCATAGGGACTGCGGTCTGCACGGTCTTGTGGCGCAGAATTTGAGTCACGTCACCCTGCAGCTCAACATGCCGAAGTACATAACCTTATGTGATTCACAGAAACCTGCTGCGAAGGACCCTGCGTTACCTGCAGTCTTTGCAGGTAACCCAGGCCTCCTCTCCCCTAACGCAGGCCTACTGGGAGTGGCTGTACTGCGTTAGACACACCAGTTCTCGTCTGACCACTGAAGTTAAGCAACGCAACCCCAGCGTGCAGCCAAGTTGCGTTGGACACACCAGTTCTCGTGAGATCACTGAAGTTAAGCAGCGCAAGCCCACGTCTATACCAACAAGGGTGGTTGGTAAAGAACGTTGGGTGCTGCAAGTTTCCCCTCTCCTATGTCCTCTACACCTACCTCCTCATGTCATGCGAGCAGCCTCCTAAGGGTTCGTCCTGTTATGACTGCTTGGCTTACTCCCCAAACCATAACTTAATCCAGTACTAGCATGGGTTACCGCTTGGGAACACTGGGTAGTATTAATACCCAACAGTCGTCATTACGTCGCCGTGAAAGGTCCTGAAACCCTAATGAATCAACAACATCCTCAGTGGCGCACAGGGTGCAGTAGCTTGCTTGATTACTGCGTCAGTGGTTCAGCACCAAACTTGACATTATTCTGTAAAAGGTAATTTTCAAATAATTTGTAATTTAGTGAAGTAATTTAGAAATACATTAAGGGGGACTGCAGCAAGAGGACGATACAATGTTTTCAAATTAAATTTTTATTTTTTTTTATTTTACCATCGGGAACCCCATGGGGGAGGGTTAAGCAGTAATCCACGTGTAAGAATATCCCGTTTCTTTACTTGAAATGTATGTAATTGAACCCTCGGAAAATGCTCAACAATACTTTATTAACGCTAATAATAATAAACTTAACTACACCCAATTGACTATTCTTCCCGTTTGATGCGAGGAGCTACTATAGGCCTACTGTATCTACAGTATATTGTATCTGAATCTGAATAAAAAATTCTAAAACTTTCGAAAATACAAGTAAATTCTTAATCCATTTTTAAATTAAATACTCAAAATGTTAGCAGGGCCGGTCTTATAGGTTCGGCCGCCAGCGTGCATTTATGTCGCGGCCGCCCCCCTCCATGATATTTTCACTTACTGTATTTTGATTGAGTAAAGAAATCGTTATTTTGTTTCGATTTTCTTGCATGGCAGCACATGGAAAGAATTGCCTTTCTTTCCTGAAGCATCAAAGCAAAAGCAACCCCTAACCCTTTTCCCGCCTATGGCAGTGTCGGGTACTTATCTCTGTCCCTCTGAATGGACACAAGGGTGATACATTGGACAGTGTTTATCCGCATTTGGTTTCCGACCAAAGCTACAACCCTTATGTTTATTTATCGTCGGCCTACTGTTCGTTGGGGCATTCTACTGACGCCAGGCAGCGAGTTCCTAGACCTGGATATTTTGCCTCATCTACCCATTGCATAGGTTTCTTTCATTTGCCAATGCCATTGTACTCCACACGGAGCCTGAGTTTTACTTGTCATCCGAAGAAAGGTGCAATCAGATGATCTCACTCGCCCGAAAGAAGCCACCCCACCTTGGTCTAGTATCGAATCTAGAACCACTGACGTAGTTACTGAGCACACTACCCACTGCATCACCTAGGCGGGGTTCTTTCCTGAAGCATCAAAGTATTAAAAATTTCGTGTTACTTTTGAGTTTGAGAAGGCGGCCGGCCGCCCCATCCGGGCAGACGCCCGCGTTCTTTGCACACTTTGAACCTATGGACGGACCGGCCTTGAATGTTAGAAAGCGAATATCGTGACGTCGTGCCAAGATGCACGCCTCTCTGATTCATCAGGATAGATCATGTGCATCTTGTGTGACAACATGGAGAATAGAATATGATCACAATAAAGAACATGAATTGTAGAGGATCAGAACATGAATTGTAGAGGGTCAGAACATGAATTGTAGAGGATCAGAACACGAATTGCAGAGGATCTGCAGTGAATCTCCACAAGGTACTCTCTGAGAGGGAAAAGAGGGTGATTGCAATGACCACAAGAGCTGCATATGGCCCTTCCAGAACAGGATTTCCGGCCATGGCCATAATGCTGGCAGTTGAAGCACCATAATGGGCTTGGTATGAAGTGCGAGACGCGTAGACAAAGGTAGCCGACCATGATGTGATTGGGCAGTTGGGGCTGATCAAAGGGCAGCGCAATGGTGTCCAAAGGGCGTGAGCCTTAGTCATGTTGAACCAAGATGCAGCAGATGGCCACAACACCGCTCGATAATTTTCTCTTCAGCTTGCCCATGTAGGCCACTCCACAGCTTTGTTGCACTCCACAACTTTGTTGGAGTTAAGCATGCATTGCTACCATGGGGCAGTCACCAAACTTACATATTTTTAAAAGTGACACAAACTGGTTGTGACCAGCAACCTCCACCAACAAGGAGCCATTGTACAGTTTTTTGGCAGAAGTCACATCATCAGCAATGCCGTTGATGGCTTTGACAATCAGGAAGGGCAATGCCTTACCGAAAGCTGCACTATTCTCCCCAGTAACGGAAGGGAACTCGGGAGAATAATCAGGAGTCATGTCTGTGATTTGACTGTATAGAAGACCTCCTTAGGTGCAGGAATGCGCATGGCATCGGCAGTAGCACCCTTGGCCTTAAGTCTAGGAAAACATTACCTCTTGTTAAGGCAAGTAGCAGACGCAGAAGATGTCGCGGGGCATTCCCAGATCCAGAATGTTTATGGCGGGGATGTGCCTGCTTCCTCAGAGCTATAGTACTCTCTATAATTTCAATGGCATTGGTTCCACTTGGTTGGGTGGAATCGTCCCTGCCATCTTCCGGGTCTTGACATTGCAAAGAACAAGAGGGAGAAAGGGTGGGGTTATTTCGAGAGACCCCGCTTCTGAATTTCGGCCGTACTTTGTGTGGTCACAAATTCCCAGCCAACAGACTCAGCCCATCATGGAGCCCAAAAAGGGGATCCCATTCTGATCGCCAGGGTTGCTTGGGCAAGTAACCGCCAGGGTGCATAACTGACCAGACTCGGTATCTGACTGCGAGACCATTTCCCATTGTAAGCGGTTGCAAATGTGCCGTGTTGCGGACTTTGGGTCGCTACCCTACTCCTCGATGTGTCGGAGCTAATTCATTAGTGCGGGGTGGCCAAGAGACAAGATGCACCCCCTCAACCACCAGGACCGCCTTTTCCCAGTTTGCGGGTATCCACGCACAGCAAACACGCGGGGAAGCGTTTCTTTATAGTCACCTCATTTGGAGCCTACACCGACCGAGAGCCCGTAAGACCACGACGGTGGTAACATCCAGACAGGGACGCAAGCAAGCGGCCTGTTTTGATAGCGTTTTACATGAAAGGAAGAAAGTATTCCTATTTTATCCACGGGCAAACACAGGGGGACTCCCTCGGAAAGGGTTGTGGAATTTCGTTCAGAAAAATTCAACAACAATAACAATAAAATGATTTCATTTCTAAATATTAATCCTGTACTTTGATAAGCAACATTAATTAGATAAAAAAATATTTCGAGAGGATGACCTTGAAAGATTCACTTAACACACAGCTCCTATAGCGCCATCCGTTGCACCATTTCTGAAACCCTTGTAGCACTCTGAAACTTCTCACCACTTAATGTACATCATCATCATCAGGGGCAGATCTACATAGGGACTAATACGGCTTAAGCCCTGGGCTCCAAGTGTCAAGGGGCCCCACAAAAATTGAATTATCATAAACTTTTAATACTTTTTGATTAACAGTAAGCACATCATATAATAAAAGTAGTTAATATTAATAATATAATAATAATGATTATTTATATTATTCATTGAAGTTTAATCAATCCTGTGGGGTTGGACGGCACCCCCTCACAGGTAGCCCTGCCACTTTTACTGCGGGTTCTTTGCATCTGACTGGGGTGCCCCCAGCCAGAGCTAACACACCCAATAAGGGGGTTAGACTGAGATTAGGGACGTGGAATGTGGGGACCCTCTCAGGGAAAACTGGGGAAACAGGAAGATCAGTATTGCATTCCTCCAAGAGATGAGGTGGGCTCTTGGAGAGGGATACAAACTGATCTACACAGGTAGCAAAGGGACAAAATGGGGTGGGTACAGCAGGCGATCACTTCAGTTAAGAGAGTGAGTAGTTGGATAATGTTAGTTACAGTTGTTTGGCAGGGTATTGGGCTCCACCTCATAAGTGCATATGCCCCCCCCCCCCCCCAAGCAGGCCAGGGGGACACAACAAAAGCAGAGTTTTGGGAGGACTTTGATGAGGTGGTTCAGTCAGTAAATAGCACAATTAGACAGGGCAAGGGAAATGAGCGACTAATTATTGGGGGAGACTTTAATGCAAATGTGGGTAAGGATGAGGATGAGGAAGTACATGGGGGAAGGGGGTATGGGACAATCAACCCAGAGGGGCAGAAGGTCCTTGAAACAGCAAGAGCACATGGATACGTTCCATAATTTTTAAAATTCGCGTAACTCCGAAATTATGAATTAAAACTAATGTAAAACCGCATAAAAAAAAATTTGTTGACTTTGAAAAAAATAGGTCACTTAATTACTTCCTTTGAGAAGCTGAAAATAATTTATATAAATTCTTAAATAAAATTGCATTTAAATACAGCTCGTTTTATTTTATAAGAAAGTACTATAAATTTACATGTTTTTAATCACTATCACTATCTGATAAGAGTATGCACCGTTTGTGAACAGGTTCCAAATCACTTTCATCATCAGAAATAACTGTTTCTGCAATTGATCTCTTTGGTATAGGTGATAAATTTTTGCAACCTTCATTCTCACTGTAGGCTGATTTTCCTTTTTTAACAATGCAATCCGTAATTAAACTTTGCATTGATGATTCTACTAATTGTTTATGCAATTCACTATATCCAGAAACACAGTTCTGCAGCTCACGTTGGATTTTTGTTTGTTAGAGTTTAAGGTCCCGTCAACTACAAGGTCATTAGAGACCCGTCCACTATATAGTTCTAATGCATATACTGCATTAGCAGTACCCAGCTTTCCCGAGCGACCACCCATGTCAGTACTAACTGGGCTTGCATTGCTTAACTTCAGTGATCAGACGAGAACTGGTGTGTCCAACGCAACTCGCCGCTCCCCTCACGTTGGAATTTAAAGGCCCTTTCAGAATTGGGGTCATTAACAAAAAAAAATGATTTTCTAATTTGCTGCATAGATGAAGACCATCTCAAATTATTTTTGAAGTGAGAGGGGTTGGGGTTTTCCTCAATATCACTTTCACTTCCTGAATTTGCTGCATCTAAAGCTAGTGCAACAGTCTCATCATCGTTTAACACATCATCCACCAGCAGTTCTTCTATATCATCATGTTTGAAATTATTAAAACATTCTCTGCCAATAGCATGTGCCAAACTTATAATTTCCTTCCAAAGTGTTCATGGTTCAGTGATTGTATTGCTTGTAATACATCATGGCCAAACCTTTTTCCAACAGGCATTTAGAGTTGCTGGCTTTATTTCAGCAGAAGCAGATGCAACTTGAATTATACAATCAAATATAGAATATAGTTTCCACACGTCTTTTACTGTCAAGGACTCATTTTCTAATTTATTCAATATGAATTTGTAAGTCCGCTTAATGTAATATTTTTTGAATGTTGAAATTATGCCTTGATCTAATGGCTGAAGAAGGCTTGTTGTGTTGGTGGAAGAAAGCAATTATTGAGCCATTCTGTAAAAACAGTTGTTGTCACCCAGGCTTTTGGGTTAGCCATCCAATGCCCTGGTAATTGTTTTAAATCTTTGCCTTTTAGGGCACGGGGTCTAAGAAATCGATTTATTATGAGTGGTTTCAACATTCGATCTCCTGATCGCATAAATACAGTACTGTATATATATTTGAGAAAAAAATTCTTTAATGAAATTCAAACCGCATAACTTGGAAATCGCGTTAAAAGAACCCGCATAAAAAGAGAGCCAACAGTACATGGTTCAGTAAGAGGGAAAAGTACCTAATCAGTTTCCAGTCACCACAGGAGAGATCCCAAATAGACTTTTTCATGGATAGGAAGCAACATAGGGCAGAGATCCAGGATTGCTGGGCACTACCTAGCAAGGATTTTCAGAAGGAGAGTGGCCATAAGTTGCTCATAATAGAATTAATAATAAAGGGGATAGTTAGGAAACACACCTGGAAAGGAGAATCAGTTATCAGATGGTGAAAGATACCCACCAAGGTAGATGAATTCCAGCAGGAGGTTCTCAGACAGGTTGACTGGGACTGGGATGGGCCAGCTAATGCCATATGGGATAGGGTTGCTAGGAGGATTAGGAGATGTGGAGAGGTGCTGTTAGGCATGGGTAGAGTAGGAGGCACTTACCAGGGTAGGCAGACATGGAGGTGGAATGAATGGGAAGAATACTACCAGAGCTTCTTAAATGCTGCCAACTGAGCAACAGTCACAGATAGCAACCCTCTTACTCCCCTGGCGGTGGACAGGGTAAGTGAGAATGAAACGGTCAGTGCCCTTCAAAAGATGAAAGGTCAGAAAGCAGTAGGACCTGATAAGATACCCATGGACGTTTGGCACACCTTGGGAACCACAGGAATGATATGGCCAGGGAAGCTTTTCAATAAGTTAGCAAATGGAGACAGGATGCCATCTGCATGGAGAGAGAGAGAGAGAGAGAGAGAGGGAGGGAGAGTGAGAGAGAGAGAGGGAGAGAGAGAGAGAGAAAATTGGATAGTTCCACTGTGCAAGGGCAATGGGGACACCCAGGATTGTGGAACTATAGAGGCATAAAGCTGATGAGCCATTCTATGAAGCTGTGGGAGGAGTCATAGAATGTCGCCTCAGAAACCGAACTAGTGTCTGGGGAAATCAATTTGGTTTTATGCCAGGTAGGTTCACCATGGAACCAATCTGTATTCTACGACAGATGGCAGGGAAACACAGGGCAGCAAAGAAAGACCTCCATGCGGTATTCATTGACCAGGAGAAGGCCTACAATAGGGTCCCTAGACAGGCAGTATGGAGCGTTTTAAGAAAGAAAGGAGTGATGAGGGCCATATTAGGATAGTGCAGGATATGTGTGATGGTTCCATTGCTAGTGTGAGGACAGCATGGGGAAACACTGCATGCTTCAACGTGCAGGTTGGGGTGCATCAAGGGTCAGCACTCAGTCCATATCTATTTAACCTGGTAATGGATGAGCTGCTGACGGGAATAGGGGAATGGGCCCCTCAGTGTCTGGCATTTTCCGATGACGTGTGGAGGCTGGAGGAGTCCAAAGAGGGTGCACAAATGGCCTGCATGACCAAAACGGCATTGGAGAGAGGGGGCCTTAAAGTGAACATAAAGAAGACTGAGTACTTAGCTTTCAATTTCAGTGGTGAGGGACAAGGGGGTGAGATCAGTTGTGGGGGTGAGAAGATACCAGGGGTGCAGGAGTTTCGGTATTTAGGATCAGTTTTCCAGAGCAATGGGGAGATAGATTTGGATGTGACACATAAGATTAAGGCAGGATGGCAGAAATGGAGACAGGCAAGTGGGGTCTTGAGCGACCGACGGGTCCCAATTAAGCTGAAGGGCAAAGTGTATAGAACTGTCGTTAGGCCCGCTATGTTGTATGGCGTTAGAGGTAGCTTGGAAGTGGGGGACATTGCAGAAAAGATGAGGGAGAATCGCCTGAGGTGGTATGGGCATATTATGAGAAGGGGAGAGGAGGAGCTTATTAGGGCCATTACGGGACTGAGGGTGATGGGGGCACCAGGGATAGAGGAAGACCAAAACGGACGTGGACGCAGGTGGTGCAGAGGGACATGGAGGCGTGCGGGGTGGATGGGGACCTGGTGGGGGATAGGCGGGAGTGGAGGATCATAACCCGCAGACCCGACCCTGCCTGAGGCGCGAGAAGGGTTAGATGATGATTGAAGTTTAATCAATGTGACACTGGGCACCGAGTAACCTAGATCCGCCCCTGATCATCATAATCGTCACACCCTTATCGTGCCTATGGCAGGGTGGGAACAGTCAGGGGGGGAGGCAGTGGCAGATTAGATGTTAGGCTTCAAGTTCCTTGGGGTTCAATGGTTTAGTAATTAGAAATGAGATTCAGTATCTCCACTGCCAATTTGGCCTATCAGGGCTGCTTGCAGTGTATACAATTAGAATTAGTTCTAGTTCTCCACTTCCACCTATCTTCCGCCAGGCTCCAGTCCTCCCCTTATGCGTATGGACAACTTGCTCCATGTCAGTTTTGGTCTCCCCCGCCTTTGTTCCTGAAATGAAACTAACGAGCTCCTCCTCCCCTATTCTCTTTACGTGTCCATACCACCTAAACCGTTTCACCCTCATTTTCTCTCATTCTAATTGAATACACTGCAAGTAGCCCTAATAGGCCAAATTGGCAGTGGAGAGAATGACTCTCATTCCTAATTTCTAATCCATTGAAAATCCCGATTTACCAGTAATACAAGTCTGTTCGTGCCCTGATCTCATTCAATTTGAATGAATGACCATTTCTCCCCATATAGTCTGCAAGGGATAAGCTTCCACCTGGAGTACTCTTGTTCCCTATTTTCAAAAGTCTGTGAAAAAGCTTAACCCTGTCAGATACCTGCCTCTGGCGCAGTGACTCCCACCTTAATTTTGTGTGATCATGCCTGAGACACTGTCTATGAGAGAAGCGATGTAGCACAATTCTTGCTGCCCACCTTTGGATCATCTCAATTTCCGAAGATAAACCTTATCTATCTAAATGGAAACCAAATTGGACTATAATACTCCACAATGGTGGGGGTTATATAGAGTAAAAGTTCCAATACACTTCCCTGGGGACCCCTGATCAGTGGCGGATCCACGGGGGGGTGATCGGGACGATCACCCCCCCCCCCGTGGGCCGGGGCGCGGGCCCTGACACTTTGGTTCCTTAACAAACACCCCCCCCCCCCCCCCAGAATCATAATCACTCCCCCCCTGAGCCAGCCTCTGGATCCGCCCTTGCCCCTGATGTTGCAGGTGTCAATTCTGAATGCCTTCCTGTCAGAAATCACTCTCTGTACCTGCTATCATTCATTTAGTATGAATCCCTAAGTTGGACATTATTGAAACACGTTTGTCAGGGGGTAGTCCAGGAATTCAACATCAACCTGCTTACCCTTATATCAGTCTCTATAAGTTGACCATCATTCTCAAGTTGACCACACTTTTATGGTATGTTGGTCCACCATTGGCCACCGTGGTTTGACCTTCACAAGCAAATGTCGTGAACATACATGAGCGCTTGCCTGCAGTGCGGCTTTTGATTTTGCTATTTCGGAGTCTGGAAGTGTAAGTGCGCTCTGGCTGATGATTTAGAACAGCGTTTTCCAACCAATGGTATGCATACCACTGGTGATACACGAGCTACTGGTTGGTGGTACGCCAAAAATAATCAATAATGGTGGATATAAAAAAATAAGAAAAAAATAAATCATGAAAATATAATAGAAACGTTTTTTCCTATAATTCATTAAAATTATTTTAATTTATTATATTATACAGCAAAGTTGTTAATATGTAGAGTCAATGATTGGCAATTTCCTTAACAATATTAATATTTGAGGGAAAATTTTTAGACGAGCAACACTTTTTTTTATAAATGGTCACCCTATAAAATTTATAATGCAAATAAAATTAGAATATTTTTCACTGGTATGGCCAATAGAGGAGTACTTGGCCTGGGAAAGATGAAGACGGAGTACCTAGCTTTCAATTTTAGCGGCCAGGGGCAAGGAGATGAGATCCGTTGTGGCGGTGAGGGTATACCAGTGGTGCAAGAGTTTTGCTATTTAGGATCAGTTTTCCTGAGCAATGGGGAGATAAAGTCTGACGTCACCTATGGGATTAATGCCGGATGGCTGAAGTGGATATAGGCTAGTGGAGTCCTGTGAGACCGCCGGGTCCCAATAAAGTTAAATGGCAAAGTTTACAGAATTGTCGTTAGGCCCACTTTGCTTTATGGCTCAGAATGTTGGGCAGTTAGGAAGAACCATGAAAGGAGAAGGCAAGTGGTGGAGATATGAATGCTGCACTACATGACTGGGGTGTCACGAGCCAACAGAGTCTGTAATGATTACGTTATAGGTAGCTTGGGGATGGGAGACGTCACGGAAAAGATGAGGGAGAAGCGGTTGAGGTGGTATGGACATGCGATGAGGAGAGAGGAGGAGGAGCTTATTAGGTCCATTATGGGTATGCAGGTAATTGGGGGCACCAGGGGTAGGGGAAGACCAAAACGGACATGGGAGCAGGTGGTGGTGAGGGACATGGAGACATGCAAGGTGGAGAGGGACTTGGGAGGGGTATAGGTGGGAGTGGAGAATAAGAACCCGCAGACCCAACCCTGCCAAAGGCGGGAGGAGGGTACGATGATGATAATGATGATAATGATGGCCAATAGTGGAGTACTGTAGTCCAATTTGGTTTCCCTTTAGGCAGGGGTTATCTTGGGAAATTGAAATGATACAAATGAGGGCTGCAAGAATTGTGCTGCATCGCTTTTTGCATAGGTTGAGTGTCTCAGACATGATCACGGAATTAGGGTGGGACTCACTACATCAGAGGCGGGTATCTGACAGCATTAAGCTCTTTCACAGACTGCTGAAATCAGGATATGAGGGTACTCCGGGGGCAGCTTATCTCCGGTAGACTATAGGGGAGAAAGGATCATCCCTTAAAACTGAAGGAGGTTGGAGCACAAACAGACTCGTATTACTGGTCTTTTCTTCCAAGGGTCATTCAACAATGGAATTCTCTCAGTGAGGATAATGTAAGTTTCTTTAACAAGGTGCCATTATAGCAGGTATGAAATATTTGGCTGAATATATGTTATGCTTCAGGTTCCTTGGGGGTTCAATGGGCTATAAATTAGGACAAAGAGTCATTCTCTCCACTGCCAATTTGGCCTATCAGGGCTGCTTGCAGTGTATTCAATTAGAATTGGAGTCCAAAGAGGAGGCACAAAACGGCCTACAAGACATCCAAGTGGCAATGGAAAAAGGGGGCCTGAAGGTGAATATGAAGAAGACGGAATACCTGGCTTTCAATTGGAGTGGTCAGGGACCAGATCACGAGGTTCGCTCTGGAAGTGAGGCGATGCCTGCAGTGAAGCAGTTCCTGTTTAGATACTTAGGATCAGTGTTCTAGGGAAATGGTGAAATAAACTCGGATGTGTCCCATAGGATCAAGGCAGGTTGGCTAAAGTGGAGACAGGCACCTGGAGTCCTATGCGACCGCCGGGTTACAATAAAGCTAAAAGACAAAGTCTAGAGAACTGTAGCCATGCTATATGGCTCAGTGTGTTGGGCCGTAAGGAAGGACCATGAAAGGAGAATGCAAGTGGCTGAGATGCCTGGGCCCAGGGGCGGATCATGAGAGTCATTCTCTCCACTGCCAATTTGGCTTATCAGGGATGCTTGCAGTGTATTCAACTAGAATTAGAACACACAATAACAACATTTCATGAAATACAATTATTTTTTACGAAATGGTACAATTTAGCGTGATGTACTACCAAGTGGTACGCGTGCCAAAAGCGGTTGGAAAATGCTGATTTAGAACATACTGTAGGTCTCCAACTTCCGGCCCGCCCGTGGCCTTGAGCCGTCCAACAAGAACAACTGCCAGTCACATTAGTCAGATGTCATTGTTAGTCTGTGTAGAACCCTGCATTTGATTTTGACAACATTACAATATTCACCATATGTGTAGGCTAAGCTTTTTTAAAAAAACCATAAATTGAGTTTCGATTCACAGACGTTCGAAAAAAAATTCCTAATTCGGCCCGCCAGTCAAAAATGTTGGAGACCCTTGATTTTGAAGAAGAAAAGGATATTGAAACAGAGGTCGAAAAGACACTAACAAATTCGGATGTGACCCCCCTAGAATCACTGAGGGATGGTTGAAGTGGAGTCATGTGTGATAGGAGGGTCCTAATCAAGTTTAATTAAAGCAGGGATGGCGAACTTTTTTCAGCGGGCATGCGAAAAATTGAAAAAATTTATATTTCTTGATGTACTAATGTGCCAGACTGTAGGGTACCCTTACTTCCGGTTTGTTACAAGAAATGAAAATTTCACCAAATGATTGGTTTCATACTGGACCAAGGTGGGTTGCCTTCTATTTTTTGGGGAGGGGACAGAGATCCCAAGTGCACCTCCTTTTGGATGAGAAGTAGAACCAAAGTCCTGTGTGGTGTACGATGGCATTCGCACATCAAAGAACCCTCTCTACTACGCAACGGGTAGGTGAGGCAAAAATTTCCGGGTGCAGAGCTCGCCCCTTGGCGTCGGTGGAATGCCCCAACGAACAGCAGATCGATGATAAATAAATGTGGGGGTTGCAGCTTTGGTCGGCAACCGGCAGTTCAATATATCGCTCTTGTCTCCATTCAGAGGGACAAGATGGGTACCCGACCCTGCCATAAGTGGGAAAAGGGTTACTAGTTGCAGATAGGTTTTGCTATATACAGTATACTAAGTGGCGTCGCTAGGGGAGTGCGGGTGTGCGGCCGCACCCGGTGACAACACTCACACCATGACAAAAGGGGTGACACCAAAAGAGAACAAGGAACAGAGCAGGCAGAGCGGCTTTTTTATAGTATACTGTAGGTTACCCTGTATATGTACATGCCACGTGCCAATAAAATTGTTCCGCGTGCCATCCATGGCACGCATGCCATAGGTTCCCCACCGCTGAATTAAAGGGACGTATTAACGTGGTTAGGCCCACTATGCGATATGGATCAGTGTGTTGGGCAGTGAGCAAGAAACACGTAAATATAATGGAAGTAGCAAAGATGTGCATGCTGTGGTATATGAGTGGGGTGTCAAGAGGTGGTTGGAGGAACCAAGGCAGGGGAGACTGAAGCAGACTAAGGTTGTCTAAGGATTTGGTGGTGTGTGGGGTGGACCTGGACCTGGTGGGAGATAGATGGAATTGGGGGCTATAATTCGCAGATCAGATCCCCGCCACAAGCAGAATAAGGGTATGATGATGATGCCTCTATATGTTGACCAATTTCTTACCGCCCTTGAGTGGTCAACTTATAGAGGTTCCATTGTACAGTAGTCCATTAGACAATCTGCTGAGGATGCCATTCTCTTCCAAATATCCCATATGTGAGATTATTATATGTTCAAATGCCTTGCATACAGCAGTCGTTAAAGAAACTGGCCTGTAGTACTTAGGATCTGCAGTATTTAATGACTTGAAGACTGGCACAACATAAGCCAGTCTCCAAGACAAGGAAAAGGTATCACTGTCTAATAATTTATTTTTTAAATTTCCATCAAATAGTAGTTTACATTCCCAGAAAGTCTTTGTAGAATAAATGTAGAAATGTTTTTGGGCCCCACAGCCTTAAGGGCCACTAATTTATTCAAAAGCTGCTGAGTTCCCTCTCTTGTAATGAAAACCTCGTCCGTTTCCCCTTGATTGTTTGCAACAGACACTGGTAGGTGGGTAATAATCCCCACTATTTGCAAATGGATCATTAAAAGTATTGGCTGCTATAAGACTATCATTAACTAAGATTCCTGAACCGTCCTTATTGGCTGGTATGAATTGCTGGCCATTAAGTTCAGCTTCTCATATGGCTAAAATTAGTAAATAAAACAACAAAACAATAACTCTTACCTACCTCAAACATATAAAGACACAAAACCACACTAATAACACTGTCACGTTCCTAGACAAGGATGATGGCAGGATTATGCATGAGCAAACAAACGTAGCAAGAGATGTATGACTTGTGGTTATACCCTTGTTTTAATGCAAAAATTATGATCCCAATACAATGGGTGAAGAAACGGTGGGTCTGAGATCATCATGGAAAGTAAAACGAAACTAGACTGTCAGGCTGACTGATTTCAGACTGTAAACTGACTGTTTCTACACCCCCAAAATTTCTGTACAGGCCCATCCTGAGGTCCTCCCATTGTGCTTTGGTGCACTGCTGGTGTCGTTTGCATTAAAAGACGCCAGCCTACATCAGAGTGAGGTACCAACAGGCCATGGTAAAATTTATTTACTATTAAGTTATAGGTATTTACTGTAGTAGTATTTATTAACTAGTAATGCTTTAGTAACCTCCAAACTTAGGAACAGTTATACTGTTTTTATTCTTGTTAGCTTGCTTAATTGTTTACATGCTTGTTTTTTGACATGTCGTCAAGTCTATATTATGAAGTGTAACCCACTTATGTGGGAATAGTGTGCGTGTTGAGGTTTGTCATGTGGGGTGACTTTAATTGCCATGTGGGCAAGGATGGTCTGGGATATGAGGAGATCCATGGGGGATGGGGGTACAGTATGATCAATCCTGAGGGGTAGAAGGTCCTGGAGACAACAAGAGCACATGGCCTTGCATTAGCCAATACATGGTTCAGGAGGAGGGAAAAGCAATAAATCACTTTCCGGTCACCACAGGGAAGGTTCCAGAGTTTTTCGTGGTGAGGGAGCAGCACAGGGCAGAGATCCAAGATTGCTATACACTACCCAGTGAGGATTTTCAGAAAGAAAGTAGCCATAAGCTGCCCATGGTAGAATTACTAATGAAGGGAGTAGCCAGTAATGAGATGATTTTAGCGTAAGTAGGGGTTTGTTAAATTGGATTTGATGTTGTGTAGATCTTCCATTCTTATTTATCTCATCAATACTGAACAATCTTCTTGGGTGACATCTGTAAGGTCTATGATAGTTGCTTCTATAGGTCTATGATGATAGCTTATATTATAGTAAACCTTGTAGGACAAGATTCACAGTATTTTTCACATCTGAATATAAGGATTCCTAAAAGAAGTGATTCCTTACTTTGGAGAGAACCTTTTTGAACCCTAAGTGTCCTAACATTTTTGAGTCATGTGAATGATGTAGCCCCAATCGTTTCGGGAGTGGCGAATTGCGTTGGACACACCAGTTCTCATCTGATCACTGAAGTCAAGCAGCGCCACCCAACTAGTACTGACATGGGTGGCTGCTTGAGAAAACTGGGTACTGCAAATACCCAAAAATCGTTGCATTAGTGTAGTGTCTATGCAGTCTCTACATAAGAACTATGCTGTGGATGGGGCTCTAATGACCTTTGTAGTTGATGGCCCTAAAACACCAACAAACAACCACAACCCATTCGTTTCAGGGTTTCTGAGATTACCATTACTCTGGCAGAATGATCCTTTCTTCCCTCATGGCTTTGGGCGTCCATTTTGAGTACCACCCCTCAGCTGACAAGCAATAGCCTTGGGACACCAAGAGTCCCCTAACCTTATCATCAGTATGAATGAATTTCTTCTTAATCTCACAAATCCTTGATGCACTAGTGCAGTAAACACAAAAAACTTTTTCATGGGTATTGTACTGAGAAATTTTTTTTTCATAGGTATTATACCAGACAAAAGAAATTTTTCATGGGTATTATACCCACAAAAAACTTTTTCATGGGTATTATACCCAGAAAACCAAGTTTTTCATGGGTATGATACCCACAAAAACAAATTTTTCATTTGTATTATACTTGTAGCATGTTGTCTAAATCCAAAATTCCCAGAAGGCTTATCAAACGTTAGATGACTAACGTTTCACACTTTAATAATAACTATCAAGAAATCTGAACAAATCTGAGATATCCATCGTCATCATCACACCCTTTTCCCGCCTATGGCCGGGTCGGGTCTGTGGGTTCTAATCCTCTATTCCCATCTATCCCCAACCAGACTTTCATTCACCCTGCACTTAATCATGTCCCTCTGTACAACCTGCCTCCACATCCGCTTTGGTCTCCCCCTACTCCTGGTGCCACCAACCACCTGCTGTCCCATAATATACCACATAAGGTCCTCCTCCCCCTTTGCATCACATGTCCATACCACCTCAACCTATTTTCTCTGTGATGTCACCCACCCCCATACTGCCTCCAACGTACTCATCGCGGACTTTGTCAGCACGCAATACTCCACTCATGTAATGCAGCTTTCGCATCTCAGCCACTTGCATTCTCCTCTCGTGGTTTTTCCTCACTGCCCATACAACATGGCGGGCCTAACTACAGTTTTGGAAACTTTACCCTTCAACCTAATTGGGACTCTGCAGTCACGCAGCACCCCGCTTGCCTGTCTCCACTTCAGCCATCCTGCATTGATTCTATGGGTAACGTTGGAGTCGATTTCCCCATTGCTTTGAAACACTGATCCTAGATACCTAAACTCTTGTACTGCTGGTATCGCCTCATTCCCACAATGAATTACACCCCCTTGGTCCTGGCCACTCCAACTGAAAGCTAAGTACTCTGTTTTCTTCCTGTTCACCTTCAGGCCCCCCTTTGACATTGCTGTTATAATAAGGTGACCAACCGTCCTCCGTTAGGGAGGACAGTCCTCTTTTTGTAGGTTCTGTCCTCCCTTGAAAAGTGTCCTCCTAAATGTCCTCCATTTTGATATTTTAAAGCTAATAGATAGTTAGGGTAAAGGATGTAAACGTAAAACTGAGCATACTTAAAATTTTCTACGTTTACATTTTTGGAGCTATAGTTAGAGCGTGTCAAATTTATGTCGTGCTGCCAGTCTGGTGCGCAACACTGTGGCACTTGCAGAATAATGAATTACTCCAACAACCACGTTTGCTCTGCATGACACCTATACTTCGTGGTGCAGCATTATATAAGGGGCAACCTATGTTTTCATGGCATGTTCTAAACAGTTGAATCATTGATAGATTTCTGTTTGGGGACAAGCTGAAATTCCTAAATATTTGATAATTCATTTTACCATCTAATAAAAAAAATATTTTAATTAAAAAACCACTAGTGCCCTACAAATCGACGTGTTTTAGGCTATATCCTTACCTACTCCATTTGATTTTTAAAATTCGGACATACACTACCCTATCAAAAGTCATGGGACAACCCTTTTTGCATGAAAATGTGACATTCCTTTGCAGTAACACAGGTGGCATTCCTCCCAGCAGTATATAACAGAGAGTACACTATTATGAGATGATACTTCCGTGAATGCTGAAAGAGAAAAGTCTTCCAGAGAGGTACAATTGTTGGGTGCCATCTCATAAGCAAAACTGTTAAGGAGACGTCAACCCCCCCCCCCCCCTAAACAACCCAAAATCGACCATTCACAACGTCATAGAAAGAGAAAGGCACCACAAGTTTTCCACCTAGGACCTTCCACTTTGAAAAAGGTGTTTTTTTTTTCAGCTGGTTCCCCCAAATGTTTGAAAATCGAAAAAAAAACATGCTCACATGAAAATATCACTAGCCACACAACATACACCACCTAATGGTCTCCCCAAATCTGAGATCTCCAAAATTAATAAATAATCCTGTGCAGGAAAACCACAAATCATACATCTGCCGTTGGCAAGGAGCAAATCGCAACTGACTTCTTCCTTCTATCGTTCTATTCCGTTTTTGAAATTAAAACATTCTAATTCCCTTTTTAGAATTCCTAAATTCAAAAATACAATCTGAGATAGAACTGACGTCACCCTAACCTAACCCACAAAAAGAAATGCACTAGGAATGACGTCAGAAGGAAAACGAAAGTGTGCAAATTTCACATGCCACAGGTATTTTACTGAGAAAAAATTTTTTCATGGGTATTATACCAGACAAAAACAAATTTTTCATGGGTATTATACCCACAAAAAAAAACTTTTTCATGGGTATTATACCCACAAAAAAATTTCTCATTGGTCTTATACCCACAAAGAAAAATTTTTCATGGGTATTTTACCCACAAAAAATACTTTTTCATGGGTATTACACCCACAAAAAAATTTTCATACACATTATACCCACAAAAAAATTTTCATACACATTATACCCACAAAAAAATTCAAAAAAATTTTAGCATAATACAAATAGGCATTTATGTTCAAACTATGGAGGTTGTATTCTGGTTGTATACTGGTTTAGATGGTATACTGATGCAGCTGTTTAATGTAAGTGATATTACATAGTGCACTCTCTATGGGAATGTTTGGTTCCATAGAAATACATTCAATGTAGAGAGATGGTCATAGTATGAAGGTGCTCAATCTGACAGGTTTTACTGTATATATACCAGGGGTGGCCAACTTTTGTGTGTGTAAGATCTACTTTTTATCTTAAAAAAGTGTCGCGATCGACTTTATATCCTAAAAGCGTGTTGTGATTGACTTGTTGTCATAGGCGTAGTCAAATTGGGGAGGGGGAGGTTCGATACTGGACCCACCTTAGTCCAGTATTGAACCTAGAACCACTGGCACAGACCTAGAAACACTGAGCCACTACGTCACCAAGGCGGGTGTTAAGTCAACACATCACGAGTGATTGACCAAAATCGGCTTCACGATTGACTGGTTGGCCACCCCTGATATATACCATATTATCTCGAGTATAATACACACCCATGTATAATACGCACCCCAAATTTCAAGATTTAAGTCAATGTAAAAATCTTAATTCCTATGTATAATACACAGGTGAAGTTTGCCAGTTGGCTTAGCATTGTTGTTAACATGCATGAAGTCCTAAAACAACTAATGAACTTCTGGTAATGAAATCTACATAATCATATGATTGGAAACATAAATAGGCCCACATGCATTATTTTGAAACGAACAGGTAACTACCGTAAAACCTGTCTAAAATGGAACCTGATTGTTCCCATATTATTTTTCCGTTTTCACAGGTTTCCCTTTTACAAAGGGCTGTGTTTTAATGAAACAAAGTACAAAAAAACATGATCACCTTTTATTAGGATGATGAAATTTAAAATGAAAGTCCATAAGCTAAAAAGTTACTCTGCCCCCACACAGGGTCTGATCCAGAGGCGAATCAGGGGGGAGCACATCAAAAAATTGCACCCCAAATGTTTTTAAATATTCAGAATCCCTTAGTATAAATCTAGCTAGCAATTACAATAGGTCCTCCACTGCCCCTTAGACAATGCCCTATGTTCAGTGGTTTAGCCAACTGCAGATTGGACTGGCAGAATAGAAACGGGAATAGCAAATGCAAAAATGCCTCATCAGTTGCAGAGCTGAACCATGCATCAGTTGACGGATGTGAAGTGAGGCACTAAGAGGGGAGTAATGGCTGCATTGCCCCCCCCCCCCAGATCCGCCACTGCCACCACACGTCTTTTAAAGTACAATGTCGTTGCTTCAATATTAGGTAGCTCTGTGTGTAGGGCCTATATGGCCGTAATGGTCCATAGAACTTTGGTGCATGTACAGTCACACTCAAAATTAATGCCTGCATTGTAGTGTTATGCATAAAATAATCCGTCTTAGTCAGGTTATTTATGCAAACGGTTCCCAAAACTTATTCCGTTTCCTCGTTAGGTAGTTTTCCAGTTTAGGGTAGTATTTTAAATAGGAAATCATTCCGTTCCGAACTTTATTTTCCGTTTGGCCAGGTTTCCAGTTTATACAAGGTCCAGTTTAGGCAGGTTTTACTGTAATTTTCTTTATGTGCGCTTAGTGTTCATCAGAAAATGGCTGAAATTTTTATTCCTATGTATTATACGCACCCAGACTTTGCACCCAATTTTTTTTTGGGAAAAAGACTGCGTATTATACAAAAGATAATATGGTATATACAGTATATGTCACTCCTTAGACATTGCTTTTACAAAAGATAGTCAAGAAATTCCATTCTAGTTCTTATTTGCTGCCTGCTCCTTTGGATGGTTGGTTCAGGTTAGCAGTCCTTAATAGGATGGATGACATATTTGGTGATCTTCAGACTTGTCATCTTTAAGCTGCCACCTTTTTGGCGATCTGGAGGCTTCTGTGTAGGAGCTGGACCATGTTCAAACTCCCTTTGAAATTTTCTGTTTCTTCTTGTATTCATTTCATTTAGGTCAAAAAGGGGATCCTGTTCAATTAAATCTTTGATTGGTCGCCTCTAAGAAGAGGATTTATATCAGTCATGTAATTGGTTACACCATAACGAAAAGGAATGAAGCCTTCAGCCAATGCAAAAACTATCATATAATAAAAAACTTTCACACAAAAGAAAACTATCATATAAAAGTCATGACCATGCTATCAGACACAAAAAGACTTCTGGAATGTCATATCAAAAAAAATTTTACATGGTTATCATAAAAGACTACCAAAAACTGTCACAAATACAATAATCATAAAATACAAAAACCTCCAAACAACAATGGTGATGCTCCCTGGTAACAAACAGTTGCTTTATTGATGGCAATCCTTCTGACAAGGCAGTTGACAATCTTCCCCTTGAAGAACAATTTTAGGGTTAAAAGGATTCTTTCTTACTGAAAAAGAAATTTGAATTTCTCATTTTTAGTGAAATAGATAAAAAGCAAGATGTAATAAAAAACAAGATGCATCCAGGTATAATGTATTTAATAAAAGTAAATGAGAAGCTCAAAAGTAATCCAAAGGGGGTGTGAGCATGGAGCAGAATCTGTTTCCAGGAGATGGGGATGATTTTCCAGAGGTACTAGTAACATTTGGTTGGGATAACTTGACTATGAGATCAGAGAGACAGCAATCCACAACAATACATTTAACATGTGCCTAATACATTTAACATTTGCCTTAAATTGCATTTTAACTTCTTTCTTTTTAATTTTGAATTCCACTGTAGGAGTAAATAGCATATCATTGGGAAATTCCACTTGAGCTACACTTGATTTGCATGAACTCGGAGCTGTTGGGTATAGTATGGCTGGTGTTAAACAAGTGTAACAACCCTTTAGTACCTTTTGGACAAACCATTTTCATAGTTATTTTGAATTTATAATCATTTGAAGACAAATGTACCACAAGAGGACTACTGGTTAGTGCATAAGACATTAATTGTGTGCTAGCATCAATAAAGAATTTCTGATAATGGTAACTTTTTGGCAGGTTTTGAAAAACGGCATACTGTCTATAGCAATGCCTTCCCCATCCACAATACTGATTTTGTGGGCATGCTGAAACAGCTAGTTTGTACATTTTCACTGGAAATGTCAGATAGAGTGCTCTAGTTGTCCAAAACATGGTAAGGATGAGAAAGTTAAATCTAGTGAAAATGAAATTTCCTTCTTTGTCTTGAATAGTGGGAGATGCTTCTGTACTGTAAGTTCTGAAGCATTAATTTCACTTGGGTGGTAATGGAAAAAATTTGATTTTCATTTCCACCTTTGCAGGTTAACGCGTCAGATTGAATGATGGTGTTTAAGTTACATTGGAGATCCAAAGTGATGGTGGCTGTGAGAAAGCATATTATGCTGATAAGTGCAACACCTGTATTTATAAATTGCCTATCAAAGGTGAACTATGTGTCTTCTGATTAAATTATTATTATTTTAATAAACGTACAAAAAGTACTCTAAACATACAAACCCAAAGTTCGCCAACAATAACCGAGCATAATTTTCCGTCACAATATTCAAGAGGAACAAATCAGGGAACAAAAATAATGATGAAGCACTCGTTTAAAATGAGTGCAATTAGTGACACATTTATATCTTGAGCATTCAAAAACAAAGGCATGAACAGAGTAGGGAAGAGTGTTTCAGACACTAAAACAGATGAAAGGGAAGTACCATCCTCTGATGTCATGAACTGGCAGGGTGCATACAAAAAGGAACCTGCAAGTGCACCTCACTGCCAACAAGGACTGGAAAAAATTGGCAACATAGTGACAGGGGTGCAGTGGATTGCAAAGAGCCACAGCCAAGAGAAGTACATTAGAAAAGCATAAGAGTAATGCAAAAGGGAGAACACTAAATTTGGTACAAAGTGGAGAGAGATGATGCCAAGGCAAAATGCAAAAAATCATGCATAGCACATTGTTATAAGCAACCAGCAAAGGATGTAGCCAAGTAGGAGAAACAGAGGAAAAGGAAAGGTGCAGAGAACCGAATTAAAGCTTGATCCTTGGCAGCAAAGACCACAAGAAGTTTGGGCAAAGACACTTGGTCCAAAGACGCCAAAACAGATAAGACAGCTAATTGATTTTTGCAATCAAAAGATCATGATGTGGAAGAAAGGTAAGAAAAGTGTCAAACAGGATACCTAGGATACGAACTGGGGCGTCACTACAAGAGCTCAGAGGACCACCTGGAGGAGGAAAGAAAACCATAGCTTTGGTTTTATCTGGGTGGATCATCATAGAGATATGAGAATACCATGCTGCAAGATGGTCAAGAAACTGAGGAATAGATAGCAAGATGGTAGAAAGTTCAGAGGGCAAGGACGACCACCCAAAATAGTTGTCATCGGTGTATGACCAAACTGCCCATTCAAGGCAAAAGGTGGGTAAGGAGGCCATTGCAAGATTATAGAGCAGAGGCCCCAACATGGAGCCTTCAGGAACACCACAGAGAACCTGGCACCAGAAGAGGACCTGGACTGAACCCTTTGCCCATGAAGGTATGAGACCAACAGGTTATGTACATAAGGATTAGATACACAGAGAGACAAGGAACCAAGAAGATGGCCATGATCCAGGGAATTAAAAGCTTTAGTGACATCTGTTTTAAGGAGTACAAAGGATTTACCAGAAACATGAGAATCCAAAATGGCAGAGAAAAGGGAAAGAATAGCAAAGAGAACAGAGGCATTAGGTCGAGCACTAAACTGGGATGAAGGAATGAAGATGAGGAGAGAATCTTGACAAGGTCAAAGACCCACCACTCAAAAACCTTAGCAAGTGGGGGGCAACATTGCAATGGGTTGATGGCCACCAGGAAGCGAGGACTGACCCCCCCCTTGGGGATAGGAACGATGAATGCTATCTTCCAGGCAAGAGGAAAGACCCCCCTTGGCCATACAGTGATTATACAAGAAAAGAAGGGAAGAAAGGTTAAAACAGTTAAGATAATGGAGGCAAGAGGATGGAATCCCATCAGGAGAGGAAGACATAGATGGCTTGAGATGGGACAACAGAGCCAATAATGCAGGAGGAGAAAGGTGGAGGTTTGGACAAAGTATCGGGAACAACATGGGAGGGGAAGAAGAAGAAAGGGGATTGACAAGAAGTTCAAGTATACTGTCCAAAAGATGGGTGGAAATAGCAACAATATGGGGGAACCATGAACTTAAGCCCACAACGATATCAGGGAAGAGTTAGGGTCAAAAGAAGATGACCAGGTGGCTCTGATCCTGGACTTGTAGATATGCCTCAGCTCGGAAAACACAAAATAATCATTGGGGTCCAAAGAGCCCTTCCAGGCCTGATGTGCCTGGGCCACACCAACCTGGAGGGAAGTGAGCTCTAGACTCCACCAAGGACGATGGGCCCCACCCCCATGGGAAAAGAACAAAGGGAAGGAAGAAGACAAAGCAGATGCAAAGGCAGTAATCATAGCATCAGCAGAGCAGACAGGGTCAGCAGTATCATTGAGACAAGCTATAAAAAAAGATGCTCAGCAGCAATGTTAAAAAGTGATGAATTGAGCTTAACAGGCTGGAAGTGAGGGGTAATGGGAGGACACTCCCAAGAAGTGGGAATAGCATAATACTGAGAAATAATCACATGATCTAGCACCAGATTAGAAAAGAGGGTGGTGGCAGGGGAACCAAGATCTGAGGGGGCAAAAATCTGATCAAGGAGAGTCACTGCAGTTCTTGATACTCAAGTAGGGACAAGGACGGTTGGGCCCAGGCCTCACTGAGCAAAAATCACAAGAAGATTGTTGGACAAGGGGGAGGGGACCAAAAAGGGGACCCCACAAATAAAATTGAAAACAATAGAGTTGAAACGAGAAGAAATATATGATCACAGTAAATCAATGGGAGAATAAAGAGGGTGATATATATATATATATATATATATATATATATATATATAGACTAAACATGAAACACTTGATTAGAGCAGGTGAGGTTAATACAGCCTCAGTGCCATCAGTTGTGAAAGATGATAAGGCCTTAGCGAGATAGTAAGTATAAATGGCAATGCTACCTCCCCTAGAGGAGTGATCAGAGTGCCAGACAGCAGAAGGTGGGATGGCAAGAACAGAATCTGTAACAGTCGCACACAAAGCCACGTTTCGGTAATCACGAGACAAGTAGGCTTAAATTCTGCACAGAAATCTTCCATGACATCAAGTTTGGGAATCAGAGATCCAGCATTAATCAACAAGATGGAAAAGGGTGGAGCAGTAAATAAGACGTGGCGTCAGGAGTGGGAAACTTAGCAGCAACACAATAAGTCATGCAGCAACACTGGATTGGCCCATCTAAATGGCCACATATAAGTTCTAGCTGGCGATAACACAGGATCAAAAACATCAATGTCCGAGTTCTCTTTTTACCCACACACGAACATGGAGCATGTGAGCACTTTTGACTTGGAGGCCCACCTCCCGCATTCCAGTACACTAAGACCATAGGCATGCAAAACCTTGACCAGAAACTGGATAGAGACATCAGGAGCAATGTTGTTCAGCAGAATACGTTCAGAATCAGCATTTAATACATTCGCGATAACCACATCTTTCAGGGTACCCATGCACAGGGTACCACTGAGCCTCTGAGGAACATTCACACCTCTATGACGAAGTGGAGACTGCCCTGACGAAACAGAGGGATTGGAATGAGGAGGCGAGACCACCTGTGCATATGGCCGGGCTCTAGAGGGCTCCACAGAGGAGTCCTCAGACGAACGAGCTGCTGTGGGAGCAGCCGGTGTGATTGACCAGGCTCTGTAGAGCTCCAAGGAAGGGTCGACAGGGGATCGAACAGCCACTGGATCTACAGGCGAAGCAGGGGAAGAAACCCTAACCATCTTTAGGGGACGATGTGCTTTCCTCCTGTTAGTAACAACATTAGGCGTCAACATTGGCAGTGGAGGATCAGGATCACTGGGGCAGTCAGAGATGGTTGAAGGCATCTGGGCATCAGATTCAGCATTAGCAGTGATAGCACTTTCCAGTGGAGAAGAAATTTCAGTACCCCTGATGATCCACAGACCTTTTGAAGGCCACATTCCGATGCTTCACATACTATAAAAAACTCTTCAGAAATCAAGGCATGCAAGAAGCGGCAGCTAGAAACTGAAACAATCGAGGAATCCCCCACCAGTGAAGGCTTATTACTATGCACAGTGGCACATACCTTATGAATAGATTCAATAGACTTCAGCAGAATTAAACGAAGAATCCAATGAGGTAACTGAAGACACACATTTGCAAATACAACCAACAGCAACCGACATGACATCCACATCATTGAGAATAGACGAGAGCACATGACACACATCTTCACCCACCAGCAACATCTCACAACAAAATTCCTAACTCCATGACTCTTATGACTCCTAATTCCATGGAAAATTTTAAAGTGCCCTTTTCTATTTGATAAGTTATATAGAGGATAGAGATGAGTGTTTCGAGGATATATACAGTAAAACCTATCTACATTGAGCACCTGCCGCTCCATTCAAAAGTGCTCAATGTAGTCAGTTGCTCAATGTATCAAGGTCAGGCAGCAAAATGAAATAATGTCTGCTGCTACAGATTTCCCAAATACATTAATATAAAAAGTAAATACTGTCTTTTCCTAAATCATTCCTGCAGTGGTGTCACTAAGATGCACCCCCTAGTGAAGCCACTGCATTCAAACCATGCAGTGCTGGCCTTGAAGTTTTCAGCTGTCAAAGCGGTAACAACACTCAGTAACAAATCCAGCAGCCGATAAGGGGGAGCACTTCAAATATTTAGAATCCCTTAGTATTAGGGTTTATACAAAAACCGACATTTTATTAAAAAAAAACCCGGTTTTAGAATCTTAGTTAACAAATGGGTGTTGAAAACTGTTTTTCAACACCAACAAACCCTACTTAGTATATTATCCTATCTTCAATGTAAATCCCTGGAAAGCTCTAGGGAATTGGGTTTTGAGGAAGATTGTGAAATGCTTTGTTGTCATGTTGCTGACTCTTGTGGTGGGGGATATACATTGTTGGCTTCTACCATTCTCCAGGTAATGATCTACTACCACTGATCAGACTGTTGGGAGCGGCGAGTTGCATTGGACACACCAGTTCTCGTCTGATCACTGAAGTTAAGCAACGCAAGCCCAGTTAGTACTGACATGGGTGGTCGCTTGGGAAAGCTGGGTACTGCTAATACCCAATAATCGTCGCATTAGTGTAGTGTCTGTGCAGTGTATGCATTAGAACTATGCAGTGGATGGGTCTCTAATGACCTTGTAGTTGATGGGACCTTAAACAACAACAACTGATCAGACTGTCACAATCACTGCAGCTTCTGCATCAAAGGAAAATGGTCTCAATGGTAATTTTTCGTGGGGACTTCAATTTACCAGGGTTGGATTGGGGCAGAATTTAGCCTAATTTAAATTCCAGGTTATCAGGGGCTCTAAATCCCTTTTTGGATCAGCTGTACTGTAATGGATTGGAACAGATTGTGACCATGCCTACACATGAGAAAGGGGGAATTTGAAGTATATTGAATAATAAATAATGGTATAATAAAATACTATAATATAAAATAATAGTATAATAAATAATGTAGTGTGTATTGAGGGAATTAGTGACCATGCAGTGGTAAGGGTGGAGATAGTGGAAAGTTTACCTATACAGGTGGCAGGAAGCAGGGTGGCATACCAATATAATAAGACCAATTGGGAGTATTTAAAATCATATCTAGAATAGGGATTAAATGATTTTTTACATCATTGCTAATATCTTTTGTGTTGAGGAATCTTGGCAAAGGATGGGTCAATGCATCTTGGCAATGCATGTATCAGTGCTAAATAACTCTCTTTATAATGAACAGCTATTGGCAGTCGTAGGTCAGAGACAAAGAATTTTGTAAGCAGCTGTAGGTAAAAACCATTAGGAGTCATAGAGATCCACAAAAACTGCCTGGGACCAAAAACAATGTGTAAAACAAGGCCCCTTGGCAGAGCTGGCATGAGCTTTTGCAGAAACGGATTCAAAAATAAATATTTTGTGGGGCCTTTTGTAAGAAAATACATTTTACATTTTGTAATATAGAGGCCTGCACATGAGGCCTTAGAAAAGATGAGGCTGGGTTCTGGTAAAAGTGGCGAACCAGGTTCTTACCTTGGCAGAACCCTGGGCCAAAGGAAAGCAGCTAATTGCATTCAAAACACCAATTAAGCAATGCAACCTCAGTTAGTAATGACAAGGGTGGTTTTGTTTGTCATTAGAGCCCCATCCACACCATAGTTCCTATGCAGGGACTGCACAGACACTACACTATTGTGATGATTTTTGGGCATAAGCAGTACCCAGTTTTCCCAAACAGCCACCCATGTCAGTACTAGCTGTGGTTGCACTGTTTAACTTCAGTTATCAGACCATAACTGGTGTGTCCAATGCAATTCACTGCTCCCAACATGTTTGGCCACTTGGAAAGATTGGGTACTGCTAATACCCAAAAATCGTTGCATTAGTGTGGCATCTGTGCAGTCTCTGCATTAGAACTACAAGGTGAAGAGGCTCTAATGGCCTTGTAGTTGAGGGAGCCTAAAACATTAACAAAATAAACCAACACTGGGCTGAAGGCAGGTTCAGCAAACGTGCTTAAACCACTTTGTGCCAGCTCTGCCTTGTGGTATAATGAACACTCGATATAATGAACGAATTGTTCTTCCCTTCACATTCATTATAGCAAAAGTTGACTGTAGCTTGTTCTGTTGGTATGGGGGCATGTCTCTGCTATGGAGGTTGAGGGGTCATCTGTGGGTAAATTTTTGATAAGGTTTAGTTGTCCTGTGGTTCCTTTCCTCATCTTGAATTTTGGGAAGTTTGATTTGTGATGGTTCTTGCAATTTCCTCTTTTGATTTCTTTCCCATCCTGACACTTGCTATTCAATTTTTGTTTCTCTTCTGTTGCTCATCTTTCTTTTGATGCATCACTTAATTTCTTCCTTTCTCCATCAGGTTTCTCCTTGCTTGTTTTTCCAGATAGTTCACTGATGAAAAGAATTCTTTGCCCTCTTTCATTAAACATTCTGTAATCAACTCTTTCCTGGATCTTTATTTGCTGGAACCACTCATCAATGCAGTTTTGAAGGTGTATTTTAAATTTAGGTATAGGCACATGATAGATCAAAATTTCACATTTTGTTAGAGCTATGTGATGTGATAGTTAAAACTACCCCCTTTTTCCTAACAATTTTATCCCATATCTCATAGATTTTTAAAAAAAGGCATTGGTTACTTTAAAAAGTACACCCTGTATAAGTAATGTGCAAGACAGAGAAAATGGGTCACTGAGAGGCAAGCCAGTCAACTAACCACCAGACTAGACCAGCCAGCTAGAGAGACAAAACAGCCAGCCAATTGGCAAAACCAGTCAATCAGCCTGACATTGCCAGAGAGGCAATGCCATCCACAAAGTCAGACACCAAGAGTCAAGGCAGTTGTTACATAGAAGATTCGCACTTCACACTATGTGTGAATTGCCCTAATGTTAATTCTGTATTTTGTGGGTTGCCCCATAGCTACAAGTATAAAAAGAAAAAAGTTTTTATAAATCACAAAAATTATCAGGAGGGAATTATCTTCAGCTGGCCAACAAATAAAAGACTTGAAGGGAAATCAATAATGGACTAACTTTCAAGGACTAACTAAAACTGTTTAAGACTAAGAATTCAGAACGTCACGACAACCTCCCAAGGATCTATGGAAAATTTACTTCTCGAACAGAAGAATCCAGGATTGCCACCGTTGAAAGTAAGGAACAAAAATTTTTTTTATTCTATTAAAAATGCTCTTCTTAGTTACAAAGGGAAAAACTCTATGAGAAAAGAAAAACAATTTGTAAGAGGGATAGTGGGATACATTAGCTCTAAACAACCAAGCCCACATTGGCTGTGGATTGGGAGAGCACTACCACTAGAGATGACAGCATGTCAAGAAACCACTCCACCAGAAGGACCATGGAATGGCACAACAACACAGTCCACAAGACAAGCTAGTCAGCCAACCACTGCAGTAATGCAAATCAGCCAGAGAGGTGAAGAAGTCAACAGAAGCAAAGAGACAAACAACATGAGTAGCCAGTCAGCCAGCAGCCAGAGAAGCATTCAGCCTGTCAGCTACCAGAGAAGCATTTGCCTGACCAACCAGACATCCATCAGAAGCAAACAGCCTGACCACCCAGTCTGCTGCCAGCCTAACCACCCAGTCAGCTGCCAGCGTGACCACCCAGTCAGCTGCCAGCCTGAGAAACATGGTCGTCAGCCTGCCTGATGACCATGACGACAATGTATGGATGGTGGATTTTGAACTTCATGTAAGTCTATGATGTTCAACGATTTCTATTGATTGAGGGAAAAGTACATACCATATTTATTCTAATTAACAGCGCCCTCTATTAACTGGTGCACCCTCCAATAAATGGCACACTGTTTATTAAAGGTACTAAATTCATTATCATTATCACAATACCCTTATCCCATCTGCACCAGGGTTGCGTTTGTGGGTCCACTGAAAATGCTCTGACTGGGGTCACCCCAGCCAAGTGTCTGGAGGGAGTGGCAAATCACATTGGACACACCAGTTCTCATTTGATCACTGAAGGTAAGCAGCATGGGTGGTCACTGACATGGGTGGCCACTGGGGAAAACTGGGTACTGCTAATACCCAAAAATTGTTGCATTCATGTAGTGTCTGTGCAGTCTATGCATAAGAACTATGCTGTGTACAGGGCTCTAATGACTGCATAGTTGAAGGGCCCTAAAACACCAGCAAGGAAACAACAAACAGGCGTCTGGAACCTACCGAAATATTGGTTGGGTTGTCTATGGGGGTGCTTTATTAAAGGTCCTGAAATATAAACCATGTTCTCCAATAACCAGTGCAACAAAAAAGCAATTAGGGGAAAAAGCAATTGAGGGGAAAATGCGTATTGAGTTGTTGTTGTTGATTTGTGTTTTAGGGCCCATCAACTTCAATGGTAATTAGGCCCAGAAAGACAGTCCCCATGGTGGGGGTGTAAATGGCCTTAAGACAAAAGCCCACTAAAAGTAATAGAAAATAAAATGGCAATAGTTTAATAAATAGGAAGGAAGAAATACAGGCAAAAGCCAAAACCAGACATAATGATAAAATGGGCAAAAGCCAAAACAGACACAGAAATAAAATGGCAATAGTCAAAACCGATACATCAATAAAAGGGTGACACCAATATATTATTCCAATGTATTATTCCTCTAGTGCATAATATGCACCCCAAGTTTCAAGATTTACGTTAATGTAAAAATCCCAATACCCATGTATAATATGCCTGCTAAGTGTGTCAGTTGCCAGTTATTTCAGATGATGATTCAAAAGAATTCTTATAGTTTTAATATCGGTATTGTTGGGCATAACTAGACATACTCAATTTTAATTACAGTACTTCTTACTTTTTTAGTAGCACAATATTACAGTAAAACCTCCCTAAAACGGAACCTGATCATTCCCATATTTTTTCCATTTTCACAGGTTTCCGTTTTATAAAGGGCTGTGATTTAATTAAACAAAGTACAAAAAATATAATCAGCTTTTATTATGATGATGAAATTTAAAATAAAAGTTCACAAACTAAAAAGTTACTGTAACCCCACATACGGGCTGATCCAGAGGCGGATCAGGGGGGGAGCACTTCAAAAAACTGCATCGCACAGAATCCCTTAGTATAAATCTAGTTAGCAATTACAATAGGTCTTCCACTGCTCCTTAGACAATGTCTTATGTTCAGTGGCTTAGCCAACTGCAGATTGGACTGGCAGTATAGAAACGGGAATAGCAAATGCAAAAATGCCTCATCAGTTGCAAAGTTGACGGATGAACCCCAGTGAGGCACTGAGAGGAGAGGGGAGCAATGGTGCATTGCCCCCCCCAGATCCGCCTGGCACCACATAAGCAAACGTAAGTCTCTTTTGTTGCTTTGAATGGATGACCCAGCATTCTTTATGTGTGCTTAGTGTTCCTCTGAAAATGGCTGAAATTTTTACTCCCATTTATAATATACACCCATACTCTTACCCAATTTTATGGGCAAAAAAGCTGCACATTGTACAAGGTCATTAGAACCCCATCTAATGGAGAGAATTCACAGACTCTTCACAAATGTGACGATTTTTGGGTATTATGGGAACCTGGTTTCTCCAAGTGGCCACCCATGTCAGTACTAGCTGGGTTGCTTTGCTTAACTTCTGTTATCAGATGAGAATTGGTGTATCCAATGCAATAAACTAATCTTAAAACGAAGATAACACTGAACAACAAAAAAGAAGTTTTTGGAAGATATCTGAGTATCAGAAGACTGTTTATGGCCAATTGCAACCTGCTAATTTAAAAAATGCAAACCGTTTTTCTCTATCACCTCCCATTCTTGAGATATATCAATTTTTAATTTTTGACATTATGTAATAGTCTCCATTTATCATTATTATTTTTATTACTTATAAAGTCTCAACACATAAAGCTAAGATGGAATATTCAGAGAAACACGAACTCACAGATTAACATACAGTAAATAAATATATAAATGTTCATTCTAACACTTTAAATCTCTTGGCCATTGACAGTTGTCTATGTTTAGCTTCTGGGACATCCCAGTGAAGTGTCCAGCAGTAGTCAGACAGCATTGCTGCACATCATCGCCCCTGGTAATGTGATTCCATAACTGCAATGACTTGGTGAAACCGTTTGCCATGCTCATCACTGACTGCACCCTTGTTCTCAAGAAAGAATTCAAGGTGTGAGTCAAGAAGATGAATTTTAAGAGACATGTTGCAGCCAATGATTTTGAAAGCATCAATGCACTGCTCCACAATTTGCACATAGTCTGCTGATTTCTTATTGCCAGGAAGTTGGCTACCACAGACTTAAATCCTACCCATGCATCTTTTTCCCTGTCACTGACCATGTTCTCAAAGTGTGTATCAGCCATGATCTTTCTTATCTGAGGACCAATGAATATACCTTCTTTAATTTTAGCTTCACTGACCTGTGGAAACTTACTATGCAAGAAATGAAAAGCATCACTGTTGCTATCATGTTTTTTAACAAAATTTTCCATTAATCCCAATTTTATGTGAAGAGGTGGCATAAGGATTTTGTTGCATTGCACCAGTGGTATATGGATGACGTTTTTAATTCCTGACTGCATTTCATCTTTAACATGCCAATTCTTCTTCACGTAGTGATGTTTCCTGTCTCGGCTATCCCACTCACATATGAAACAGCTATGTATCCAACCTGCAGTCCCATCAGAATTACAATCACTCTTAAATCACCACATATACACCAGTTAAACTCATTATAATGTATTTTGTGTAGAAGAAGAGACATGTTTTGGTATGTTTCTTTCATAGGAGCAGAATAACCAACTGGTATTGATGGATGGTTGTTTCCATTGTGCAGCAACACTGCCTTAAGACTCATTTTGGATGAATCTATGAAGAGACACCATTCATAAATTTTGTGATCAACCCCTAGCCAGGGCATGAGACCTTTGATATTTTTTCATTAGAAAATACCATCACTCATGTCAAAGTACTGAATAAGATATTTATGCCAATGGCAAAAGGTAGACGTTGCTGTACCTGGTGCAAGCAAGTGAAATTCTTGAAGGAATGAACCTAGTAGTTCATACTGACCGTTTGTCAGAGCAAGATCCCACACTAGATCACAAAGTTAAGCATGGTTTATTAAATGAATCCCCTCTTCAGGCTGGTATTCAGAATCTGAGTGATCAGTAGATGAACTACTAGAGTGTTGTTGGTCCTCAGATTCTTCATTGATTTTGTATTTTGCTGGCACTGGTGGAACTGGACATGTGACTGGATCATGAGAGATGGGTTTTGACACTGGTGAAGCATCCAGATATTTCACTGCAGTATGCGTTTTGTAAGAGAATCCAGTAACATGACACAAGCAGAAATAACAATCACTGGAATGACTGACAGGATCACACCATATCATTGGCACTCCAAATGCCAATCGATTATTCTTTTTAGCATTTTTGATCCTTCCATGCCGGTTGACTGAACAATTCAAACAAATAAACCTTGGTGCCTATGATTTTTCAATGTCCACTTTGGAATCAAAATACAGTTCATATGCTTTCTTCAGTTCATTGCGTTGGACACACCAGTTCTTGTCTGATCACTGAAGTTAAGCAACGCAAGCCCAGTTAGTACTGACATGGGTGGTTGCGTGGGAAAGCTGGGTACTGCTAATACCCAATAATCGTCGATTAGTGTAGTGTCTGTGCAATATATGCATCAGACCTACACAGTGGATGGGTCTCTAATGACCTCGTAGTTGACGGGACCTTAAATTCCAACAAACAAACAAACAAAATTCAGTAATGGGAAAATGTCTTCCTATGTGATATGTCCATAAAACAACCACAAACATAGCAAAACAAATCTGGTGATGTCACACAACTTGGGTTGGGGGTCACCCAGTGAGTTGATGCTATTGTGTCATATTGTGATTGGCAGCACCCAGTGCTGCCTTGCTAAGGTGTCGTTGTGTAATTGGTGATGCCCAGTGCAGCCTGCACCCCCACACCCCTAGTGACGCCAGTGCCAGCAAGTTAACCCCCTGTTTGAATGTTTAATATATTACAGTTGACACATCTTTTTCTTTTCATAAATGGAATCAACCACATTTATAACAGATAAGGAATGCATGCACACAGTCTAACAATTAAATTTCTATATATTCAAATATCTTTGCAACCTTAGGTGATACACCAAATTTGTTTGCAGATTTGAATTCAGCATGAAAATCTGCTATAGAAGCACTGAAAGATGTCAGATATCTATAGCTTGTATTACAGTATAATCTCACCAGACAAAAATTGTTCATCCCTACAGAAATCCTGTAAAGCATCATTAAATACTGTGTAATTCCACCTCTGTACTTGATAACCACCCCAATTTGATTAGGAAGTGTGCCCAACAGTTGATCATGCAAAGCCACCATTTTGATTTGATGCTTATTTTAGCATTTTGCTCGCTGTTCCAACATGCCCCACACATTTGCAATGGGGTTCAAGTCAGAAGATTTTGTAGGCCAATCAAGATGCCTGCCAGTCAGCTAATGTCCATATGTGGTGATTTCCAGTCAAAATGCCCGTTGCTTACAGATCCTGTTGCAATGTTTGCCCAATAACAGGTTGGGATGGACCTTCATTCACTGACTGCAGCAATTCATGTTGGGTTTGGAAGCGATTTTCATTCATCAGCCATGAAATTCCTTTCCAATCCCTCTCAGTCAGGATGTTTTTGACCACAATTCTGACGTCATGTTCTGCTGCCACGTGTATTACACGTTGAACATGTTGACATGTTGAACAGTCCACTGTGAAAAACATGTGGGATGTTGAACAGTCCATGGTGGTGGCCAAACATAATTGCTCCTTTTGTCACTCTGTCACATCCTTAAATTTACCCATCTTTACGTACAATTTAAAAAAGCTGTCTAACTGATTACTACTGCCTTATGATCTTTTAAATGCAGTTTGTATAGGGTGACCATTTTTTCTGTAGGCCAATTCAGGACATTGACCCCTCTCTCAAAAATCATTCTAATTCTAATTCATGACACTGCAAGCAGCCTTATTTGGCCAATATGGCAGTGGAGAGACCAACTCTCATTATTACATATATTACTAAAAAGCTCCCAAAAACCTAGGCTTAAATTCCTGTGATCCCTCTACAACACTAGTAATGGTAGGGTGGCCTTTTATTAGGCCCTCCACCTTATCCTTTCCAAGGCTATTCCTTTGTCGAATGGTCCTTGGTAAGAAAAACCAGTAATATGTGTCTGTCTGTGCCCTAATCTCCTTCAATTTATGCGAATGATCCTTTCTCCCTTTGTACTTAGCAGGGGACACACATCCCACCAGAGGTCCATCCCACCCCAGCAGCAGCAGTCTGATAAACAGACTTATGCTGTGAGATGTTCGCCACTGGCTTAGTGTTTCCCAACCTAATTCCCTGATCATTTCAGACACACTATCACTGTCAGAAAACCTGTGGAATACAATTCTTACTGCCCTCCTCTGAATCCTTTCAATCTCCCAAGATAATTCCTGCCTGAAGGGAAACCAAATTGGACTACCATACTCCATAATTGGTCGCACCATTGAAATATATGCTGTTTCCCTCACCTCCCTTGTGCTGTCCCAAAGGACCCTACTAATCAGATGGAGGAATTGACCAGCCCTCCCAACCAGTTTATTTATATGATCCTTCCAGGTACCTTGGTTATTTAAAATTATTCCAAGATGCTTATGGGTGCCAACTCTCTCAACCCTAACTCCACCTATATAGTAATCAAAGTCAAGTAGCTCCCTAGATCTGGATATTGTTAGAATCCTACACTTTTTCAGATTCAATGGCAGTTCCCATTTTACACACCAATTGTATATCTTATTGAGATCCTGTTGTAATTGTGTACAGGATGATAACCCCTCATCTAACACCCGGGCAGTGTCATCTGCAAATAGTTCAAGGAAGGAACTAATGTCAAATCCTATGTCATTCACATAGAGAATGTACAACAAAGGACCCAAGACACTTCCCTGAGGTACCCCTGATGTGGCTGGTTTCCATTCAGACACACTACCCTTGTACATTACCCCCTGTTGTCTATCAAGCAGATATGACCTTACCCAATGAGTAACCTTGCTATGTATCCCTATACTTGACATTTTTGAAATCAGCTTATCATGGGGCACCATGACAAAAGCCTGTTCAAAGTCTAAGAATACAACATCAACCTGCTTTCTGTTGTCTAAAGCCCTTTGAATATAATCCATCAAGCAAGCCATTTGGGTGTCACATGACCTCCATTTCCTAAATCCATGCTGATTGTTGCTAAGGATGCCATTGTTTTCCAGATATCCCATAATAGAGGAGAATAGGATGTGTTCAAAAACCTTGGATACAGCACTCGTTAATGAAACTGGTCTATAGCACTTAGGGTCTGCTGTGTCTCCTGACTTGAAAATTGGTACCACATTAGCCAGTTTCCATGATGATGGAACAATACCCATGTCTAATGACTTTCTAAATATTTCCATCAGGTAATAGCTAAGTATCCCTGAAAGTCACTGCATAATATATGGAGAAATGCTGTCAGGACCTGCAGCCTTATGAACCACTTTTTTGTGTAGTAGTTGCTCAATTCCCACCCTAGTTATAGTAACCTCATCCATTCCCCCTGGAGAATCACTATCAAGTACCAGCTGGAAGTTCCTCCTACTGGTTGCAAAGCTTTTTGCAAATGCACCATTGAAAACATTTGCAATCATAAAATTATCGTCAATTACATTTCCTGAACTATCTTTAACCACTGTATCCCTATAACCCTCTTTCCTACACCTCTTTAGATACCCCCAGAAAGCTTTTGGATTTTTCTTAAGCCTGTCTCCCAAAATGTTTTCATGAAAATTCTTGTAAGCCTTCTTCATATACACTTTAACTATTTTCTGGGCCTTCTTATAAACTAACTCAGTATTGGCATCCCTCCCTCTCCTAAGTGCATTCATAGCCTTTCGCTGGTTCTGCAAAGCTACCTTCACCTCTTTCGTATACCACTCAGGAAATGTATTATTCCTTATAATCTTAGTGGGGACAGCTAGCTGTTTGCCCTTCTCTAAGAGGGCTAGGAATCGTTGCCAAGATTCCTCAACACCACAGGTATTAACAATGGTATAGAAATCATTTAACTCATATTCTAGATATGATTTAAAATATTCCGAATTTGCCTTATTATATTGGTATGCCACCCTGTCTGGTGCCACCTGTCTAGGTAACCTTTTAGCTATCTCCACCCTTACCCCTGCATGGTCACTAATTCCTTCAATACACTCTACAGTGTTGATAGAGCTGGGCACATTTGTAAATACTAAATCTAAAATTCCTCCTTTATCATGTGTAGGCATCGTCACAATCTGTTCCAATCCATTATAGTACAACTGTTCCAAAAATAGGTTCAGAGCACCTGTAACCTGGAATTTGAATTAGGCTGCACACAGCCCCAATCCAACCCTGGTAAATTGAAGTCCCCTCCAAGAATTACTAGTGGTACCTTCTTCTTTTGATATATATGCTCCAATGATTGTGACAGTCTTGTAAGTGGGAGTGGATCATCACCTGGTGGACGATAGAAGCCAACTACATAAATTCCCCCACCATGAGAGCTTGCAACATGACAACATACCATTTCACAATCTTCCTCATATTGCAGTTCCCTAGAGCTCTCCAGGGATTTATCTATTGCTATCAAGACTCCACCTTCTCTGCCTGTTTCCCTATCCTTTCTATAAACTACAAACTTATCTGAGAAGATCTCTGCTGATTTGATGTCTCCCCTCAACCAGGATTCAGTGCCAATTATGATATCAGCATCTGATGTGGCAGCAAGAGTATTGAACTCAACCACTTTATTCACTATGCTTCTGCAATTCACAACAAGCAAAGTCAATGGATCTTTTACTGCTAAAGACTTAGCTATCCCTCCCCTATTAATACCCTTCCTATTGAAATTTTGACTCAACCTGGCATAAGATGACTTGGTACCTTTCCTAAAAAAATCGACAATAAACTCCTTCATTTTTCTACCAATCATTGAGACAGCCCTTGCATTAAAATGAAACCCATCAACAGCAAACCAATGTTGGAGATCTGAGAGACATGCTCTGTAATCCAGTAGTTTTGCCCCAATAGCCTGACCTTTAGAAAACATCCTATTATTGATCCATCTGGCCTTTGCTGCAGTTAACCTGCCTTTATCCTGTCGTTCCACAACAGGACACAGCATAACTCTTGCCTTGGTCCTAAATCTTTTTACCTCTTTAGCTATATCCATAATTCCCTTCAGAACTTCAACTGCAGGTTTATCAAGTGTTATATCATTTGATCCTATATGTAAAATCGTCATGCAGTCCTCCGTTTCCCCTTTCATAATACCTTTAATCCTACCCTTTATGTCTTCCAACCTTGCATCAGGAAGGGAAGCAGCACTAACACACCCTCTCTGTAGCCCTTCTGGTACAGCCCAGCTATCAACACCCCTTAAGTTTGTGTCCCCAAGTACAAGAATGGATTTGCCAGGGGATGGGTTTTGTACACATGTAGAGCCCTTTTCACTAACCTCTGGCAATCCTCCACAGGTAGAAACCTGGGGTATTGAGGCAGGCAAGTGGCTATCTTATGCATCTGATTCCCTAACCCCCTTCCCTTGCAATGTGGGTGTCATTTGTTGATGATTAAGTATCTGAAATTCCCCTGCCACCTTGAGGCTCTTTGACTTTTTGCTGAGGCCCCCTTTATTAACTGATGGCATCACCAATATTCTGGGTGAACTAGATGGTGAAGCCATTGGCGTCCCAACCTTACCCCTGGTTAAACCAGCTGCTGAAGAGCTGGAACCCAGGATGGTAGCCTGTAACTTGCTGATCTCCATCTGGATCTTAGAAAGCTCTAATCTTAGGAGCTTGCATCCACCACACTCTGCAACTTTCTTTGGAGGCATAGTAATATGATCTCTCAAAGTACTGCAAAATTACACTACAATAATGTGAATATCAAAAAGTGGTCCCAAAAACAACTTAAACAGCACAGTCCCTTATTAAATGCACCCTTAAAATGCCTTAAGTAAAGTCACCAATTGATAACTTCCTGTCAATAACAACAAACTTCAAAAAATCAACTTACACACACACCTACAGAAATATAACTAAATGAGGAAATTCCTAAAGATTGTACCACACCTAAAAATTTAGCCAACCCAAATTCCTTTAAAATGCATCACAAAAGAAACACACCACGTGGCGCCCTGTGTAGTTATACCATATACAATCATCAGGAATTTCTTAATATCAGTTAAAAGCCAAGTGATAACACTTGTGTCAAAATAAGAGAATATATATTGAATAAATATCTAAAAAATCCCTACAAAAAAACAACCAATTAAAACCAAAGATTCAGCTTACCAAACTGGGGCCCAATTACACACATCCACACTCCATTATGTACCATCATCATCATTCTCTTACCCTGCCTGTGGCAGGGTCGGGTATACCCTGAGGATAGGTCTACCATACAGGGTCGGGTCTACTAGGCTAACATCTACCATGAACGTCTCCATGTCTCGTTATATCACATACCTATATAACCTCAACCTATTGTCTCTAATGTTTTCTGCAATAATTCCAACCCTGAAGCTACCATGAATGTAGTCGTTTCAGATGTTGTTGGCTGGTGACACCCCACTGATGGTAGCACAGCATTCGCATCTCAGCCACTTGCATTCGCCTTTCATAAGAATAACAAACAACAATAATGGAATTCATGTCTGCCCAACACTGAGCCATGCAGCATAGCTGGCTAAATGACAGATTTGTAGGCTTTGCCTTTCAATTTATTGCAACCTGGTGGTCTCACAGGACTGCACTTGCCTGTCTCTACTTTAGCCATTGGTATGGGGAAATGCTATCATCATCATCATCATCATCTCACCCTTCTCCCACCTGAGGCAGGGTCGGGTCTGTGGGTTCTAATCCTCCACTCCTGCCTATCCCCAACCAAGCCTCCCCCACCCCACACACCTCCATGTGACTCTGCACCACCTGTTTGCCCGTTTTGGTCTTTCCCTACGTCTGGTGCCCCCAATTACCTGCAGTCACACAATGAACCTAGTAAGCTCCTCCTCTCCCCTCCTTATCACATGCCCATACCACCTCATCCTACTCTCATCTTCTCCACAATATCTCCCACCCCCAAGCTACCTCTAACATAATCGTTTCTAAATCTGTCGGATCTTGACACCCCACACATATAGTGAAGCATTTGCATCTCAGCCACTTGCATTTGCTTTTCATGGTTCTTCCTAACTGCCCAGCACTCTGAGCCATACAGCATAGCAGGCCTAACGACGGTTCTGTATACTTTACCCTTCAATTTTTCTGGGACCCGGCGGTTGCACAGGACGCCACTTGCCTGCCTCCACTAAATTTATTTTGAAACATCACTGAACGAATTGTTAAATCCGGGACATTTTGCAGGACGCGGATCCATGCAGGACGCAGAGCTGAAATCCCGGACGAATGGTCACCCTAAGTTTGCATGTACAGTGAGAGTGAAAAGTGAACGACCATGCATGATTGTCACACATTTTTGTGTGTAAATAAAAATGCAGCTCACATAAATAAAAAAGTATTTTTTATTTTCAACTCTTAAATGTTGTTAATGCCTGGTGAATAAATAAGAGGAAAATATATGCTGATTATTGACAAAATTGCAATTGTGTATGGATATGCAAAATTTTAAGAGTCAAAAGACAACAACCATGTATGAGTTTAACAGTAATTTTCAAAGCAATAAGACATAATTTTGTCCTCTGGGCAAAAATAATTCTATTCCACATTCTATTCAAAAATAATATTCAATCTTGTCACAAAATGGATAATAGAAAAGAAGTTAGTAATGATTTGAGAAAAGTCTTCATAAAACTTAGAAATGAAGGTAAAACATTTGCTAAAATCGCTGAAATTCTTAATATTTCCCCATCAACTGTAAAATCCTTCATGATTAAATATAATAAGACTGGAAAAATTGAGAGTCTGCCTCGTTCTGGTCGCACCAAAAAATTATGCTGATGAACGTGCAGTGGTTCGTGAAGTCCGGAAACATCCTTTGGCAAGTGCTTTTGCAATTGCAAAAAAAAAATCATTCATTTCATAGAGAAGTACCAGTTAGTGCCAGCACAATAACGGGGGCACGAAATGATGCAGGATTACATGGCAGAGTACCTAGGAAGAAGCCATACACCTCTAAAGTGAATAAACAGAAAAGACTTGATTTTGCTACAAAATACAAAAATTTTGACTTTTCTTTTTTGGAGTAATGTTATTTTTACAGATGAATCTAAATTTGAACTTTTTTGACCTGAAACAAGACCAAAAATATGGAGATCTCAAAACCAAGAATATCAACAACACAATGTTCTGCCAATGGTGAAGCATGGTGGAGGTGCAGTAATGGTGTGGGGGTGTATGGCTTCCTCTGGAGTTGGTAATTTAGTGTTTGTGTACTCTACTATGAAAAAAGAAGATTATTTGCAGATTCTGCAAGATAATTTGTTGATTAGTGTGGATCATTTAAGGCTAGGACCAAGTTGGATCTTTCAGCAGGACAATGATCCAAAGCATAAGGCCAATTTGGTGATGGAATGGTTACTGTATAACGTTCCAAAAATACTTGATCACCTACCCCAGTCTCCAGATTTAAATCCCATTGAACATTTGTGGAGGTATTTAAAGAAACAAATACAAAAACATAAAACTTCCAGCATTTCCAGGCTGAAAGATGTGATTATTGAAGAGTGGGGGAAAAATACCAACAAAACGCACACAAACCTTGGTGGAGTCAATGCCACACCGATTATCAGCAGTAAATTTGCAAATCATGCAATTGGCATGTTTTGGTTGTACACTTTTGACGCTTAAAAAGTGGTATATCAATACACATTTGCATTTTTTTCAATACCTTGCATAAATTTTCATTTGATTTTTTAATCAGGTATTAATAACATGTTATGGTTGAAATTAAAAAAATGTGAACTAAATTTATATTTACAAACAAAAATGTGTGACAATCATGCATGATCGTTCACTTTTGACTCTCACTGTAGTTGAATGCATGACTCAACCATAGCGCCATTTGTCAAGGCATTAGGGTGACTAATTTTTTATGGTGGGCTTATTACAGTGGTAAATTAGAAATCTAATTGAAATTAAACTTGTATAACTATAGATGTCACAATTTGTGTCTCAAATAGGGGCAGGTAATAATAGCTTCTTGGCCTAAAGGGGACTTGACATGATACTAGTAAAGGTAAAGTGGGAACACAATAGTACAAATGAACAACGAATATGGATGAACAACGTATGATAGTTAATACCTTTTCCTCAGGGTCAAATAAGCCACAGAGTGACGGCCTCCAAGCAGCCTGATTAAAGCATTACTGACTCTATATGCAAAAAGAACAAAACTATAATAATGGAGATAAAATAATCATCCTACTCTTCTGCTGCCTGTTGTATGGTCTGATCTGTGAGTTCTGGTCCTCCCATCGTTGGGCTCCCATCTACCACACAAAATCTAAGTTTGACCCTTGAATTGATAAGACAACTCTGCAGACACCCAAATCACGCATCTGGAACCTGCAGGAATACTTTGGAGGGGATGTCCGTTTACCCCAAAGAAGGTCTCCACACTCATGGCACTGATGGGGATCTGAATACTGCCCTGTAAACTCTCCTAAGCTTCATTAGTGGCGTTTCTATTTTCTAATTATGAATGAATACACTGCAAGAAGCCCTGATGGACCAAATTGGCAGTGGAGAGAGTGACTCTCATTCGCAATTTGTAACCCATTGAAAACCCCAAGGAACCTGAAGCATAGATTCTTTCTCTGTCATATAGGGGTACTACCCAGTTACCTATCTTAAATATAGTAATTTTAACCTGTGTACGTGAAACTAGTCAAAACCAGCAAGCATTTTTTCATCGGTCTGCTGGTTCTGTAAAAGAGATACATTTTAGTCAAATATACAGTATATTTCGCTGCTAGTAAATGCAGCACACTAAAACGACAATTCATTGAGAATTGCTAACAATGAAATATCACAGATATAGAAGTAATTTGCTGCAAGTGAAAGTTATAATGATTTTATGGTTCGTTTAACATGGAATAGCTTTTAGGTTGTGTTATCTTCGGGTGATTATAATTATATTTAATCAATAAAGATCAAGCAAAACCCGAATTTAATTTAAGATTTTAAAGGTTCGTATCGGGGTTGTACCCGGTTATAGTAAATCGAAGAATAAAAACCAGCTTTTTGTGAAATGTTTGCCCTTGTTGTTTATATTACCCAAATCAAATATACAATTATTTGAAAAAAAAACATATATAGGTTTTAATTTATATGGCGTTACATGTTAAGTAAAGTTAATACTTCCTTATGACAACTTTTGCATGAACAAAAAAGCTCTACTCAGGAATATGTAAAAATCTTCAATGTTACCTTACAATAATGTATACATACACATACAATTCACTAATCTTGGATCCAAGTAAATTTGATTATATAATTGTTCTAATAATGCAATATGTGCATAAACATTATCATGTAATATTATCATGATCTAATAATAAACTTAGTATTTTCCTTCGTCAAATTCACATCCTTATCAATGTTTATTCAAGTGGCATATTCAATCAATCATGAGTAATTGTAATTCTTTTTCTTTACTTTTTAGTTCCTTATTTTCATAAGGGCTGGCTATAAGAGAAATTACAATAGGAATTAGTTTTAATTTCAATTATTTGCATTTGGTCAGGTTCAATTTATTTAAAAAAAAATTTTTTCTTCTTCTTCCTTTTTCTTCTTCCTGCCCAACTGATTAGTTTCTTCCTTTGAAAATTTATTGTAGGAATCTCATTTAAAAACGATAAAAAATAACTATACATTTTCCTACCTTTACCTTGACACACAGCTGGTTTAATAGTCTGTAATCACAGTTGAGCCTATTTAGTTTGTTGTTGTAAGATGGTTGCCACTTAGGTTCTTTTGTAAGTGGTAAGTTAATAATTGTTTGTTTTAATGGTAGGTGTCCGTTAGATGTTTTTTCTTTTATGTCCGTTAGATGTTTTTTCTGCACTTTCTCACAGGGTTCACACACTTTGCATAGTACTAGGTTGGATTAACGTCTTAAGTCCTATTTCTTCACGGTTATAATAGTCCATTTATCACTTGTAGATGATGGTTCCAGATCCTTGTTGTCTTAGTTGCAGTAATTATCACCTGAGACTCTTACAGATGTCATCGTGTGGCAATCGTGATTTTGGTTCTGCTCTTCTCTTCCTTTAAATTTCTCTCTTCCTTTATATAGCCTTGCTTTTGAAATAATAAACAAATTTCCTGTTGGGTAACCCAACCCATTGGAATGTAACTTGGTATTGTGTCACAATGTTGGAAGAGTAAGTTGATAGTTTTTTGTTTTATGTAGAGAATAACTTCATTGTGTATTACAGGATTGGAATCACATTTCTAGTTTCCTTCCTTTCAGGAAATTGGTGACAGATGCGTGGACTTAGTGTAATGTATACAAGGTTAGATTTCTTTATTGTTTTTGTTATAAATTTTTGGATATTTGGGGGGGGGGGTTGTAAGTTAGTTGGTGTAATTTTTTTGAGGTGTTGGTTTGCCATGTATACTTGGGTGGCATGTATACTACTATTTCTTTATTGTTTTGAGGAATTTGGAGGATGTTGAATTTACCAGACATATTTGGTGAGTTATGGAAGCTCATATTTTGTAATTATATATTTTTCATTTGTTTAAGGAATTCAGGGTTCAAGTAGTTGGGGTGTATCTGGGTATGTGGGTGGTTAGGATGGTTGACAACCTAACAGTTGCAAATAAAGTGTAAAGAATAATTCTTCAAAATGCTCTGTTCTACAGGTGGTATCAATGGGAAAATATCACAGGAAAAAATATAAAAACGGGAGTAGCCTGGACCAAGATCACAGTACACTAACACGGCAGTATAGTCCTTCTCTAACACTATAACACCTTATTTCACTTTTGGCACCTTATTGCACTTCACATCTTCAGCTGTGGTAAGTCAATCATAGATAATTTTTTTCAATATACAAGGTACACGTGTAGTTCGGTTAATTAATCAGAATTGTGGACAGGAAAGTAATACTACATCTTATTTCATCATCATAATACCCTAATCCCGCCTGGTGGGGTCGGGTCTGCGGGTTCTAGCCCTTCAACCCATCTATCTCCCGTCCACCCCACACACTGCCATGTCCTTCCCCGTGTGTGCCTGGGATAGGATAGGCACACTGTATCCCTGCATTTCGTAAGAGGCACTTAAAAGGGATGACTTGCTTGCGTCCTCAACTGGACAAAACCACCGTCATGGTTTGATGGGTTCTCGGTTGGTGTAGGCTCCTCACTGAGGTGACCGTTAACCTTCGCCAACCCACATGTTAGCCATGCATGGAGAACCGAACCCCTGCGATGTCTCTGGGTCGCCCTGCACTGTTTAGGTGGCTCTGGTTTCCATGGATACTGGGCGGCCAGGCAGATAACAAGTCTGGTGAATTGGCCAGGGGCGCATTTTCAAATACACCCTAGGGTTACTGTGAGTGGACCGGCTGTCAACTCTGAAGCCATTGGTCTGGTATTCAGGGGTTACCTGGCCCAACGGTTACATGGCCCAAACAGGGGCGGATCCAGCGGCAGATGAAGGGGGGAACACTCCAAAAACGTGCGCCCCAAATATTTTTAAATATTTAGAATCCCTTTGTATAATTCTTGCTAGCAATTACAATAGGTCCTCTATGCCCCTTGGATTGCAACTGTTGCAGTGGCAGTATAGAAATGGGGATAGCAATGCAGAAGTGCCTCATTAGATGCAAAGTTGAATCATGCATGAGTTGAAATATGCGCCCCATCAAGGCATGCCCCATGAGCAGTCTCTTAAGGGTTTATCCTGTTATGGCTGCTTGGATTAATCCCTGCATTTGCTGTATTGCTCCCCCTGATCTGCGTCCGGGCCCAAACAACGTTGGGAACCCAAATGGACGTCCCCTTGTTGGGCCCGACGGTGGGTGAGGCCTGCGGACATGGAATTCTATTCCACCAAAAGTATGGTTGGAAAACAGAGGCTGGGGACCTCTACAAATAACCCCACCGTTTTGGCTCATTTGCCTTGTGTTTATGTTGAGCCAGAAGATGGCGGGCATGGTCTCACCCAACTGAGTGGGCCGACTGCCACTAAGTACAGGTAGTCGTCGACTTATAACTTCGACTTTACGACTAGTTTGGTCAGCTGACGACCCACCGCCAATCAGCAGTAATGAAAATTAATAGTTGTTTTTTGGTACTGTATTTTTGAAACTAATGATCATCATCATCACACCCTTCTCCAGCCTGTTGCTGGGTGGGATCTGTGGGTTCGAATCCTCCACCCCTGTCTATCTGCAACAAGACCCCCAATCCACCCCACACACAACCATGTCCTTTTGTAGAACCTGTTCCCAGTTGTAGGGGAAACGTGCCTAATATCGCACCATTCCTAAAATCGCACCCCTTGGTTTCCAAGTGATGCACGTGCTGCAGCCTACAGGTCATTGCCTAAATTTGTCCCTCCACCAACCAGTTCAGTTCTGAGTTGCAGGTGATGCACTGCAGACATGTTTTTAGACTAGTGAAATATTTTTCAATGTGAATTTCAACTACACATTACAACAGAAAGGCAGGTAACAAAAACTTTGAAAGTTAAAGAAAATATTGCTCTTGTTCTCAAGTTTTATTTAGGCTTAGTTTAAATGGACATTTTGTTTTTGTAAGCCTGTATGAAACCATCAATCCATTTGTTGAAATGTGCCTAATTTCGCACTTGGTGAGTAGTCCTAATATAGCATAGTGTGATATTTGCATCACTTCTGTCTTATTTTATGCCTCTCCCACATGTATACTAAAGGATTCTGAATATTTAAAAATATTCAGGGTGCACTTTTTTGAAGTGCTCCTCCTTGATCCACCTCTGGATCTCCCCCTGGCTCTGGCACAGACAATTTCAAATATTTTGTTTGTGAATTTTGTAAAACCTCCTTACCAAAAGTTGGGCAGACTTATTATGACTTTGCATCTGATACTAAATTGTGCATTCCCAATATCTTACACCTGTTCTCAATATCACAATCCCTGTGCAATATTGGGAACACTTTTACCCATCTAGCAATATGGAGTTCTGTTAATTTTTCTCCCAAAAAATGATGTTTCTGCTTTCAAATAACATTATCAGTGAAAAACACATTAACCCTTAACAGGTGAGGTGAACATTTAGGACATATAGGGTGAGGAGGAGTCTAGCAGGCTCTTCACTTTTTCCAAAAATTCTGTAACACTATTATTGGAAGGTATGTTAAAATTCATTATTCAGAGGTTTTGTGAAATTCCTATGTAAAATTAATTTTTTACATTAACAATTTCCAAAGCACTACAAAAATTTTTCTGTTTTGTAATGACATTTATGAATTAATATATCTTTGGTTAAAAACTCCATCTCCTTTCAAAGGAGATACAATGTGGTTACAGTGTGGCAAATCTAGTGCAGGGGTGGCAAACCTATGGCATGCAGAACAATTTTGTTGGCATGTGGCAATTCTCTTACCGAGTAATCTATATCGTCACCTTCCCGGTAAAACATCATAAACGACATTTTTTGAGATTTTCACTTTTTTGCTTGATTACATTCTGCACATTTAATATCAATTAATGGTGTAATCATTTTTAGCATTCATTAAATAGTTATTTTATATTTTAATGTTTAAAAATATTAAATATCATCGTAAGCGACACACATTTTTCGAAATATATCATGACAACTTTTGGCTGTGTTTAAGCGACAACCTAGAATTTTTGTTTGTAAGCGACATTTTATTGGGTGCTTATGATATAAGTTGGCGCTCACAATTTCCCTTCATATGATGAGCTTTTTAGCAAACTTATTTAATTTTTTTAAATGAGATGTTGCTCAAAAAACATTTAATTCATACATGAAAGGTCTACAATTGTGTAGCACAGTCCTGCAGCCCCTCCCTCATGGAACGTTCCCATGTGCCTGAAACCTGTTCTTAACATTACCATATCAAACTTATTCTAAAAGTGCTTCCATCTTTGGGTGTGTTATTTATGCTTTAATTATTATAATCTTTGTGTTTTAACCTTTTAAATAAAAAAATTGAAATGCTTTCACAAGGCCACAAAATACCAAATATAGTGAGTGAATGCCAAAACCAGATTGCTGAAATAGTAAGTGAATCAATTAGCATTGTTAAAGATTTCATTAATAAGAATACCTTCTTATTAATGTGCTAACTGGCAGCATTGGAGTGTGGACATGTTGTTTTGAGCTCCTGCTTGGTAAGCGAATTCCTTGGTTAATTTTGGTTAATTTTGATCATTTTCAGTGGGTTTTTTTGTAGAGAGATATTAGGAATATCTTTATTTGGATAGATTTAAAAATTTTCTTTAGATTTCGTTTGTCATAATGGGATTCCTGACGATTTTAAGTTGTTTTTGTACTCGTCCTAGGGGTCGCCACGTGGTGTGTTTTTGGCGTGTTTAGGCTTAACCTAACGAATTTTTTTTATTTAGTTTTCTTTATTGTGTTTTTAATATATTTAAAGTGTCTGGGTTTATAATATTATATTGACTAAGATCTTATATTGATTAAGATCCTATTTATACAAAATATTAGTTTGTGTTGTCTGTCGTTGTTGTTGCTATTGAATTTTAGGGATTGTGGTGATTGTTTGTGTGTTAGGGTTACTTACCAGTGTTAGTCAAGTGAGGTGACTCATTACACTTTTCTGATGGACTTGTCCATGTAACAGGGAGTGGTTCTTGTAACGTTTTGAGTGTTCTTATAAAATTGTTGGGCATTTTCAATTGTTTAAGGGACCCCATTTTGATATTTACATCACTTATTTAGTTAAGTTGTGCAATACTTTGAGAGCTCAGCATATTAAAATGCCTCCAAAGAAAGCTGCAGAGTGTGGAGGCTACTTGATTATAGGGCTTGTCTCTCAGATCTCCAGCAGAGGTTTGCTATGGATGGATTTCATTTCAATGCAAAGGCTGCTTTGAGGATATGTACAAAATTTAATGAGTTTATTGCTGATTCTTTAGGAAAGGTACTAGGACATCTCATTCCAGGCTAAAACACAATTCTTATAGGTAAGGGCTACTAGGTAGTAATAAGGAAGGGATAGGTAGGCTTCCAGCAGTAACTAACCCATTGACTTTGCTTGTGGTTAACTGCAGAAGCATAGTAAATAAAGTGGTTGAGTTCAATGCCCTGGCTGCAACATCAGATGCCGATATCATAATTGGTACTGAATCCTGGTTGAGGGGAGATGTTAAATCAGCAGAGATTTTTGCAGATATGTATATAGTTACAGAAAAGATAGGGAAACAGGTAGAGGGGGTGGAGTCTTTTTGGCCATAGATAAATCCCTGGAAAGCTCTAGGGAATTGAGTTATGAAGAAGATTGTGAAATGCTATGTTGTTGTGTTGCTGACTCTTGTGGTGGGGGGGATTTATGTTGTCGGGTTCTATCGCCCTCCGGGTGATGATCCTCAACCACTAATCAGACTATCACAATCGCTGGAGCTTCTGCATCAAAGAAAAAAGGTCCCAATGATAATTCTTGGTGGGGACTTCAATTTACCAGCGTTGGATTGGGATAGTATGCAGCCCAATACAAATTCAAGTTTATCAGGGGCTCTAAATCTCGTTTTTGATCAAATGTACTGTAATGGATTGGAACAGATTGTGACCATGCCTACACACGAGAAAGGGGGAATTTTAGATTTAGTGTTCACAAATGTGCCCACCTCTATAAATAATGTAGAGTGTATTGAAGGAATTAGGGATCATGCAGTGGTTAAGGTGGAGATATTGAAAAGGTTACCTAGATGGGTGGCAGGAAGGAGGGTGGCATACCAATATAATAAGGCTAATTGGGAGTATTTCAAGACTTATCTGGAATGTGAATTAAATGATTTTTACACCATTGCTAATACCTGTGGTGTTGAGGAATCTTGGAATAGATTCCTAGCCCTATTAGAAGAGGGTACACAACTAGCTGTCCCCATGAAGATTATAAGGAAAAACTCTGTTCCAGAATGGTATACTAAAGAGGTGAAGGTAGCTTTGTGAAACCAGCGAAAGGCTAAGAATGCACTTAGGAGAGGGAGGGACGTCAATAGTGAGGTGGTCTATAAGGGGGGTCTGCAAAATGGTTAAAGGGTACATGAAGGAAGCTTACAAGAACTTTCATGAGAACATTTTGGGAGATAGGCTTAGGAAAAATCGAAAGGCATTCTGGGGATATATAAAGAGGTGTAGGAAGGAGGGAGATAGGGATACAGTGGTTAAGGATGAGTCAGGAAATTTAGTCAAGGATAGTCTCATGATTGCCAACGTTTTTAATAATACATTCACAAAATGCTTTGCAACCAGTAGAAATAACTCCCAGCCAGAATTTATTAGGGATTTGCCAGGAGGAATGGATGAAGTTATTATCATTAGGGCAGGAATTGAGCAGCTACTGAGTAAATTACCAGTATATAAGGCCATGGGCCCTGATGGTGTTTCACCATTTATTCTGCAACGGCTTTCTGGGATTATTAGCTGTTACTTGGTAGAAATTTTTAAAAAGTCATTAGCCACAAGCATTGTTCCAGCATCATGGAAACTGGCAAATGTGGTGCCCATTTTCAAGTCTGGGGACATGACAGACCCTAAGTGCTATAGATCAGTTTCATTAACAAGTGCTGTATCCAAGATATTTGAGCACATCTTATTCTCATCTATAATGGGATATCTGGAAATCTTATCATGGTTATCTTATCATGGTGCCCCATGATAAGCTGGTCTCAAAAATGCCCTACTTAGGGATACATAGAAATGTTGTTCAATGGGTAAGGTCCTATCTGCTTGATAGAAAACAGAGAGTCATTTTCAAGGGTTGTGCATCTCAGTGGAAACCAGTCATGTCAGGGGTCCCTCAGGGAAGTGTATTGGGTCCTTTGTTGTACATTCTCTATGTGAACGACATGGGGCTTGATATTGATTCCTTCCTTGAACTATTTGCAGATGACACATGTGCTGCTCGGGTATTAGATGATGGGTTATCATCCTGTGTGCAATTACAACAGGATCTAGATAGGATTTACAATTGGTGTGTAAAATGGGAATTGCCATTAAACCTGAGGAAGTGTAGGATCCTAACAATATCCAGATCTAGAAAGCAACTTGATTTTGATTATCACACAGGTGGAGTTAGGGTTGATAGGGTTGTAACCCATAAACATCTGGGTATTGTCTTATATAGCGTGGGTAATTGGAAGGATCACATTATTAAAGTGATTGGGAGGGCTGGTCAATTCCTCCGTCTGATTAATAGGGTCCTTAGAGATAGCACAAAAGAGGTAAAGGGAACAGCATATATTTTTATGGTATGCCCATTTTTGGAGTATGGCAGTCCAATTTGGTTCTCCTTCATGCAGGACTTATCTTGGGAGGTTGAAAGCATCCAAAGGAGGTCAGCAAGAATAGTACCTAATAGGTTTTCTCACACAGAGAGTGTATCTGCCATGATTAAGGAACTAGGGTGGGATACATTAAGCCAGAGGCATATATCTCACAGCATTAGCCTTTTTATAAGACTGCTGCTGCTAGGATGTAATGGACCGTTGGCTGGAAGTGTGTCCCCAGCTGAGTATAAAGGCAGAAAGGATCATCCATATAAATTGAAAGAGGTTAGGGCACAGACAGACTCATACTACTGGTCATTTTTGCCAAGAGTCATTCGACAATGGAATAGCCTTGGTGAGGATAGGGTGGAGGGCTTCATCCAAGGAAATCCAACAATAGCTGGTATTGTATTAGGGGAGGCTCCTGAATTATAGCTTAGGGTTTTAGGAGTATTATGTTATCATAAGTAGGATTGAGAGTTAGTCTCTCCACTGCCATATTAGAATTAGATTATATTAGAATTAGAATATTCAGTATTAAAATCAAACCAAACTTTGTGCTGTAAAAACATGTTTGTGATTTACTTTATTGCAAATAACAAATATTTCAATAAGCAAGAATTTGTGTCATAACTCATAACATATTTGACGCATCGACAACAAACCCAACTACCGACATTCAAAGACCGTTTTTCACCCTGGTCGCTTTCGAGTACAGACTCCATTTATGCACCACTGTAAGAAAATAGGAATAGAGAATCAAGTAAGTGACAAAATTAAGTAACTGAAGTGTTTCCAAGTAAGTGAAATAACCTTTGTGTTTGCAGTGTCACAAATTGAACCCTCCAATGCTGGACCAATTGATTTGTATGAACTCTTTGTAACAACTTTAGTTGTACAATTTAGTTTGACACACACAACGGCAATACTAGGCTTCTGTACTAGCAATAGGAGAAAATTAATCACATAAGATGTATGAAACAAGTAGGCCATTCTCTACTTGCCGAAAAGAAGTATTGCCTTCCAAAGTTTGCTTCACATTGCTGATCTAAACTGAAAAACATTCCAGGAAGTGTTTTCCTTTGTGGAACTTCTTCACCTTTCACCTTGTCTGTCAGACATTTGCCCGAAGTTGAACTGTTTTAGGAATGTTATTAAGATCCAGTGAAAATACAAGAAATAACTTAGTAGTGTTATTAGCAGCCATCCTTGACTCACTTGATTTTGAATTCAAATGATTTTACAGAGCATTTTGAGAAGTAAAATTTTCTAGCACTCCCAGTATAGTAGCTCATAATGTAACCGTCTTTCCATGGACATGCTTCAGAACCTGGATTCCCAGGTGGGTAATTGGCTGCGTAACCATCATGAGCAGCACCATATCTAAGTGGATGAATGCCATCTTCATTTTGTTTTTGATAATTTAATTCAAAATTCCGTGCAAATACAGCATGGACTTACAAATGGGCCAACTCATGAGTGATGGTGTGTATGCCTGTATATCGTCCTGGTTTGTCTTCACATAATGCAACATTTAGATTTTCTTCATTAATGCCCTTAGCGCATGCTCTGCCGATGTAAGCAATACCTGAAATGTTGTTATGAAAATACAGTAATTAATTGAATAATTCACGAGGTGGCGAACAGAATGAATTTAGTCACAAAAATAAACATTTTGAGTTAAGGATATTTTTTTCTGAAGTTGCTTCTTCCTACAATGTGTTCACATTCAAATTTGTCAAAACTAATTTCGCCGCATAAGAAATTGTGATAATGTCAACGGCTAGTGTATTCAAAGTCATGTTAACAATAACGGTTGTTTGTCTCTCCTGAAAATTTTTATTCCTGTGACTAAACCTTTTCAGTTCACCACCTCCTGAATTATAATTCCACTTGACAAAGTGAATAGCTGACCTCTAAGATGAGCATCGTAGCATACACCAGAACGATTCGCAATGTCCAAGCTATGTTAGTATAATGACAAAATAGTTAGAGCCCAATCGAAATATTAACCATCTAATCCTAAAATTTGGTGAGTGGGTAACAAGTGGATTCACGTTAATTGAGTGCTTTATAAGTCGTTCTTGTTCTAATCATAAATAAATACAGGCTAAGCCCTAATAATAAAATGCCGGTAAAATCCTAACCATAAAATACCATATTTATTCCAATAAACGCCGCGCCGTTTATTTATTTCGTGGTGTTTTTGGTGCGGCGCTTATTAGAGGGCGGCGTATGTATAATTTGTGAGCTTTTTGTCGACGATATTGGCAGTCATCATCATCATACCCTTATCCCGCTTGTGGCAGGGTCGGGTCTGCTAGTCCACTGATGCGATCCATAGAATCAATGGGGGATGGGTGAAGTGGGGACAGGCAAGCAGAGTCCTGTGTGATAGGAGGGTCTCCATCAAGTTAAAAGGGAAGTTCTACAGGGCAGTGGTTAGGACAACTATGCTATATATGAATCAGATGGTAGGGCAGTGAAGAAGAGCCATGTCAATAGAATGCAAGTAGCCAATATGCCAATGCTGCAGTAATGCGGTACATGAGTGACGTGTCGAGAGCTGATAGAATTAGGAATGAGTATATTCGAGGTAGCCTTGGGGAGGTGGTCATCGACGAAAAAATGAGGGTGAATAGGTTGAGGTGGTATGGACACAATGAGAAGAGGAGAGGAGCTCGTTAGGTCCATTTCAGGAATGCAGGTGGTCGGAAGCACCCGGGGTAGGGGGAGACCAAAGCAGACGTGAAAGCTGGTTGTTTGTAAAGGCATTGGCAGTGTGTGGGGATGAGGACCTGGTGGCAGATAGACGGGAGTGGAGGGTTAAAATTCGCAGACCCGAACCTGCCACAGGTGGGATAAGGGTATGATGGTGATGTATTTGAGGGTATACCGGCCTACCCCCACTGTTTCTTCCAAAAATATTTTATCACTAGCGAAAAACCGCTGCAGAGATTATTGGAGGGCGACGTTTATTACTTCTTTGGCCCTGATTGTGCGGCGCTTAATAAAGGGCGGCTGTTATTGGAATAAATACGGTATCGGTAAAATCCTATTCACAAAAAAACATTAAACAAATATCCGAAAAAAAACAGCATTGGTACGAATATTTTCAGTCATTGTATCACTCTCTCTTGCTTAACGCAGGGTCCGGTGTGCCAGTTTCCTTCCTACTCGGGCCTTGGGCATTGTCACACTCTTGTATGTTATTTCAAATCTGCGTTCTTTTACACAAGGCCACATTAAGATCTTCCTAGGCCTACGATCACGACTCCCGTCAGGGTGCGGTAAAATATCGGAAACCCCAAGTAATGATTTTGAAATAATCATTAAGCTTATGTTAGGCTTTTGGACCTCAGCCATCCGAAATAATTCTTAATTTAGATTTAGTTTCGTTGGTGTTTTAAGGCTCTTCAACTACAAAGGTCATTAGAGCCCCGTCCACTGTGTGTCTGCAGTAGCTGCTATAAAAGTTGATGTTATAATAGTAACTATTATGTGGAACACCCCTACTCTTATAAGAGTTGAACTGCTATAACAGCTACTTTTAGCCACCCCTTCAAGTTGAAATTTTTCTACTTTCTTCCAAGTTGCAGTGGATTATGGGTAATTTAAAAATGGCGTCAACTGAAGAACACATTAAATGTGCCTTATCTTCACTGTTATGCAGGGCAGTATATACACCACTGTAGGGTGACCATTCGTCCCGGATTTTCTGGGACAGTCCCAGATTCAAACTCTGCATCCTACATGGATACACATCCCAGAATTAACAATTCGTTTAAAGATTCATCAACATAAATTTAATTTCTATAGTATTTCCATGTATGGATGGCTAAAGTAGAGTCCTGTGCAACCGCCAGGTCCTAATAAAATTTGAAAGCAAAGTTTACAGAACTGTCATTACGCCAGCTATGTAGTATGGCTCAGAGTGCTGGTCATTCAAAAATGACTATGAAAGGAGAATGCCAGTGGCTGTGATGTGAATGCTGTGCTACATCAGTGGAGAGTCATGAGCCAACAGAATCTGAATTGATTACATTATTACATGTGATGAGGAGGGGAGGAGGATTTTATTCGTCCCATTATGGGACTGGGTTGATTGGTGGCACCAGGAGTAGGGGAAGACCAAAATGGAAGTGGGGCAGGTGGTACAACGGGACATTGAGATGTAGGGTAGAGTTGACGATAAGAACCCGCAGACCCAACTCTGCCACAGATAGGATAAAGTTGAGATGATGAGGAATACTTCCACCTACAGAAACTGATTGACCCATTCCTTATGTTTGCCTTATATTTGAAGAGCAGCTACATGTTGTATTTTTGTGGGCGCCATTTTAACTTTTATAATAGTTGACAGTTGCATTTACCCACTTTTGTGCACTAATAGTAGCTTAGCAGTTACTCTTAGCACACTGCTATAGCAGCTACTGCTTAGTGGAACAGCACATTTACAGAGATTTTGGGGTAAGTATTAGCAGTACCCAAAGTTTTCAAGTGGCCACCCATGTTAGTACAGTGTTTCACTGATCTAATTATTGCTTTAAAATAATATAGTGCCTTACCTGGTAATCCATAATGCTACGTCATAATTTGCTCTGATTTCGTTTCCTTTAGTACGATTATATAACCACTTGCCAAAATTCTTGAGTGTTGCTCCTGCGTCAACATGCAATCCAATATCTACCTTGAAAGATTCCGGTGATTGCTTTTCAAAAAAATAAAAAAAAAGAAACAATACTAAGAGATAAGCGAACTGCCTTAATGGTCAAAATACTTTACATTGGTAACTGCGTTTGCCTTACAGAGAACAGCAATCCTGATATTACATTCCGGATCTTTGGATAAGAAATGTTGTCATAGCGCCTGTTTACCTGCTCAAAGGAAGCCCGCAAACCGTGAAGCAATTCTTATTGTTTCAATTTGAAAGTGGAAGGATCTTACCGCATTGAAGATTATTCCCAAGTATGTTTTGATCTTGGTTTCGTTACGTTTATAATATTGAGAATAATTATATCCAACTACCAAAAGTACCTCCGGTTCAAATGGATTTGGAATTGCCCGCGATTCTGCTTCATATTCTAATTCCGGCTGATCGGCAACTACCAGAGAAATGTTTTCTTAAAGCGATGGGTCGGTTTTTTATTTCTATTTCCTTACGATGTTCTAAAGGCGTTTGACTGCTCACAGTTAGACGTTTCAGCCTGGTATTCGTAGTTTGCCTCAGCTGACGGCTGCTTGATGGCAACGTGGAAAACTTTATCGCCTTGAACTCGGTCTTCTGGATCTTCTCTTGTGATGTATGTGTCATGATCTAGAATTCCTTCCTACAAAATAAGCTAATGTTAATAAAGGTGGCGTATGGGTCGGAAATATTTGACACCCGCCTCGATGGCGCGCTCGAATACAGTATCAGCGGTTCTAGGTTCGATACTAGATTGAGGTGGGTTGGCATATTTTGGGTGAGAGAGAAGCCCGGAGTGCTCCTTCCTTCGGAAGGGAAGTAAAACCCTGGTATTTGCACACAAAAGCGCCCACTCTACTATCGAACCGGCAAATAAGGCAAAAATTATTAGGTGTAGAGTTCGCCCCCAACATCGGTGGAGCGCCTCAACTAGCAGTTGACCGTCGATAAAGAGGAAGCATACGGTAAATTGCCAAAATATCGTCCCCTTAAGCAAAATCTTCAATTGTGAAGAAAAGATTTACAGGAAAAATAATTTAAAAAATTGATTTAAGTTTCTCAACTCCTTACCTACTTCTATGGCTAGTGTGATACTATTAAATAAAACTTTCTAAACCAAAAAAAAAAATAAATAAATAAATAAAAACTTATAAGAACGCAGAATCTGATTTTTCTAAAAAGGTGTCCCAATTTCGTCCCCCCTTTCCAGCTAACATCTACTGAATTATTTTTATGGGAAATTTCATTAAAACACAGTTGACATCTCTCATAATCAATTTCTTGAGAGAAAACTTTATTATTCACTGTTTAAATAAAACAACCTAATATCAATCTTGGAATGATATTCTTCATAGTATTTCAGCTTTACTACATTATAATAATAAGGCATAGAAGTGTTAAACACATTATAGAAAGGTCACCACGTGATCATATATGAATCAAAACTAGTCTAAATACACCTGTGCAATCAGCATTGTGAAACATTTACTGTAAACAAAATACTTTTTATGAACAGAAACTACATATTGAATGTCTAAACAGTAAATTAACAAGATATCACACATTTGTGGCAAATTGTTTCCATACAAATGGAGAAAGTCGAAAATACACCACCTCTGGGAGTAGGGAATGCATCTGCAGCACTATAAAACATATGCAAATGAGTTTGTGGTACATCTAAAAGGCGATTAACACATTTTAGTTGTTGCTGCAAATGCAGATATAACAATGCCACGTGGTACACAATTAAATCAAGAAGCAGTGAGAAAAGCATACTATCTGAAAGGACAAGGCAAATCTTACAGATATATTGCAACAAAAGTGGGACTGATCTGTTGGTTCTTCAAGAAAGGTGACCAATATGGGAAAATGAAAAGGAGTGGATGAATGCCAAAAGTGACAGAAAGGGGCAAGAGGAAAGTGTTTGATCTGCTAAGCCAAAAAGAAATGTCAACAAGGGCAATTGTGAGAGAAGTAGGTACTGAAGTGTCACATGTTACAGTGGCAAAAATATTGAAAAGCAACAACAACATTGCATTAATAAAAATTCAAGGGGAACCAAAGCTGACCACAATACACAAAGAAGCAAGGCTGGAGTGGGCCAAAACACATATGGACTGGAAGGAGAAATGGAACTGTGTACTTTTCGTGGATGAGAAAAAATTCAATTTAGATGGGTCAGATGGTAATAAGTGATACTGGCATGATTTAAGAAAAGAACCTAAAGAACAGTTCAGTAGGCAACTTGGTGGTGGTGTTATGGTGTGGGCTGCAATTGGCTCAGGTGGAAAAACAGACCTTGTAACAATACATGGCAGGTTGGACTCTAAAGCATACTAAGATATGTTATACAGTCACTTGCTACCCCTTGGTCCATTAATTGGCAGAAACTCGTGGATATTCCAGCAAGACAATACTCCATGCCATTCCTCACAGTCAACACATAACTGGTTTGGAGAGCAGCAGATAACTGTTCTTGACTGGCAATCCAGAAGCCCAGACCTCAACCCAATGGAGAATGTGTGGGCAATGCTAGTACACCTTGTTTATGCAAACAACAGGCAATTTTCTCATGTAAATGACTTAAAGGTAGCTATTTATCATGCCTGGGACAAACTGAGGTGCTCACAGTTAAAGAAATTGGTTGACGGCATGCCTCATCACATATTTAAGTTGATTAAAGAAAAGGGTGGCTTCCTCAAGTATTAGCAGCATTAAGCCAACTTAATTCAATGTGGTAGGCTAATTTTTGATGGGTGTATGTATATTTACTTAACAGTGCAATTTGGCATTATTTTTGACTTTCTCCATTTATATGAAATCTATTTGCCAAAAATGTGTGATATCTTGTTTATTTACTGTTTAGACGTTCAATATGTATTTCACCATATTGGTTACAGCTTTGGTCGGCAGTGGGCTGCATACAAATACTGCCAAATATGTCGCCATTGTGTTCATTCAGAGGGAAAGAGATGGGTACCTGGCCAAAACATGGGCAGGAAAAGTTAGTAGTTGCTTTGCTTTCAGTCAGATTCATGATGTACCAAAGTGGTGCAGACCTCACCAGGTGACATTATTTATGGGAGTGATACAGCAAAGCTGGTACAAGGGAATTACAAGCAAGAAGCCCAAACAGCGAGACACCAGAGAGACACCAGGATCAGGATTTACCGTTTACAAATAAAATTACAGGTTGCAGAAAGCATACGCCAATGCCTCATCGGGATTCACCAAGCTTAGGTACGCCCCTGAGTCGGACATACTTGACATTAAATATAAAGAGAAGGACAAAAAAAAACACGAGATGGGGCACGATGATGTCCTGGCGTTCACAACCGGTGTCCCCGCAATTGTGTGAAAAACTTTTGTTATTTGCTTTTTTTCCAATGCTAGAAAGTTGCATAGGGCGCAGCTAGCAATGTATACTAATGCATTTTTGAACGTTATTGCTTACCGGGGTCATAGGGTGTGTATTGGTGAATGCAACAATGGATGTTCCACATTGCTCGTCCCTGGATCTGTCCCCATCGGCATGCACTGGGTTACGGTACCATATGCCCACTCCATCTCGAGTAAACAAGGGTGTTACCAACACTGCATTATACAACTAAAATATAAATTATTCCTTTGTTGGCTATGGTGTCTGATTTATTGCTCATAACAATAAGCCAAAGGAATTTTCCATGCCTTCCGTCTGAATGAATACATGGGTGATACTGTATATTGGACGGTATTCTTTGCCACAGCGAGGTTGTCATCCAAAGCTGCAATCCCTGTGCTTGTTTATCGTTGGTCTACTGTTCAGTGTTGCATTTGTCCGAATGATACTCATTGTTGGTAAACATAGTTGGCATCAGCACTCGAACAACCGATTCTGGGTATCAGTGCCATAATGGGGGTGTGAAGCTGTGGCAAGTCTCTAACTTTCACTTGCCCATAACCCAATGGCAATAATGACAAAAAACTAACATTTTGCTCCCCAAACCCAGTTGCATCCGCCTTCTTCGCTACGCCCTTGTGATGGCCCTGCTGGGTATTAGAAATGTTCAGGTTCTCTGATGAGGGCAATAAGAGGAATGCCACCATAAATTCCAAACACGAATCATAATTTTGGCTGTCGACGTTCAAATACCTTGCTCGCCCTTTAATTATCCTTATAAGGTATCAGAAAGCAATTATATCTACAGTGGAACCTCGATTTGTGAATAACTTGATCTACAAGTGTTTCGCTGGACGAGCAACATATTTTTTTAATAAATTTCAACTTGATTAACGAGCGATGTCTTGCAATACGAGCAGTGCTGCTGAAACGCAATTTTTTGCCAAGTAGTGCATTGTATTTTACTATACATATTTAGTTTTTTGCCTTCCATTACACAGTTAAAAAGTTAAGAATTCAAGAAATTGCCACATTTATTCACTTGAGCAGTTAGTGTTAGAGCTTGCCAACAGTACGCGACTAGGATCATCATCTCATCCTTCTCCCACCTGAGGCAGGGTTTGGTCTGCGGGTTCTAATCCTCCACTCCCGCCTATCCACCACTAAGTACCACTCCACCCCGCACACCTCCATGTCCCTCTGCACCACCTGCTCCCACGTCCGTTTTGGTCATCCTCTACCTCTGGTGCCCCCAATTACCTGCAGTTCCACAATGGACCTAATAAGCTCCTCCTCTCCCCCCCTCATCACATGCCCATACCACCTCAACCTATTCTCTCTCATCTTTTCAGAAATATCTCCCACCCCCAACGTACCTCTAACATAATCGTTTCTAATTCTTTCGGATCTTGACACCCCACACATGTAGCGCAGCATTTGCATCTCAGCCACTTGCATTTGCTTTTCATGGTTCTTCCTAACTGCCCAACACTCTGAGCCATACAGCATAGCAGGCCTAACGACGGTTCTGTATTCCTTGCCAATCAACTTTATTGTGAGCCGGCGGTCTCACAGGATCCCACTTGCCTTCCACAGCCATCTTGCATTAATTCTATTGGTCACGTCAGAATCCCGTTGCTCTGGAAAACTGATCCTAAATAACGATCCTAAATAACTGATCCTAAGAATCATTTTTTTGTTTTGTGTCCAAATGTAGTGACTGTTCGTTAGCACCCCCTCTCTTCTCTCATCTCCCTCACATTGACACGATTCTTTATGTATTTTTAATTTATACTGTATTTTGTATTAATCATTTTTATATGAAAATTTTTGGGTTGTAGACCCAATCACCCAAGTTTCCTTTATTTCTTATGGGGAAACTCGCTTTGATATACGAGTGCTTTGGATTACAAGCACGTTTCAGGGATGAAGTGTGCTCACAAATCGAGTTCCACTGTATTATAGAACACTTGGGTAATGCAGACTCCAACGTTCATCTAAGTTCATCGCCACAGTTTATGCCCTTACCAACATGAGTTGACCATTCCATTCTTCAACTGACAGCGATGTGCTTCCGTCAGCGTCGATGTACAATTTTGAGGCAATTCTGTCTTGTTCCTGAAATGTCTGAAGTTAGCAAACTGTTTGCACATTATATGACTTTAAAGAACGGGTTAACTGTACTTACTGACTGTGTAAGAGTTACTCTCTGAATCCTCGAGTTGCCATCTTGATCTTCGCTTGTTACATACTGTTCAAATGCTGGCGAAAATACGTTTGGAGCTTTAAGTAATTCCAAAGCGTAAGTCTTACCAAAAGTTCTCACTTGGATATTGAGGTATTGGGAGTTTGCATCACGCTTTTGGAAGAATGACACCTCTGCTGGACTTGAAACTTTATGAAATAAGAAACATTGGATTATTTTTGAATTTATCCATTTCTTCTACATGTGGCTTAGAGATAATCTTTTGTTCTTACGTTTGGCTTCCATACTCGAGATCTGAAAAGATAAAAGGAAGAAAGAATTCAGGGTTAAGGATTAGGGTCCGCTTATGGAAAATTCCAATATCAGACTACCATACAGGGTTCTTTTATGACCGAAGGCACACATTAAAATTTCCGTTTAGTGGAAAGAGATCCTGACTCTGATTGCAAATTTCGGGTCAAGCGAAGAGATAACTTCTCTTGTTAACATAGAGACTACTTATTTGGAAGCCTGAAATACCATTATAGAGCGATTCCTAGTATCAGAAGCGAAATTTATTCGATTTCTTGGGTTTTGACTCAAGGTCTGTAGTTCATTTCGGGCCTGCCCTTGTCGATAGGTCAATCCTAGTTCAGTATACTCGTGAGATCATGGAGGAGGGTTCGCTTTTATTAACAAAAGCTTTTATCATTCACCCTTTAAGTGTGTATGTTTGTCACCTGATACGTGAAAAACAACTTATTTGGTAGTAGGAAAATGCTTTCTAGCAACTTAACGCTCTGATGTCGGGATCCCAGCCGGATTCAAAGAAAAATTTCTTTTGTTGAATGCGAAGTAAAGCATTAAATCCGCTAACGCCATGTAGCCCTAACCTCATAAGAGGAATGGAAGTCACCCAGAATAAAGTGACAGGGATGATGGGGATTGCAAAGAGCAGAGCAGAGGATGGAAAGATTACAATACTCAAGAAATTTAAGAAAAGGCAGAACACCCACATTAACACACAATGGCATAATGCAAGTGCAACAGGAGCACTGGAAAATCGCCCTGAGAAGTTGATTGAATGCAAGGTGCAAAGGCACCAGATGGAACTGGGACAAACCAATCAAAAAGGTGCACAGTACATAATACGTGGTAAAACTTTGGCACAGAAAATAGTGATTAATTTATGAACCAACAAGCCCTCCCTAAGGCGATGAAGAAGGAACGTCAAATAGTTGATCTTGGCAATAAATGTGTCCCTCTGGGCCAAAAAAGAAAGGAAGGGATCAAATAGGAACCTAAGACGTTAAGTGATCTGCAGAATTCCTCCGACAAGAGGACCCCAGATGACGGGGCCACAACCAAAACCCTGGTTTTGTCCAAATGAATCTTCAAGCCTAACCTTGGAAACTTGGAAAGCTGAGCCAGCAGCTGAGGAATTGTATTGATAGTAAAGTCAATCAAATGTGTGGGGATTGCTGACCCCAAAAAGTTATCAGCATAGGTCCAAACTGTCCACTCAGGACAGAGTGAGGGAAGCATAGCTGTGGCCAAGTTGAACAGGAGTGGGCCAAGGACAGACCCCTGAGGGACACCCTGGACCAGCACATGAGCCTCAGCAGAAGACTGGATTTGAAACACATGGTCCTCAAGATAAGAGACAAGAAGGTTCAGTAGGAAAGGATTCCTGATGCACTTGGACAAAGCAGAGACTAAGCATTAGTGATTCATTTCCTTCCTTGATGTGACGCCCCTCAATGCTTGATCGGTGTAGCATTGATGAAGGCACGTCCAGTGGCCAAAGCATTAAGGAGGGCAAGAAAAATTCCAAAAATAGCAAAGGACACAGAGGAGTTTGGCCTGGCACTAAACTGTGAGCCAGGAATCACTGCAAGGAGTGGGTCATGAACAAGGTCCAACACCTACCATTCAAAATCTTTAGAAAGAGGTGGAAGAATGGCGATGGGCCAGAAACCAGCAGAGGAAGCACCTTTTGGAATAGGCACAATATAAGATGTCTTGAAAGGGGCAGAAACACCCCAAACACCATGGAATAATTGAGTAGCTCACATACACACTGGAGATTGCACAAATCAAGTGCCTTTAATGCAAAAACAGGAACCCCATCAGGAGAACACGATGAGGAATTTTTTAAGTGGCTAATATACCCAAGAAAGGCGGTGAAAGTCAAAACTTCAGGAGAGAGACAACCCACAGTAGAAACACATGAATACAAACACTGGAACAGAAGGTACAGGATTAACTAGTGCCTCCAAAATCTGGCAGGCGTCAGACAATGGGACATCAGCTCGGACCACAGAGACGCCCCAGACAAAATTCCAAACAGTAGAAAGGGGGGCAGTAGGAGCCAAATACCCCAACTTAGCTGCCTTTACTTTGCGTTGATAGCCATGCCGTGCATTAGCATAGCATGCATAATCGGCCAGTAGACAAGTAGCCTTCCAGCGACAATGCAATTCTGTGACCCCAAATCTCAGTGCTGCAAGCTCGGGGTTCCACCATGGGCGAAGGCCAAAGGATCGTGAGGACACAGACACAGGGCAAGAAGCCAGTAGTGCAGTGTGCAGACCACTGCAAATCATCGAACCCATCAATAGTGGGGAAGGACAGCACCCAATACCCACAGCCCATAAATTAGAGACTAAATCATTGAGAAGGAAGACATTCAGCTTAGATGGCATAAACCATGCAACAGCAGGCCACTCAAAAAGCACTGGGCGAAAGGTGAAACATTGAAAGATAATGGCATGGTCTAATGCAAAGTCTATCCACACAGAGGGGCCACAAATCTCAAAAGCACTGGACACAAAAATCTGGTCTAGAAGAGTAGCAGCAGATCGACTGATCCTTGTCGGAGATGCCACAGTAGCATATAAGCCCAACGATGAAAAAAGTTCAAGAAGACATCCAGCTGAAGCACAAAGTTTGAGAAAATCAACATTAAAATCCCCACAAACTCAGTTGGGAACAGTGGGATCAAACAATGATGCAATGTAAGCACAAAGCTGACTAATATCGGAATACACTGGTCGATAAACAACCCAGAGATGAAATAAAGTTTAGCCAGAAGACAATTCCAGATGCAACACTTCTGTTCCATCAGCAGAACTTCTACCAAGAACCCGTGCAGCCAGGTGTTGTCAAACAATGGCAGCAACACCGCCCCCATGGGAAAGGCGGTCAGAATGGTAAACAAGGTATGAAGGAATGTGGAGGTATGCGTCAGGAATTTCTGCCTGAAGCCACATTTCTGTGACCGTGATCAACGTTGGACACAAATAAGATGCCAAAACCTCAATCCAATCCAATTTTGGAAACAGAGAACGAGCGTTCAAAAGAAGTAGAGATAACGGCAAGGTCCAAGAACACTGGCGTCATTTGATGCCTCCAGCAGCACTAGATAAAGTCAAAGAAAAGGTTCAATCAACACAGGATTGGGCCCACGGAAAGGCTGAATGTAGACCTCAGCAGGCCAAAAAGCAGGGTTGAGAACATCACGATCCGGACACTTCAAAACACAAACGAACACTGAGTGCGTGGGTAGGCCTGACTTCACAGCCCACCACACTCCACAATATCAAGGCCACCCTCTTTAAGGGCCTCAGCGAACGACGTCGCAGACACCTCCAAGGAGATATTATTCACAATGACACGGTCCGTCGAGCCCCTTTGTGCATTCACAACACAGGACTCTGCAAAAGCACCAGTACAAAGAATCCCAGCAGGACGCCATACCATCCCAGGCCTGCGCTCAGTATTACGAGACCCAACTCGGCTCACATTATCTTTCTCATCCTGGCTGGCCACGGCTTGCACGTATGACAAGCAAGGACACTGCCGAGCCCCTTGCCCACTAACGGGCACTGGTGAAGCCTGGCTACACAAACGCTGAGGCAGTGAGGTAACCACCACCTCAAGGTCACCCTCAGCATGAGTGCCCCAAGCTCTCCTCTTAGATTTACCCGCCTTACCAGCCCCTGGCAAATAAGGCATCAAAGCAGGTGGCAAAAGGGATCCAGAAAGATTCTTGCCAGGAAACAACGACAGGTCCACAAACCTCTGGGCTGTCCATGGCCACACTCCCAGCCAAAGACATATCCGCCCTCGGATCGACCGCAGAACACACCTTCTCAAAGCCAGAGGCCAAGGCCTCATGAATCGATGCAAAGCCTTCCGCCAGCAAACTTCGAATCGGTAAAACACCACCAACGGAATCATCCAACACCACACAAACTTTTCGTATTGAGTCCGTTGAAGCTCTAATTACAGAGCCATTGAAAATAATATCCTTAACAACACTACCACCATCTCCAGGCGCGTTAAGGCCCGACGTAACACCATCCATAATCATATTAACCGTGACATGAATACAGACGAGAGCATGTCACGCACGACCTCGCTCAGCAGCACCATGGTGTGGAATGACACTTCTAAAACACCTACAAACAAACAATCCTACCCTACGATAATCAACTTTGTTTTGCCAAACTCTAACTGATATTCTCTGCTGAACTCTTCAGATATTTAGTTCTTCTTGGAGTTCTTTCCATGTCTCTGCTGGAAGCCCTATAACTTATCATCCTGCAGAAGGTACCACAATTTTCCATCTTAGAGCCTAATCCCTAGTTCGTTAATATACACTAGGAATAGTATTGGTGATCATGGACTACCCTGTCCCAGCCCTTTGTCCACACAAATCTGTCCTGAATTTATTCCCTCCCAATTGAAAGCATACTTAGTGCCCACTAAGTACTCTCCATAATTTCTCTTTTGTCCATCTTATATTCAACCTTTATCATCCAGAAAACAAAGGAATGCCTTCTATTTCTTTCTTTTTACTGCTCCCATAATCTGTGTTAACATTTAGCGACTATCCCAGTTCAATGTCCCTTGTGGATCCCATTTTGGAACTCTACTAACTTGCCTGACTGTTCCTTACTAACCTTCTATGCAGAACATTTGTTGAAAATTTTCAGGAGATTTCAGGGTTTACCGTTAAACTAAGAGAATGAACAGCAAAATAATTCGACTTTTGTCTGCAATAATCAGTCTAAAACTTACCACTCCTGAAGATGTACGATGGCATAACAGAACTGCCGTTAGAAGAACTGGTAAAAGAATGTGATGCTTCATGGTCTTTTTCATTTTTGTGCAGCCATGGTCCCCTCGATCACGGTTATATACTATTCTGTAGTGCAGTTATTAACAATGATGTCACCTGATGACGAATATTAATATAATGCTGGACCCTTAGGCCTTAGAGGTGTTATAAAAAAGACAAGAGGAAGAACTCTGGATCACTTTGTATTAGATGACAGATTACATCATAATTTTATTATTAAAAAAATAGACTTTTCCTCATTGGTTAAAGAGAAATGTTATGTTGAAATCAATTTATTGGCATGATGTGTTTTATGATATCAGATGGTGTAAAGTGACTACAATCGCATCCATGGTATTATGATTGGAATGCATATTGTCTGACCTGCATTGTAACTACTCTCAGATAGCAACATGTGATTTTGTTGCATATAGCCCTATATTTTCATACGTACTGTATGAGTTTTAGTATATCACGGTTTGTCATGAGTGGGGGTTAGTCATTTTCGCCTGAGTAGGGTTGGCCCTGTAACCTATCCCAATGAGTTAATTAAGTGTAATGTTTACTCCCATATTCCTTGCTGAGGAGAATTAGATCTGTGATTTGAAAGAAGTTATTAACAGAGGCCGCGTCAAACCGTCTTTATCAACTTTTGGATTTTTTTTAGGGAGCAAACGATTCACTCCGCCTCGGTGGCGCAATGCGTAGCCCGTTCGGTAACTGCGTCAATACTGGACTCCACTAGGTTCAATACTGGATCGAGATGGGTTGGGTTCTTTCGAGCAGGAGAGAGGTCCTGAGTGTGCCTTCTTTCGGATGAGAAGTAAAACCGAGGTCACTTGCACATAAAACAACCCGGTCTGCTTTACAACGAGCTCATCCCATGGTGTCGGTGGAGTACCCCAACGAACAGTATAACGATGATAAATAAGCATTGGGGTTGCAGCTCTGGTCGGCAACTGGCTGTGGAAAAAGCACTGCCTAATATATCGCCCTCGTTCAGGGCCGTAACTAGGGCGTGGCCATTATTGGGTTACAGGCAAGCGAAAGTTAGACACTTGCCACAGGCGCTTCATACCCTCGTTACGGCTCTGCCCTCGTGTACTGGACCCTGCCATAAGATGGGAAAGGGTTAGGAGTTGCTTTGATAGCAAACGATTTTTTTTGCTGCATTATTGTCAGCGAATGTTATCAGCGTGAAATTACGTAAATGTAAATAGACAGAAATTTAGTCAGCCTTTGGGTTGAAGTTTTCATTTTCGTGAGGTGCTTTGTTGGTATCAGACGAGAGGATATCAGAAATAATTTCTGAAAGCGTCGTATTACGCTGTTTGGCTGTTTTATTTAAAAAATCCTGAGCGGAGCGACAAAACATTTCTTGGAATTTCATTCCAATAAAAAATGCCATGAAAACTCAAATTGTAGTTTTATTAATTGCCCTCATCTGCTGACTTGAAATGTTCGCCATATGTAATACTTTACGTGAGGCCATAATTCCTTAGATTTACCAAATATCTGTTTACGGTAGAACTCCAATTATTATTATTATTGTTATTTTATTAGCGTACCAAGGTACAAAAAAAACCCAAGCATTAAACAGTAGCAAGGTCAAACAGGGGACAGGCGACTGCTGGCGTCATCCTGAACGACTGCCCTTCCCAGGAGAAATATACACTGGTTCAGGCAGGGTAGGGTTTTGTCCTCTATAGGGCCTGATTTAAACTCCAGCCGGCCACAGGGAGGGATCAAGAGCATCACGATCCGCCCTCTTCTTAACCTGCGCAAATAAAGACCGTGCCGGTTGACCCGATCTGGCTGTCCATCTCCCACATTCCAAGACATCATGACCGTATGCCTGGAAAGCCTCTACAAGTGAGGAAACAGACATATTTTGAGAAACATTGTTAAGCACTATCCTGTCTGTAGTGCCACTAGAAGAGCCCGCCACCTCAGGGCCAGTAACAGACCCCATGCACAGGGTTCCCAACAGCCTGACAGGCGCGCCTGCCGACTGCCAATGGTTAGGCGGGACAGCTCAAGGGGAACCGACATCCTTTCCATGATGTGCCTGATGCAGAGCCATGTCAGGAGAGCCAACATTTGTCCCACCATGTGCCAGAACAGCCTCGGCATAAGACTTCTGGGGAGCAGCATCTTCAGCCAATGACAAGCCAGTGCCCCCACCACAGGACCTGGACAATTGAGATGCAGAAGTAGGCTTACCATCTGGGGGAGTGGCAACTGCCTTACTCTGTGTTCTACATGACCTTCGGGTCAAAACTTGCTCCCCAACCTGCAGGGTCGATGCTGGCTGAGAGGTTCCATTGGGTAAGTCCAGGTCGCTGGCTACACAGGCATGGGCACCAATGGGGTTGCTGTCCCCCTCACTCACAAGGGAGGAAGGAACATCCCTACTGTGGACTGCCACACAAACCTTCTCAAACCCCACAACCAAGGCCTCGTAAAGCGAGGCAGACCCATTGGCAAATGCAGAACATAGTGACTCACCAACAAAATGAGGCACACCCACTCCACGTGGGTCAACAGCCAAACCAACGGTATCACCAATATCACAGGCAAGCACACCTTTACAAACATTATGAGCGGAGTCAATAGATGCCTTAATAACTGAGCAGTTGAAGGTGATTTTCTCGACGCCGCCAGAACCACCTACAGGGCCACCAGACACAACCGCACCACTGAACACATTTTTCGCGATAATTCCCACTGCAACGAGCAGAACATCAAGCTCGTTAACAATTGCTGAGACCGCTTCATGCACGTCATGATCGTACCACGCCATCTAGTCCGAATCAATTGGGACCGGACCCCCATACGAATAATCAAAAATTCGGATAATTGAATTTTTTCCGAAAAAAAGGGTCTAATTTAATTTATTACTGTTTGTATATTGAAACTGAAAGAAAAAAACTATTTTTAAATAAAAAGAGCTTTTAATTAATTGAATGAAAAGACAAAACCTTTACAAATTAAGCATCCATAAAAGGGCTGTACATTATACAGTATATATTGTACCATACTGGAAATGGAAGTCGTTGCTTGCTGCACATCTCGGTCAAAGTAAGCTATTTGACTGTCAGTATCCGTTTTCGGGCAGCTAAGTCGCGCGTTATTTTGCAAATCGCAGTGCGTTCCTTCTTAATTTTTTTTTCGGAAATTCTGAAAGGGATTCGGATAACCAGCGTTTCGGATAGTCGGAGTTCGGAAAATTGGAGTTCTACTGTATTTCCATTTGCTCTCCTGAAATACCCTTAAGCCCAGTTCGTTTCCAGATTACCGGGGTGTTGAGAATACAGAAGTTCTATTACTGTAAGTAGGCTGAGGCATCCGAAATGAAGAAGAGTCGAAAATTGGAAGTTCTACTGTACTTATTCCCATCGTAATTTATAACTAACGGGCCTAAAATGTCTGGATCACCTCTTCAAACGTGAGATGGATTTTTGGTAATCTATGAATGGAGTGTTCAAGATTCTTTCAACAATCGGTAATATGGAACAGATTTTATTTAACTGCTATACATTTCTGTATTCGGTGAACAGCTTCATGAAATTGGTGTGTTTAGAAGTTTCATTAATGCATGAGAACTGCGTCACTTCATTGTGCAGACGCCATTTATGCACCACTATAAAAAGAATCAAGTAAGTAATTGCAGTTCCAAAACTACAGCTGTGGTTAATAAATCAATAACCTTGGTGTTCCTAGTGTCACAGAATGAGCCCTCCAGTGCTGGACTAGCTTTCTTTGTTATGACATTATTTGTGCACCATAGTGTGACACATACTTCGTTAATTTTGGTTGACTGCAAAAGAAATGTGAAAAAACAGTGGAGTTATCGAAATATACAAAAATTAAATATTCTACGTCTTACATTAAAGTAATATGCGTTTCCAAAGATTGCTTTACACTGCTGATTTAAGCTAACGAGGGATCCAGGAAGTTTTGGTATCAGTGGAACTTCAACAAATCTGTCAGTTAGGCATTTGCCTGACGGCGAGCTATTGCGGAATTTAGTATGATTAGATGGTGAGTCAAAGAATAAAATTCACTCCAAGAAAACCAAAACTAAATCTACTTGATAGTGAATGCAAATGATTTTGCCGAACAACTTGAGAAGTAAAATCTATTAGTAGTTCCAGTTTCGTAACTCATAATGTAACCATCACTCCATGGGCAAGTAGTAGATCCTGGATTCCCAGGTGGGTATGGAGCTGAGACACCATCATGAGCAGCACCATATCTAATGAATGTGCTTATAAGTATTTTAATGTCGTTGTTTGGTACTTAATTGCAATACTATTCTAGTAGGGCATAAACCTACAAATGGCCCAACTCATGAGTGACAGTGTGGATGCCTGTGTATCGTCCTGGTTTGTCTTCGCATAATCCAACGTTATCATTTTTTCTACTGATGTTCTTGACGCATGCTTTTCCAATATAAGCAATACCTGAAAAAGTAATTGTGAATAGGACAATACAGAATTATAATTCTTTAATTGACTCAATGTAATCACAGGAAGCTGAAATAATTAGCTAACCTGTAAGTTCATTATGGTAGACTGCACCAGTACGATTTGCAAGGTCCAAGCTATTAAGTGCAGTGGAAACAAGAATTAGAGCTACTTTTGAGCATTAAAGAAGGGTTTCATGACACCTATTGCAGGATTTAAAAATGAGTATGAAATTTTGTGATAGCAAGGGTAGAACCTATATAAAAGCTTCATGAAAAGCGTCACATCCTGTTAAACGCTAATTCTTTTCGCAGCAGACTTCATTCATCACTTCTAGCAGGATCGGCTCTATCCTTTCATTCCTTCGCAATTTCAACTTCTACACAGAGCCTTATAATAATTGTAATCGTGCCAGGAAGTTAGTGCAGGATATGTATAACTGTTCCATCGCTAGGGTGAGCCGGTGTTGGGAAATGCTGGAGGTTTCAAGGTGCAGGTTGGTGTGCATCAAGGGTCGGCACTTAGCCCCCTACTTATTCACTTTAGTCATGGATGAGTTTCTGATGGGAATAGGGGAATATGTTCCTCAGTGGATGATATTTGCTGAAGATGTGGGAAGGCTAGAGGAGTCTTAAAGGGATGCACAAAAGCATAAGGGGGTGAACTTCGCTGTGGGAGTGAGGTGGTACCAGTGGAGCAAAATTTCCGATATTTCAAGGTGAACCCATAGGATCAATGCCGGGTGGCTGAAGTGGTGACAGGCTAGCAGAGTCCTGTGCGACCTCCGGATTCAAATAAAATTGAATGGGAAATGGAGTATGTTTCAGAATGTTGGGCAGTGCGAAAGAACCATGAAAGTGAACCAGACGAGGGCGAAAAGCAATGCGAAAATTTGGACCCTTAAACATGTATATGTCACTCATTTCACATTGAGCCATTTGCTCGCACTGCCCAATCTGTAACTTTCTTATTCCAGATAAAAGTACTGGTGATCAAATTGATGATGTTAAAGTATGAAATACCTGGTAATCCATAGTGCTACGTCATATCTCGCCGTTATTTCGTTTGTTTTATTATAAAGCCATCTGCCAAACCTATCTAGTGTTGCACTTCCATCGATGTAGGATCCTTTGCTGACCTTGAAAGATTCCTGCGATTGGTTCTTGAAAAAGAAATACTGAGATAAATTAACTGTCATAAACACTACAAAATGCTTGATATTGGTAATTTTTTCTTTGACTTACGGTAAATAATATCAATCCCGATATTACATTGTGGATCTTTGGATAAGAAATGGTGTCGTAGCGCCTGTTAACCTGGTCAAAAAGATAATTGTAAGCCTGTGAAGATTCTTAAACTTCAAGGTTTGGGTGAAGTCACTGTACCGAATTGAAAAATATTCCCAAGTATTCTTTAATAGAGGTTAAGTTATGCCTATAATATTGAGAATGATTATAGCCAATGACCAAAAGTACTTCTGACTCAACAGGATTTGGGATGACCCTCAATTCTCTTTCTAATTTCAATATTGGGGCTTCAATAACTGCTGAATATAAATGTTTTCGATAAGCCTTGAGTAGGATTTGATTGGTTTTTGTGGCATTCTAAAAGTGCCTGACTGCTCACAATTAGGTGTTTCCACCTGGCAACCGTAGCTTGATTCACTTGATGGGGTCTTCATAGCAACATGGTAAATTTTATCGCCGTGAACTCTGTCTTCTGGATATTGCCTTGTGATGTATGTGTCTTGGTCTAATATTCCTTCCTGAAAAATAAATTCGGAACAGTAAAGATGACCCTTGAGTTAAGACAAGGCAAAAATTAAGGGTAGATTATAATATACAACAGCGATTCGCAACAACTAGGGGAGACCACTAGGTGGCGTATGTGCTTGTGCGTGCGTGACTTTGTGCTCTGCGGATTTTTGGCTATCTTTCCGGATCCCGGAAATATTAACATTAAAAAAAAAAACCGCCTTTTTCAAGGGGAATAGTGAAATATACCAGGACAAGGTAGGGCTGTGGATTTTGGTTGCTGGAATAGAGGTGAGCAGCTGGGTGTGAGGTGGGCGTTTAGGCCTAACCTTGCACAGCGTTTTCCGACCTCATTGTTGTATGGTGCAGCACAGGTGCCATCTGTATTGACAGACGCCTGGCTGCATGGTGGTTAGTAGCCAATCCCCACAGCAAAATTTAAATTTATTTTACTTATTTATTTTACTTAAATTTTTTTTACTTATTAATGTAAAATTTTAGTATATTAGTATTTAAGTGAAAGTTAGTTTTTTTTTTTTTTTTTTTTTTTAACATCTCTATTGGCTTCCTTTTTGGGAGGGTAATGGAGGTGTGTATTTTGATCTATTGAATATTGGTCTGTCTGGTTATTTGCCATTTGTTTTTTTGATATGCAGTCCTCGGACTGCATGTAACTTTTCAGGTGAAGGGTGACCCAGTGAGGCGTCGTGTGAGTGGGAGACCTCGGCTCACATGGCAATGACTACGATATCAAGTGTCTCCTGTGGGGTAGGACGGCACCCCCCCACAGGTATCCCTGTCACTATCGCTGCGGGTTCTAGACGGCTGACTGGGGTGCCCCCAGTCAGAAGCGTCACACAAAACAAAGGGGTTAAGTTATGGTTAGGGACTTGAAATGTGGGAACCCTCTCAGGGAAAACAGGGGAACTAGTTAACACCCTTAAGCACAGACACATTAGCATAGCTTTCCTGCAGGAAACAAAGTGGAAGGGAAATCGATCAAGGATAATGGGGGAGGGATACAAACTCATATACACGGGTAGTGAAGAGGGGCGAAATGGGGTGGGCATCATGTTAAGTAGGGAATTGCACCATGGGATCACTTCAGTCAAGAGGGTTAGTAGAAGAATAATGTTAGTAACAGTTGTGTGGCAGGGTATAGGGCTCCACCTCATAAGTACATATGCCCCCCAAGCAGGCCTGGGTGAAACAACTAAAGAAGATTTCTGGAGGGACTTTGATGAGGTAGTACAGTCAGCGAACAACACAATTAGACAGGGCATGGGAAATGAACGCTTAATTATTGGTGGTGACTTCAATGCCCATGTTGGAAAGGATGGACTGGGATATGAGGAAGTACATGGGGGATTAGGCTATGGGATGATAAATCCTGAGGGGCTGAAGGTCCTAGAGACAGCAAGAGCACATGGCCTTGTATTAGCCAATACATGGTTCAAGAAGAGGGAGAAGCACTTAATCACTTACAAATCACCACAGGGGATGTCACAAATAGACTTTTTTATGGTTAGGGAACAGCACAGGACTGAGATCAAGGATTGCTGGGCACTACCCAGTGAGGATTTCCAGAAGGAAAGTGGCCATAAGCTCTAGTCCTAGTTAAGGGGGCAGTCAGGAATCATACATGGAAAGGAGAATCAGTTATCAGGTGGTGGAAGTTGCCTACCAAAGCAGATGAATTCAGGCAGGAGGTTCTCAACCAGGTTGACTGGGATTGGGATGGATCAGCTAATGCCATGTGGGACAGGGTTGCTAGGAAAATTAGGAGATGTGGGGAGGCTCTGTTAGGTGTAGGTAGAATAGGAGGCACTTACCAAGGCAGGCAGACTTGGTGGTGGAATGAGGAGGTGGAAGCTGCCATCAAACTAAAGAAAGAGGCTTTCCATAGGTGGAGAGAGGTAGGGGATCAGGTTTATAAGAGAGACTATGTTCAGGCAAGGAAGAACGCCAGGAGGACCATTGCCCTGGCCAAGTACCAGAAGTATGAGGCTCTATATGAAAAGTTGGGGACAAGGGAAGGAAAGAATGCAGTCTTTAGACTGGCCAGGACCAGGGATAGGACTAGTAAGGATGTTACCAGGGCCATAACGGTAAAGGATACCAAGGGTAGGGTCCTTTTTCAACCAGCAGAGGTGATCAAAAGGTGGGAGGAATACTACCACAGTCTCTTAAATGTAGACTCTAGTGCATTGGCCACAGGCAGAACCCCACTCACACCACAAGCTGTGGACAGGGTGAGTGAGGCAGAAATAGTCAGAGCCCTTCAGTAGATGAAAGGTCAGAAAGCAGTAGGTCCTGATAAGATCCCCATGGATGTCTGGCACACCTTGGGCCCCATGGGAATTACATGGCTAGGGAAGCTCTTCAATAAGTTAGCAAAGGGGGACAGGATGCCTTCTGCATGGCGAGAGAGTTGGATAGTACCACTGTTCAAAGGCAAAGGTGACGACCAAGGACTGTGGAAACTATAGGGGCATAAAGCTGATGAGCCATTCTATGAAGCTGTGGGAGCGAGTCATAGAACGTCGCCTCCGGGACTTAACTAGTGTCCGGGGAAATCAGTTTGGGTTTATGCCAGGTAGGTCCACAATGGAGCCAATCTTCATTCTCCGACAGATGATTGAGAAGCATAGAGCAGCAAGGAAGGACCTTCATGCAATATTCGTTGACCTGGAGAAGGCATATGATAGTGTTCCCAGACAGTTAGTATGGGGTGTTTTAAGAAAGAAAGGCGTGGATGAGGGCCATATTAGGATAGTGCAGGATATGTATGATGGTTCTATCACTAGGGTGAGAACAGCATGGGGAAACACTGCAAGCTTCAAAGTGGAGGTTGGTGTGCATCAAGGGTCAGCTCTTAGCCCATACCTATTTACCCTAGTAATGGATGAGCTACTGACGGGAATAGGGGAGTGGGCCCCCCCAGTGCCTGGTATTTGCAGATGATGTGGGAAGGCTTGAGGAGTCCAAGGAAGATGCACAAAAGGGCCTACAAGACATGAAAGAAGCAATGGAAGAAGGGGGCCTTAAGGTGAACATGAAGAAAACTGAGTACCTAGCTTTCAATTTTAGCGGCCAGGGGCAAGGAGGTGAAATTCGCTGTGGGGGAGAGGAGATTCCAGTGGTGCAAGAGTTTCGCTATCTGGGATCAGTTTTCCAGGGCAATGGGGAAATAGATTCTGATGTGACCCGTAGGATTAATGCAGGGTGGCTGAAATGGAGACAGGCAAGTGGGGTCCTGTGTGATCGTCAGATCCCAATAAAGTTGAAGGGCAAGGTTTACAAAACCGTTGTTAGGCCTGCTATGCTGTATGGGTCAGAGTGCTGGGCAGTTAGGAAGCACCATGAAAGGCAAATGCAAGTGGCCGAGATGCGAATGCTGCGCTACATGTGTGGGGTGTCTAGATCCGACCGAGTCAGAAATGATTACGTTAGAGGTAGCTTGGGGGTGGGGGACATTGCGGAAAAGATGAGAGAGAATCGGTTGAGGTGGTATGGGCATGTGATGAGGAGGGGAGAAGAGGAGCTAATTAGGTCCATTGTAGGACTGCGGGTGGTTGGGGGCACCAGAGGTAGAGGGAGACCAAAGCGAACGTGGGAGCAGGTGGTGCTGGCGGACATGGAGGTGTGCGGGGTGGAGAGGGACCTGGTGGACAACAGGCGGGAGTGGAGGATTAGAACCCGCAGACCCGACCCTGCCTCAGGCGGGAGAAGGGTGAGATGATGATGATGATGATGATGATGATTCACAACAACTGTGCCACGAGATTCATGAAGTGTGCCGTCCCTGCGAATACCTATACATCAGTGACGGCAGGCAAGTATTTTAATCGGTTCTGCCTTCCTAGGAGGGGCTGGCTGAACCAATGGACATGAATATTACAGTTCTGACTAGTGGCTAAGAAAGCTATAATGTAGTATTTAGTATACTAGTCAACCACGTGATTTGCGCATAGGGCTAGGTTACAAGTAGCTTCTAACACTCTTCCCGCCTATGGCAGTGTCAGGTACCCATCTCGTCCCTCTGAGTGGACACGGGCAATATATTGCATAGTGTTTTTCATGGTTGCCGATCAAAGCTTCAATATATCGTGCTATGCTATGTATCGTCTTTCTACTGTTCGTTGGGACATACCACCGAAGCCAAGGGGCAAGCTCCTACACCTGGGAATTTTGCTTCCTCTACCCGTTCCATAATAGAGAGGGTTCTTGCACATGCCGTCGTACACCACACCGGACCTCGGTTTTTCTTCTCATCTGAAAGAAAGTGCACTCAGGGTTTCTCCCTCGCCCGAAATGCCAACCCACTTTGGTCCATTATTGAGCCAAAAACTACAAAAACTACTGAAGTAGTTACCTAGCGTGCTCTCCACTGCGACTCTGAGGCGAGCTCCTGCATAGGGTTGGGGTACAACTTATACATTTTCTTTAGCGTTTGTGTGCCCCAAAATGTGTTGTTAGTGTGCCGCCTTTATCGATCTGGAGAAGGCCTTTGACAGTGTTCAACGACAGGTAGTTTGGGAAGTATTACGTAAAAGAGGGGTGGATGAAGGGTTTATTAGACTAGTCCAGGATATGTATGATGGCTCCACAGCCAGGGTAAGTCCACCTTGGGGAAACACCATGGGCTTTCCAGTGAAAGTTAAGGTACACCAAGGTTCAGCTCTTAGTCCACATCTTTTCATCCTGGTTATGGATGAACAACTGACGGCATTTTACCGATGTTGTGGGGAAGATTGGTGGCTGTAGGGTCCGATAGAGAAGGGACTAAACGATATAAGAGGAGCAATGGAAAAGGGAGGGCTAAAGATTAACATGAAGAAGACAGAGTATCTGGCTTTCAATTGGGATGGTCAGGAAAACAACAGGGGCAGATGTTCAAGGGGGGGGGGTTGAAATGGAAACAGGCAAGTGGAGTCATGTGTGATAGGAGGGTCCCAAGCAAGCTGAAAGGGAAGTTTTATAGGACAGTGGTTAGGCCAGCTATGCTACTGTATATGGATCAGAGTGTTGGGCAGTGAAGAACAGCCATGTAAATAGAATGCAAGTAGCCAAGATGCGAATGCTGCGGTACACGTGTGGTGTGTGGGGAGAAAATAGAATTAGGAATGCGTACATTAGAGGTAGCCTGGGGGTGGCAGACATCGCCGAAAAGATGAGGGAGAATAGGCTGAGGTGCTACGGACACGTTATGAGATGAGGGGAAAAGGAACTCGTTAGGTGCATCCCAGGAATGCAGGTGGTCGGCAGCATCCGGGGTAGGGGGAGACCGAAGCTGACGTGGGAACAGGTTGTCCGGGGAGACATGGCAGTGTGCGGGGTGGACGGGGACCTGGTGGGAGACAGACGGGAGTGGAGGGCTAGAACCCGCAGACCCGACCCCGCCATAGGTGGACAAGAGTGAGATGATGATGATGAATCGCTGATATACAACAATCCATTGTTTTACATAGGGTACAGGGACCTCTGTGGGAAGACTTTGTTTTCCAATGACGATCTCTAATTGCTTACACTCCTGATGGAGGCAGAGTCAAACGGCAGAGTCAGGATAGCACATCACAGGAATAGCAGTGCAATTAGGCACTAATGATCGGCATTCCAACTCATCTTTATCGTCTCAATTCATAAGGAAGACCGGCATCTTTCGCAGACAACCCAGCCAATATTCCTGCGGGTTCCAGACGCCTGGATGGGGTGCCCCCAGTTAGAGCATGTTCAGTGGACCCGCAGACCCGACCCTGTCCCATGTAGGATAAGGGTAGGATGATGATGTCATGAGTGCAATGAGGGCCGTTGGTAAAAATTTCCCTGTTCAGTAATTTTTTTCTTTTAACGACTATCAAGACGAAAGATCTTCACTTTGACTCGATTAATCCCATTTTGTTTCATGAGGTACTAAAGTGTCTTTCCCTCACCAAGATTAGTTGACCATTCCATTCTTCAGCGGACAGAGATGCTCTTCCCTCAACGTCTGTGTAAAATTTTGAGGCAATTCTGTCTTGTTCCTGGAATAACGGGAATTAGTAAAGGTTATGTGGCTTCAAGGAATAAGTTGAATATACTTACTAACTGATCAACAGGTAGTTTTTGAAACACGGATTTGCCATTTTGGTCTAAACTTGTCACATATTGTTGAAATGCTGGCGAAAATACTTTTGGGGCTTTTAGTAATTCCAAATTGTAAGTCTTACCAAAGGTTCTTACATGAATATTGAGGTTATGAGAGTTTGCATCACGCTTTTGGAAAAATGTCACTTCTGCTGGGCTTGAAACTTTATGAAATAAGTGAAGTTAATATATTTTGAATTTCAGCATTGCCTTTGGATGAGGCTTAGATACTTTTCTGGTTCTTACGTTTGGCTTCGTTATTCGTAGTCTGAAAAGATAAAAGAAGTAGGAATTTAGAGTTATGTCTCGTAATCAAGTTAATCTGTAAATCGAAGTAATTAATTCTAACAGCTACCCTTAGAAGTCTGACAGTCCGTAAGAAAGTTTCCAGTTTCAGATGTTTAGGTTTCTTGATGGCAGGGTAGAAATCACACCCCACCCCCCACCCCCCCACAAAGAAAACGACTTTCTTTATTCCAACATCCTTTTATATTGACTAGTGCTTCAGTGTTTTAAGGTTTGATATTGGATCGAGGTGCATTGGCTTCGTCCCCAAAGCGTTTTCCGTCACATGGAAAGTAAAGCCGTGGTTCCTTGGGGTGTGTACGATTTCACTTGCAGGCAAAACAACCCTTTCTATATATATAATCCTTCCACCCCTTCTGCCCAGAGATCCTTAGGGCTTACCGTTAATCTTACAGAATAAACAGTAACACTACCTGAAACTTACCATGCCTGAAGAAGTATGATAACATAAGAGAGCTGTGATCAGATGAACCGATAGAAAAATTTGTTGCTCCATATTCTCTTCAACTTTACTTTCCTCGGTTCAGTCGACGACAGTTATATATACTATGTTTAAAATAAATTTATTGACAATGATATCATCTGATGACAGATTTTAGTATATTACTTTATTATTAGTCCAGATTCTGAAAGACATTAAAATGTAGAACTGGGATAGGCCTTGGACTACTTCTCACAACTCATCAAAATTACTCACAAAACACGATTTACATTAATGGTTACAGATTGATGTTATTTTGAAATTAATTTATTGGAGGCTTCATCAATAGGAACATAATATATTTATGACGTAAGGTGGTAACCGTGAAGTAGTGCATACAATCATTACCATTGCAAAAATTTGAAGAATGTAATAGTGACCGATCTTCTGCTTTGTTGCAATGCATTGTGGTGGCCTTGTATTACTTGTGAATTTAAATATATCTGGAAATTAGGCCATAGAATAAGTATATTAGGCTTGGAATATCCCAGCACGTTGCAAGTGAAGAACTGTCATGTTCTGCAAAACGCTCGTTCGACGTCTTCTACTCCTTCAATCTATGAGAGGCTAACTAGGTATTATTTCTAATGGGTATTATTTCTTATATTTGTTACAGAGTTCTCTGGACAATTGTGCTGTAAAGTTAGAATCTTGATTTTGAAGTTGATTACAGAGACCTGATGCTTCGCCCTCATTTAGCGAATTGTTATTATTTATTTACATACATCACGTAGCCTACACTTTGATAAAACTTTCAAATAGAAAAAATCAAGGCGAGGAAACAAACAAAGATACAGTACTAAACCCTTCGTTCCTTGGATTATACTAACAGGGCCCCACTAGTTAATCACCTTTTAATTAAAACAATTTTTGAGCAAAAGGCGAATATTTTCGCTTTAAAACGCCGACAGTTAGAGAGGCAGCGATATTGCGAACAAAGGAACGTCCCGGACCTCATTTCAGGAAAGGGCGTTCCAATGCTGGAAACACGCCCAAGGAAAACGACTCTTTCTGAACTCAGAGTGAACTGAGGCACAGGCAATATCAAGATGCACCTGGGAGTAACCCGACTCCAAAGAGAAATTCTGAGGATAATCCTCAGAATCTTATTGAAGGCTGCTCTAAGAGGGTGGATCTGAATCTTCAAGAGTCCAGCAAAAACATGTAGGCAAATCGGAGCACCAGAAGAACTTTAACCCGAAAATTTAAGATCAATTTCCGGGTTGTTAGAAGAGGCTTCAAGCTTTTAAACAGGAATGAAAGGGAGTTCAGTTTTGCGGTCACACAATCTCTATACTGTAAAACGTTTAGAGCAGCATCCACAGTTACCCCCAGAACCTTGAGGAAACAACAAGTGTCAGGAATTTTGGGGCGAAAATCGCCAGACTGTGCTGAGAAAAACAAAATCTGTGTCTTTCCAGGATGAAGTTTGATTTGCAATGAGTTTCATTGCACGTTAGATCCTGAATCTCACCAAGCTGATCCAAAGTAATCGGGCACCAAAAAGAATTATCATCGGGAAAAGACCACACCTGCCAATCCTGACAAACTAAAGGAAGGACAGACGTGGCCACATTACACAGAATGGGCCCTAAAACTGAGCCCTGTGGGACCCCCTGTCCAACGCAAGAGAGGCTGAAGAATTACGAGTATGGACGTTTTGGCGATACAGATAGGACAGAAACCGATTCTGGACATACGTGTTTGAGAGTACGTTCTTAAGGATAGCAATACAGTCGGCTCCCTTTTTATGCGGGTTCTTTTCATGCGATTTCCAAATACGCGGTTTACATTTGGTTAAAAAAAAAATTCGCCAAATATGCATACTGTATGCTTGTTCAGGAAGTATAGTCAGTCTAAGGCCAATGACACTGATAAAATCCACCGACTATTATATTAGACAGTCAAAGACGTTTTAGTCTGTCAGAAATTAGCATACATAATAGGGGGTTCCGCACTTGTACATGACGGCAATCATACCATTATCATCATACCCTTATCCCGACTGTGGCAGGGTCGGGTCTGCAGTTCCACTAAACATGCTCTAAAATTAAAACTTATTTTGGAGGTGATCCAGTATGTATCCACATCAGCAAAACTATGTTGCAAGGTCACCATCAAGGTCACGGGATATTCCTGGCTACACGAGATCATTCACAGAATCGATATGTATCTTGTTTGTGGGGCGGGGGCCTTCGAAGTGTCCCCGGACACATTGAGGTAATTTAACACATACCTCAAAGTGTCCGCTTTCACATCAAAGTGTCTCGGCCGTTTTCCATTACCCGGGGTAAGTTATTTTTATAGAAATTTAGCGTTGATTCACGTTACACATGTGCTCTGCAGAAAAGAGACAAATTCGGGCTTCTACATTCGGACCTAGATGGTGGGCACTTTGAGGTTCTCAAAAATTGTATCAAAGTGTCCCGCCGGACACTTTCAAGTGCACCCCAGACACTTTGATGTGTGACACCGGCATCCCCCCAAAGACAACCCAGCCAATATCCCTGCGTGTTCCAGACGTCTGACTGGAGTGTCCCCAATCAGATCATGTTCAGGAAACCTGCAGACCCGACCCTGCCGCAAGTGGGATACGGGTATGACGATGATGATGATGGTAAAAACAAAAGTCTGCAGAGAATGAGAAAAAAAATATGCTTGTGAAAATGTATCGTCTATATCAAAGAGATCTATTGCAAAGACAGTTATTTCTGATGAAAGTGATTTACAAACAGTTTGCAGATGGTGTATACCCTTACCAGATAGACAATTGAATTGAAATACAATTTTATTTAAGATTCATATAAATCTTTTTCAGCTTCCCAAAGAAATTTATAAAGAAACCTATTTTCTTTAACATCAACAAACTTCTTTTATGTGGTTGCACATTCATTTTAATTCGTTATTTCGGAGTTATGCAAATTTAAAAAATTGTGGAACGTATCCCTCATTTTTCCATAGACTTACAGTCTCATTTTATGCGAATTCGTTGTATGCGATTTTCTGAGGAACGTATCCCCCACATAAAAGGAGACCTGACTGTAGTGAGTTTTCTGATTGCATTTCTATCCGACATATGCTATGCAATGCAGACGAATCGTGAACTGTGCAGACACATGCAGGGTTTGACCGCATACCACATAATCTTTTAAGCTACAGAAATACTTGTAGTGTCGCATACGTAGTGCATACGGTGACGTCATGAAAATTCATGTAGAGCACTACCAGTAGCACCTATTTGAACAACATGTGTAGTGCTACAAAGATGGAGGCCTCCATGTTGCCATGCCATTTATGCTACTTAGATGACTAAACTATTTCAATTTCTTTAATTAAATTATGTGTTCTTAATGTTGGCACCCCCACAGACAAACGTTGCCAATACTCCTACGGGTTCCAGACGCCTGGCTGGACTGACCCCAGTCAGAGTATGTTCAGTGGACCCTCAGACCCGAGTCTGCCACAGGCGGGATAAGGGTATGATGATGATGATGTTCTTAATGTTCTTAAAATGCAATTACTTCTTTAATTGAAAACTATACAATTTTTTATTTGTTCTGCTTCATTTTTGGGTACTGTCAATAACTACCCTATTGCAGTCCACCATATTCAATTGCAATATCTTCTGTGGGGGCCGCCATGTTCCCACAGCTGACTACCAACTAAAGCTGTAACTGCTGTGCTATTTATCATCTTTCTACTATTCATTGGGACATTTCACCGAAGCCAGGGGACAATCTCCTACGCCCAAAAATTTTGCTTCCTCTGTTCCATAATAGAGAGGGTTATTTTACTTGCAGATGCCATAATGCACCACTCGGGACCTGAGTTTTACTTCTCATGTGAAAGAAGGCACACTCGGGACCTCTCCCTGTCTTTCCTGGGAAAAGTCAACCCACCTTGGTCCAGTATCAAACCGAAAACTACTGATGCAGCTACCGAGCGTGCTACCCACTGTGTCACTGAGGCGATATTTTGCATCGGGTTAGGTGACAACTTATATATTTTCTTTGGCGTTTGTGTGTCCTGAAATGTATCGTTGTTAGTGTCCCAACAAGTTTTGAAAATATTAAAAGTGCACCATGACAAAAAAAATGGTTGAGAATCGCTGGTCTAGAAGATGTTCGACGAGAATGATGACAAAACTTTTACCTTGCAACTTAATTTAGTACGCAAAGGCAATTACAATTACAATTATTTGCTATATTTTGTATAACATTTTAAAAAAGATTAATTTAGGAAAAGGTTGATTATCTTAGTCGTTTTTTAAAGATATCTTTATTTGCACTCCATGGTCAATCATTATTGTTATAAAGCCAACATTGGCAAAGAACCTCAGGAAGAATAAATAACTTGGCAAATAAGGGGAGCTCTTGGAAATATAGAAGAAAACCCTTAACACATTCATGTTTTCAACTTCTGACGTAATGCTGTAACCACATCTTCACTGCTTCCCGACCTCAGTTCGAGTTGATGTCCAGTATATTTACAATGGAACTACAAGAAAGATCTTCATGTAATTTTTATTAATTTGGAGAAGGACTATGATAGTGTTCCACAACATGTATTGTAGGAGATATGGAGGAAAAAGAGATAGAAGAATTTCATATTAGGATAGTGCAAAATAGGAATGATGGTTCCATAACCATGGCAACACTGGCTGTTATCAAGTTTGCAACAAGGATGCAACAAGGTTTAACAAGAATTGCATACCTTCTCAAGCCTGTTATGTTTGTTTGCTGGTGTTTTAGGGCCCATCAACTACAAGGTCATTAGAGCCCCGTCCACAGCATAGTTCTTATGCAGAGACTGCGCAGACACTACACTAATTAGCAGTACCCAGTTTTCCCAAGCGACCCAGTACTAGCTGGGGTTGCGCTGCTTAACTCCAGTAATCAGACGAGAACTGATGTGTCCAAAACAATTCGCCGCTCTTATGCTTGTTATGGACGAGCTGCTAACTAAAGTAGCGGAACAAGGACTGCAGTGCATGGTATGAGGAGGATGAGGCGAGGTGGTACCAAAGGTGCAGGAAGATAAGAACCTGGGATCAATAGAATCGGAAATAGTTTGTGGGGAAATAAATTCGAATGTGACCCGTAGAATAAATGTTGGACATGAAGTGGAGACAGGCTAGTGGAGTCCTGGTTGACCAGAGGGTCCCAATAAATATATTAGGGAAAGTTCTTCAAGCCTGTGGTTAGCCCAGCTTGCGTTAAAGACCAGAACGTTGGGCAGTATGCAAGAACCATGAAGGCAGAGTGCAAGTATCTGAAATGGGAATGCTGTGGTATGTGGGTGGTGCGTCGACAGCAAACAGAATTAGAAATGAGTAAGTTACGGGGTGGCTTTTGGGTGACGACCACTGTGGAATAGTTGAAAGAAAGTAGATTAATTAAGGTGGACTGGTCATGTAATGAGAAGAGGGAGGAGGATTTAGCTTGGCCCATTATGGGAATGCAGCTGGTTGGAAGCACTCAGGGCAGGGAAGTCGAAAGAAGACGTGGAAGCAGGTTGAACGTAGGGATAGGCCTGTTGTCAGTGCCGGACTTACCACTAGGCTAAATAGGCCGAAGCCTAGGGCCTCAACATTTAACGGGCTTCAAAACGTAAGAAAAGGGCCTCAAAATTGAAATAGCCTAGGGTCTCTCAATGTCTAAATCTGGCACTGCCTGTGGTAGTGTGTGGGGTGGACGAGGACTTCGTGGGAGATAGGTGGGAGTGTGAGGCTAGAGCCAGCAGACTCGACCATGACACTTTCGGGATAAGGGTAACCCTTGTTATAGCACATAACAGGGATGCAGGTTATAGAAAGTATCAGCGTTAGGGACAGTCCTGCACATAAGTGAGAGCAGGTTGTTGTAATGATGATGTGTGATAAGTCGGAGTGTAGGGCTGGAATCCACAGACCAGAACATGCCGCAGGCGGGATAAGGATATGATTTTGAGCATTATAACTCAAGTAGAAGTCTGCTATACACGAAGGTGGTTTAATTTTTCTTTAATGTAACTAGTTATATCCTAAAGGAGGAAAGAGAAGGGCTTTCTAGTACAGGGAACATTTCAGGTTATCTGGTGTTCAGTTTGTAAAATACGGAAGTTTTGGTTTTTTATTGTTCAATTCCTATTTGCCGGCTGCCCCCTGCCCATCAAACACTGCAACCCATATGCTTATTTCTCGTCAGGGTATATTTCTCACTGGATCGCATTCTTCCACTGACGTCGGGGGGAGGGACGGCAGGCCACATAATACATAGCATAAGCCCATGATATTCTTTGCAATTGACGGATGGCGCTCTTAAGCCTCCCTCTTGACCGAAAGAAGTCAAACCTTTCTGAACAACGTTTGCGCATGGAACCATTGACGCCAGCAGTGGTAGGAAGGAGGGCTAACGATCCATTCGAAACAACACATAAATTCCGTTTAACAAATGCATATAGATGCCAATTGAGCTTTTTATTGATGATGGTGTTTTCAGATACATTTTCAATGTGAGAAAAAATTCAGTACTTATATGGGTACTACAGTACATCCTGGATCTCAGTTGAAACGTCGATCTCACGTGGATTTGTGATTTATGTGCAGACTCCGTTTAAGCATCGCTGAAAGACATAATGAAGCATAAATTTTTAAATTAATTGGTGATGCTAATGTTTTAAGACACTAACCATAGTCTTAGCGCTATTACAATAGGTGCCCTCTAATGCCGGGCCCCTTGAGGTAATGGTAGGACTTGAAGGATAATGGCACCATAGCCAGAGACAGATGTCATTAATTGTGGGAGTCTGAATAATAAATTCAAAGAACGTAATAATAATATAAGTTCAAGGTTCACCATCGATATATTTCAGAAGCACACTTACGTAAAAGTAGTATGAAGGACCAAAGTTGTTTATGCACTGTTGATCCGGACTAACAAGCGCTCCTGGTAGCGTAGGTATAAGGGGGACAGCCTGTGTTCTTTGCAGACATGTGCAATAAGGTGAACTATTGTTTGAAATAGAAAACTTAAAGAAAAATGCCCAGACAAACGCTTAAAAACAGTAACATTAGGCCTATTCGGTGAAAGCAGGGCAGGCTCAGTATAGGTTTCTTGGGAAGACTCATATGAGATCTCTCACAGAGTGGCCCCCATTCATATTTCTAAGAGCATTTTCATAGTAGAATTTCATATTTCAAATATTTTCCGGCTCCATTAATAACTCTTCTCCGAGGCACCCAAAAACCACTTGGCGGTCGTGGATTAAGGTTAATAATGTTGGATCTCAATCTCTCGCCACCTCCATTTGTTAATGAAGACTCTAATACCGGAAAACCGGTTTTTTCATAAACAAATGTCGGGTTTTTTATAAACTTTACTTCATGAGTTTTTTGTGGAGAAATCATGCGCTGGCGTGTAACGAATTCGTTACGGAAAAATAAAGAATGGTGCCAATCGGTGTCTTGAGCATGCCCTTTCTTACAACGTTAGACAAGACTGAGACTGAATGTATGTCTCATGGAGGCGGTGAAGGAAGGCCAGTGATGTTAAAAAACATTTGGAAACGTTTCACATAAATGCTTTCTGCGCTCGATATCTAATTCTAATTCTAATTCGCGACACTGCAAGCAGCCTTATTTGGCCAATATGGCAGTGGAGAGACCAACTCTCATTCTTACATACATTACTAAAAAGCTCCCAAAACCCTAGGCTTAAATTCCTGTGATCCCTCTACAACACTAGTAATGGTAAGGTGACTTTTTATGAGGCCCTCCACCTTATCCTTTCCAAGGTTATTCCATTGTCGAATGGTCCTTGGTAAGAAAGACCAGTAATAGGGGTCTGTCTGTGCCCTAATCTCCTTCAATTTATATGATGGATCCTTTCTCCCTTTGTACTTAGCAGGGGACACACATCCCACCAAAGGTCCATCACACCCCAGCTGCAGCAGTCTGATAAACAGACTTATGCTGTGAGATGTTCACCACTGGCTTAGTGTTTCCCAACCTAATTCCCTGATCATGTCAGACACACTAACCCTGTGAGAAAACCTGTGGAATACAATTCTTGCTGCCCTCCTCTGAATCCTTTCAATCTCCCAAGATAATTCCTGCCTGAAGGGAAACCAACTTGGACTACCATACTCCAAAATTGGTCACAACATTGAAATATATGCTGTTTCCCTCACCTCTCTTGTGCTATCCCAAATAACCCTACTAATCAGACGGAGGAATTGACAAGCCCTCCCAACCAATTTACTAATATGATACTTCCAGGTACCTTGGTTATTTAAAATTATTCCAAGATGCTTATGGGTCCCAACTCTCTCAACCCTAACTCCACCTATATAGTAATCAAAATCAAGTAGCTCCCTAGATCTGGATATTGTAAGAATCCTACACTTTTTCAGATTCAATGGCAATTCCCATTTTACACACCAATTGTAAATCTTATCAAGATCCTGTTGTAATTGTGTACAGGATGATAACCCCTCATCTAATACCCGAGCAGTACATGTGTCATCTGCAAATAGTTCAAGGAAGGAACTAACGTCAAATCCTATGTCATTCACATAGAGAATGTACAACAAAGGACCCAAACCACTTCCCTGAGGTACCCCTGATGTGGCTGGTTTCCATTCAGATGCACTACCCCTGTACATTACCCTCTGTTGTCTATCAAGCAGATAAGACCTTACCCACTGAGTAACCTTACTATGTATCCCTAGACTTGACATTTTTGAAATCAGCTTATCATGGGGCACCATGACAAAAGCCTGTTCAAAGTCTAAGAATACAACATCAACCTGCTTTCTGTTGTCTAAAGCCCTTTGAATATAATCCATCAAACAAGCCATTTGGGTGTCACATGACCTCCCTTTCCTAAATGGATGCTGATTGTTGCTAAGGATCCCATTCTTTTCCAGATATCCCATAATAGAGGAGAATAGGATGTGTTCAAAAACCTTGAATACAGCACTTGTTAATGAAACTGGTCTATAGCACTTAGGGTCTGCTGTGTCTCCTGACTTGAAAATTGGTACCACATTAGCCAGTTTCCATGATGATGGAACAATACCCATGTCTAATGACTTTCTAAATATTTCCACCAGGTAATAGCTAAGTATCCCTGAAAGTCGCTGCATAATATATGGAGAAATGCCATCAGGACCTGCAGCCTTATGAACCACTGATTTGCTTAGTAGTTGCTCAATTCCCACCCTAGTTATAGTAACCTCATCCATTCCCCCTGGAGAATCACTATCAAGTACCAGCTGGAAGTTCCTCCTACTGGTTGCAAAGCTGTTTGCAAATTCATCATTGAAAACACTTGCAATCATAAGACTATCCTTAACTACATTTCCTGAACTATCTTTAACCACTGTATCCCTATAACCCTCTTTCCTACACCTCTTCAGATACCTCCAGAACGCCTTTGGATTTTTCTTAAGCCTGTCTCCCAAAATGTTTTCATGAAAATTCTTGTAAGCCTTCTTCATATACACTTTAACCATTTTCTGGGCCTTCTTATAAACCTACTCACTATTGGCATCCCTCCCTCTCCTAAGTGCATTCCTATCCTTTTGCTGGTTCCACAAAGCTACCTTCACCTCTTTCGTATACCATTCCGGAAAAGTATTATTCATTATAATCTTAGTGGGGACAGCTAGCTGTTTGCCCTTCTCTAAGAGGGCTAGGAATCATTCCCAAGATTCCTCAATACCACAGGTATTAACAATGGTATAAAAATCATTTAACTCATATTCTAGATATGATTTAAAATATTCCCAGTTTGCCTTATTATATTGGTATGCCACCCTGTCTGGTGCCACCTGTATAGGTAACCTTTTAGCTATCTCCACCCTAACCCCTGCATGGTCACTAATTCCTTCAATACACTCTACAGTGTTGATAGAGCTGGGCACATTTGTAAATACTAAATCTAAAATTCCTCCTTTATCATGTGAATAAAACCCTAAAATATCACTTTTAGGGTAGGGATGTCCATTCTGAGTGTAGGCCTAATGGTGAAAAGGAGATGGTTCTAACATGATTTAATATAGGCAAATGTCTAAACGATATACCTAATTGGAAGTCAACTCGTTACCTTTTCCCGACCTCTGAATGGGCACAAGGGTAATATACCGTATTATCTCGCGTATAATACGCACTCTTTTTCCAAAAAAAAACTGGATGTAAAGTCTGTGTATGTATTATACATAGGAGTAAAAGTTCAGCCATTTTCAGAGGAACACTAAGCCCGCATAAAGAATAATGGATCATCCATCGAAAGCAAACCTTGTTAACCTCATTTAAATTCTATTAGATGCTTTTTTGAGTTAGTTTTATAAATATTTAACTACATACACTTTATTTACCTTCATACCAGAGATAAAAGCGCTTGTATTATTAATACAAGCATATTGCATACTATAATATTGGATAGATGTAATAATATTGAATACCACAGTTGAACCTTGTTATGTCGATGGCATAGGGGTTTTCTAAAACGCATCGAGATAACCAAACACCAATATGGCGGCCATGGTGTGGGTAAATAAAGGAGAATGTGCAATGTACATGAGTTTACACTACATACAACACATCTGCAGTGAACTACTACACCCCCATTGTAGTTCATCATCATCATCATGTCACCCTTCTCCCACCTGTGGCAGGGTTGGGTCTGCAGGTTATATTCCTCCACTCCTGCCTATCTTCTACCAAGTCCCCCTCCACCCTGCACGCCACCATGTCCCTTTGCACCACCTGCTCCCATGCGCCCCCTATTGTAAGTGCAATGATAATGGTTAACCTTCCGTCCACAAGGTGACGACTTCTGGCACACACTACAAGGTGGGGTCTGTGATGACCCCAAAAGGACTTTTTGATTTTCAAGGCTTAAATGTTCAGATTAAGGGCATTATTATGGATATTGAATTAAATACGATCCATATAAAGCTTTAGCAATGAAAATAATTTGGAAGCATTCTGTAAAACTTCTATATTACCCAAGAAGAGAAGATATCATCTTCACCATACCCTTATCCCACCTATGACAGGGTCGGATCTGCAGGGTCTAGTCCTCCACTCCTGCCTATCTCCCACCAGGTCCCCATCCACACCAGACACTGCCATATCCTTATGGACATCCTGCTCCCATTTCTGCCTTAGTAACCAGTGTTTCTGACCAGCCAACCATGTTGGTACTAACTTGGGTTGCAATGCTTAACCTGAAATAAAATATGCTAATTACTTAGGAGACCTGCCAACTTCCCTAGATAGGTAAAGAAAACATCAAAGAACAGATACTCAAAGGTTGGTTAAGATTGTACATGTGTAGACACAATTTTGTAGGTCTGGGGTCTGCCGAGACCCCACCTTGTGTACGGAAGGTTAATACTGTATTCAAAAGCCAGCAGTCAATGGGATTCCGGGATCGACATAACCAAAGATGAGTAGCAAATTTGACCCTTTTTGTGCTCGAGATATTAGGGGTCATTGACATAAGCAATGAGAAATTATTAGGACAAAGGGGAAATTTGGTGGTTCCACTTTAAAAACGTCGACTTAAAAGGGTTGTCGCGTTAACAGAGGTCGAGATAAGTGGGTTCCACTGTAGCATACTACTAAAAAATTAACAAGTCCTGTAATAAAGAACGAGTATTCTAAGTCCAGGTATATCCAACAATACCGATATTAAAACCCTAAAAATTCTTCAGAATCGTCATATGAAATAACTGGGAACTGGCAAACTTAGGGTGCGTATTATGTACGGCCGCGTATTATAGGCGAGATAATACGGTATGATTGTTTATCGTCGTTCTTTGTTGGGGCACTCAATCGACGCCAGGAGGCGAGCTCCTACACTTCGCAATTTTGCCTCATCTACCTGTTGCATAGTATGGAGAGTTCTTCTATGGGCAAATACCATCGTACACCATTCGGGACCTGTGATTTACTTCTCATCCGAAGGAAGGCGCACTCGGGGCGTCTCGCTCTTCTGAAAGAAGTGAACCTGCCTTGGTGCAGTATCGAACCTGGACAGTGGCATAACTTAGGGCAATGGGGAACATTGCCCCGGGCGCCGGACAAACTTGGGGACACTGCGCTGAAAATCAGCTACCCAATCTACATACGTGTACTGTGTCTGTTTATGACAGACAACAGGAGTGCCAGGGACTTTATGCCTCTTGCCCCGGGCGCCTCAACTGAAGTTACGCCAATGAACCTGGAGCCACTTGCACCACCGAGGCTGGTCTAAATTCCTACTTGAAAGGGTGAATAAAAATTTAGTTTGAAATAAGAGGCACTTAGGAAACCTCTTCTGGGCTGAAGAGCGCCTAAACTCTCCTTCACTGAAGTTCGTTACGGAAAGAAATTCTTATGCCCTTAGGAGCACCTTCACGACTTTACGAAATTATGGGCATCGGAAAGTTTCCAATACATTTTAAGGCGTGCACTTAAGGGCTGCGTAAAGTGGAAACGTTTGAGTATCCTTGGACAATAAGAAAACGGAATTGGAATCGCTGGAAACAGAGGATTTATCTCAGGAAACTTTGTCTTAGTATGTGACTGTCTTACGCGAATGTATGGGCGAACGAATTTGCAGAACATTGTGAGAAGTAAAATCTGTTCACGCTTCCAGCGATGTAGCTCATTATATAGCCGTCACCCCATGGACATGCAGCAGACCCCGGATTGCCAGGTGGAGAATTGATAGAATCACCATCATGAGCAGCGCCATACCTATAAAAAATTGAAATATTTCATGGTTTCATTAGAAAATAACTTCTGTTCATTTCGATAATGAAATCTATGCTTGACAATAAACAGAACTCACAAATGTGCTAGTTCGTGCGTCACTGTGTGGACACCAACATATTGACCAGGTTTGTCCTCATTAATTCCAGTATTATAATGCAATCCGGTTTGTTTATTACATGCTGCTCCAACGTAGGCGAGTCCTTAAAAATTGTTCTATTAAGTGTTTTTATATCTTTCCCCTTCTCCCTCTCTGCTTGTTGATTTTGGGTTCACAACTACATTGGTCACCAGGGTCCAAAATGGATACTAATGTAGAGCCACTAGAGTCTCTACAATGTTACAACGAATGGATATCAGCAATCCCCAGTGTTTCCAAGTAGTCACCCATCCCAGTACCACTTGAGCTAAACTTCAGTGATCGGACGAGAACGGGTGTGTCCAACGCAATGCGACCGCTCTCTAGCTTTTCCCAAAACCGGGAAAACTGACTATAATTCAACAAACTGAAATCAGCAACTAGCGTTGTTATAGGACCCTTCAGCTACAAGGTCATTAGAGTCCCGTCCACTTGCGTAGTTCTAATGCAGAGACTGTACAGACACTACACTAATGTGACGATTTTTGGTTATTAGCAGTAACCAGTTTTCCCAAGCGACCGTCCATGTCAGTACTAGCTGGGGTTGCGTTGCTTAACTTCAGTGATCAGATGAGAACTGCTCAACAACAAACCTGCAAGACCCGAATCGTAGGTTGATCCAGAAGGAGTTGCCAAGTCCAATCTGAAATGTGTATAAAAATTGTCTTCAGATTAGTTTACCGGTTTGACTATTTTTTTGGAACGGCTTTTCTATTACTCAAGGTGTTGGCTGATACCAGGGAGCGAAGATCCTAAAACTTCTAAACCATCATATTCCAAAATTGCGCTGTTTTGAACCCTTTAATTGTACAGTATGTGGTAAAGGAAGTAAGGGTATGGTCAAAACAGTCAATAAATGGACACGATAACATTAATATTTTCTTAATTGTTCCTAACTACCCTTCGGTGTTTCAAGTAGCCATTATATTTGCCTATCTGCAGTTAGCTGTTTCTGGTTTTGCCTGACTGTAATTTTGACTTAATTTCCTTTATTGCCCTGTATGCTCTTACTACCTATCGCCCGCCCAGAACTGCTGTTATTTTATGTTTAAACTACCCCTACGTTGCAAACCATCCAGGGTTGACTTTTGCTTAGACAGTAACAGCACTCATGCGTAGTAAATATCATGGAACGGCAAAGGGTCCTATAAGCTACAGTTTCTAGTAAAGCTGACTAGTACAATAGTGAGTACTGTCTAAATGGGTGTGATGCTGTTGGACAACCAGTAGTGAAAGCTGTTAGAAACTGTATGGATAGGAATTACCCGGAGATCCACACTGCGACATCGTAGTTCAATGGAATTGAACATCTGTTATCATACAGCCACTTTCCAAATGCAGGGAGTGTTTCATAACCGTCTATTATTGATCCAGAACCAATCTCGAATACTTCTTTTGATGAGCTCTGGAAAACGATATTAATGACTGTTAGGCCTACGTATTGAATTACGGATTATTGAAAATCAAGAAGAAAGATTATACAAATACCACAATAAGGGCTGAAACTATGTTCTGGATCTTTGGGGACGAAACGCTATCATAACGTCTGTTTATCTATGAAATATTCAGTAATTTTTATAAGTGATGTGTGTAAAGAAATTCTAAACCGTGTTTAATAATTCTTACTGAATTAAAGAATACGCCTATGTATTCCCTGATGGAATCTATATTACCGCCATAGTAAGTGTAGTAAGTGGAGTCAAGAACCACCAGTACTTCCGGTTGGTATGAAGCACCAGCTGCCCGCAAGTTGAGGTCATTTTCGGTGATAGGTAGCTTGGTAACTGAATATTATATTTTTTTCATTTTCGTGAGAAGTCCAAAATGATCGGGTGCATGAAATATCAGAATAACTCACAAGTAATGTTTGGTTCAAGAGCTTTGCACTCGTAATTTGCTGGAACAGGTAGCTGTTTGAAAGCCATATGATGAACGTTGTTGGCACTGTGCAGTCTGTCTGTTGAATCATGTCTTGTGATGTATGTCTCATGGTCCAATATTCCTTCCTGCAATGAAACATTGTTCTGGATGTAGCGCCCTACCAATATTCGTGGCGGCCCAGGAATTTTCTTAGAAGTACTAAAGTCCCTAGATTTGTTTTGAAGTAACGGTTAGGCAAACGGTTATAAAATGAGCATTAACCATGAGCGTTGACCTACATTAGACGTAGCTTGCAGTGGGAAACATCACAGAAAAAGAGAGAAATTCGTCTAATGTGGTATGGGTATGTGATGAGGATGGGGGCGGAGGACTTATTAGGTCCATTAAAGGACTGCAGATTAATGGGAGCACCTGTAGCAGGGGAAGACCAAAACGGGCGTTAGAGCAGGTGATTCAAAGGGAAATGGAGGCGTGCGGAATGGGGCGACTTGGTGGGGACTAGGCGGGTGTGGAGGATGAGAACCCGCAGGTCCGACCCCGCCACAGGTGGGATAAGGGTGAGATGATGATCATGAGCGTTGACCTCTCTACTATTGCAGATAATTTGTCAGCACCAGGGATAGTGGTAGCTCGCTTGTATCTCTATCGACATAAGTCATATATCTTGAGTTATAGTTTTATCATTCAGTGTCATTTATCATTAAGTGCCATCGCATGCTATACACGGGACAGTGACTTGGACGCGAACAAAGCCTTAGCAGGGGTACACACGAACGTCAGGAGAGCCATGGATGCCTGCTGCAGCCAAAAAGTTAGTTTGATAACTGGACAGGAGATCCTTGATCCTGAATTCATAATTGGGATCTCTAGGCTCTAATTGAGTGATAAAGATCCTTCATTGGTTCCACATATCTTGATAAAAGGAGCAGTTGAGCTTGAGGTGGTAAGAGGTTAAGAATCACTGTCTTTAACCTCTTTGTTCATGGCAACTTGTTGATTATTTGCAACTGAAAGAAATCTTTTCACATCTAAAAGAAGTACTGACAATATTTAATACGATAGTTTGTGTAGTTCTTAGAAATGAAGCTGACTTACTAAGGACAGATGGCCATCGGCGTAATTTATTGACAGAGAGGCAGATCCTTCAGCATTTGTGTAAAATTTTGATTCAATTTGTTCCTGAAATGCATCACAATTAGAAACATCTGGCCCCATTGAAGATAATCTTCAGAAAGGTTCTTAACTACTTACTACAGAATTTACATGTATCTTCTCAAACACTATGTTGTCATCTTCATCTGTTTTTGCCAAATATTGTTCATAAACTGGTGAAAACACGCTCGGGGCCTTGAAAAGTTCGAGTTCGTATGTCTTCTCAAAGGCTCTGACGTGAATGTTGAGATTCTGAAAATTAGCGTCACGCATCTGGTAGAAGGTTACTTCTGCAGGACTTGAAGCTTGATTAGATTAGATTTGGTAAGCACATTAAATTGGTTACTAGAGATTCGGTAGTTATTTCTCTACTAGAAATTAATATACCTACCTTGCGAGTCAGAATTAAGAATCTGAAAAGACAAAAAAAAAAGATTACTTAAAGACAGAATAAATTCCCATTGATTGTCTTTAGCCCCAGGTATTCATCTAGGAAGCAGCCTGCTTTTCAAAAATTCATTATTATCCCCTATTAAAATTGTTCATCTCCAATTTCTATCCTGTTGAAACTAGGATTAACCTTTAATCAAGGTCATATGGTCACCTTAGCGAATTCCAATTCACGTTGTGTTATTTGACCATAAAATGTTAAAGTTCATTCTGTGATGACATCTGTGGAATTTCTTTCAGCTACTATCATTGGTGGACGATAGACAGAGCCAAGTATATAATGAATTGTTTTCTGTGGGGTTTGGTTAGTTGCTTCTTGTATCAGCACTGTAGTGGACATGACTGATATACAGTAGTGTGGTGATTATTATTGTGTTAGTACTGTGTTCTTTGGATAGTGGTGACATTTTCAAATTGCATACCAGATTTTGGAACTCTGTGATTTGTCTTTTGTTTTTTACTTTATTTGTGTTGGAAGTATATTCAATCTCAACATAAACTTTCTTGTATATCTCATTCATTGTGTTGCCTCATACTCCAACGAATCAACATATCCCCCCTGATAAAACATGGAATTTAAATGAAACTGGCCTTAACACTAAGTAAAAATTCACCTTCTTCACGCTTCTTCACCTTGAAGAAGCCAGAACCTACTTGCGAAACGTCGGAACCTCTCCAACAAAAAAGATAAGTATTGTAATTTTTGATATTTTTTGATTAATTAGATTAGTAATTTGAAAAATTGAATTATTTTTATAGAATCTAATTGTTTGTCATTTAAACATTTTTCAGAAGCCTTTTGCCAAGAAGCCACAGAGGAGTGGACTGCAGCCTAGAAGACACCAAAAGCTAAGTTCTAAACTCGTTTTTCTTGTCTCTATCTGTAGCTCTTATCTTGGCCTTAACACTGTTCAAGAGTTATTCCTAGAGGATTGAAATGGCTTGTCTCTGCAGCATTAGCAAACAGAAGCCAACTTGTTAAAATAATTGTTGCTGTGAATGCTACTGGATATTCATTACCAAAATTGTTAATTTTCTCTTTAATTATTTTCAGAGTAAGGATGCTGATTTGTGAATCTCAAGGATGTATTGGGGCTGACAATATACCGGGGTGGTGAAATGAATATATCTTGTGATGTTTCTAGATGATTTTCTTGGCTTTGCAAAAGTGTACCATAGAAGACAGGATCCTTTTTCTGCTAGATAGTCATGAAATTCTTCTGTTTGTTGAAGCTGTCTAAAAGGCATCGGTTGCTGGTGCTGTGATGGTCACATTTCTATCACACACTCCAAATAAGCTCCAGCATTTAGATCTCGCATATTAAGCTCCCCTGAAGACATATTACAATCAGGCTGTTGATGCCTGGTTTTAATACTTATGCCATTCAAGGAGCTTTAGGGATTGCTTATCCATGTGCATTTACACCACATGAATGTAGAAATGTTTAGTGATGATAATAAAATGAGTGCTGTGGGGTAAATCAGCATTCCTCCTACAGACAACCCATCCATTATACCTGCAGGTTCCAGACGCTTGTCTAGGGTGCTCCCCATCAGAGCATTTGCATCACAAATATGAGCTAATGGTAGATATGATAGTGTGTGGGGTGCACGGGGACTTGGTGGGAAATAGGCAAGAGTGGAGGGCTAGAACCTGCAGACCTGAACCTGCCAAATGTGGGAAAGGGTATGATGATAATGATACTACCATGAGTTCCTGCATCACAGTTCAAGTTGCTGAAGTACACCATACAGAAAATGTTGTAGCAGTTGTGGGGAATAACAATAAGGAATTAGGGTACACAAAATGTTACAAACTCAAATAATGCTCAAAACATTACAGATACCGTATTTATTCCAATAAACGCCATGCCATTTATTTATTTCATAGCGTTTTTGGTGTGGCGCTTATTAGAGAGCGGCGTTTATATAATTTGTGAGCTTTTTGTTGACGATATTGGCAGTCATCATCATCATACTCTTATCCCGCTTGTGGCGGGGTCGGGTCTGCTGGTCCACTGATGCGATCCATAGAATCAATGGGGGATGGGTGAAGTGGAGACAGGCAAGCAGAGTTCTGTGTTATAGGAGGGTCTCCATCAAGTTAAAAGGGAAGTTCTACAGGGCAGTGGTTAGGACAACTATGCTATATATGAATCAGATGGTAGCGCAGTGAAGAAGAGCCATGTCAATAGAATGCAAGTAGCCAAGATGCCAATGCTGCGGTAATGCGGTACACGAGTGACGTGTTGAGAGCTGATAGAATTAGGAATGAGTATATTCGTGGTAGCCTTTGGGTGATGGTCATCGCCGAAAAATTGAGGGTGAATAGGTTGAGGTGGTATGGACACAGTGAGAAGAGAAGAGGAGCTCGTTAGGTCCATTTCAGGAAGGCAGGTGGTCGGAAGCATCCGGGGTAGGGGGAGACCAAAGCAGACGTGAAAGCTGGTTGTTTGTAAAGGCATTGGCAGTGTGTGGGGATGAGGACCTGGTGGAAGATAGACGAGAGTGGAGGGTTAAAATTCGCAGAACCGAACCTGCCACAGGTGGGATAAGTCTATGATGGTGATGTATGTTAGGGTATGCCGGCCTACCTCCACTGTTTCTTCCAAAAATATTTTATCACTTGAGAAAAAACGCTGCGGCGATTATTGGAGGGCGGCGTTTATTACTTTTTTGGCCCTGATTGTGTGGCGCTTAATAGAGGGCGGCTGTTATTGGAATAAATACGGCATTAGGGATATTACAACTCCTGAGAAAATCGAGCCTTATCCACTACGCAGCACCAACACAAATACCACATTTATTCTAATTAACAGCGCCCTCTAATAAACGGAGCCCTCCAATAACCGGTGCACCTTCAAGGTGGAACAAAATAATAAACAGCACCCTCTAATAAATGGTGCACTGTTTATTAAAGGTATCATCATTATCATATCCTTATCCTGCCTGTGGTAGGGTCGGGTCTGTGTGTCCACTGAAAATGCTCTGACTGGGGGCTCCTCAGCAAGTCGTCTGGAACCCAAAGGAATATTGGCAGGGTTGTCTATGGGGGTTCATTATTAAAGGTACTAAAATATAAACAGCTCCATCCAATAAACGGCGCAACAAAAAAGTTTTTGAAAAAATACGATCTCAAGAAAATCTCGAAAGCAGGGAGGATAATGATAACCATAGATGCACCAGAAAATCAGGCTATAAAAGCAATCAAATTATGGAAGCAATAAAAAAATTAAGAAGAAAAGCAAAAAAATGAACAATGCAAGAACATTAACAAAAACGTATGAGAAATATTTATTTATACTCCATGGAATAAGATAATATGCTGAAAGTAGGAATAGGCCTACATCTAAACCAACTAATACTCATGTGAACAGAAGTGATGGCAAGGTTGAAGAAGAAAAATGTCTATACCGTGACAACTCAAAGATATATGATACCAGTGGTGAAAAGTGATGCAGGTGCATCATCATTACCTGTTGAGCTTCATATAAACCTTAATTATCTATTTCTATTGTCAATCTGTTTTTAAACGAGTTACACATAGTTTTGATTGTTGTTTGTTGGTGTTTTATAGCCTGTCAGTTACAAGGTCATTAGAGCCCCATCCACCAAGTAGGGCCAATGCAGTGCTAGAGTTTCCAAATATTCGGCTTCATCAGCTATCCGAATATCGAATAATAAATTTCAAACTATTCGAATATCCACATATATGTTCAAATAGTTTGAATTGTGAGAGAACAATGTAAAAGCTCTATTCCAGGATAATTAAAATGAGTATCATAAGTTATATAATAGTAAAATGAGTGAAATTATTTATTTTGAAAAATAAAAAAAGCATTAAATGATCAAAATGAAATTATAATAAAGTTGAAAAGCAGTGTGTAGGTGGAAGTAAAAATTAAAATATCTCATATGTGTTGAGAATTAAATTTACATATACAAACAGTTAGCAGATAGCCCCTAACCCTATCACATGGATGAATAAGTCAATAATATTTCTAGAAAATCTACGTAAATGAGCTATACATCAAACCATCGACTGCACTCACCGCTGAATTCAATATATAATGTCGACATTTGCAAAATATTTATTTACAAATGACCTTAAATTTTTTCCAAATATTATTCGAATAATTTCTAAAATATTCCAATATCAAATACTTCCAAACAGGCCACGCCGAATATATCTGGATATCGAATATTCGATTATTTGGATTGGAAACTCTAGTCTGCACAGATACTACACTAAAGGCTGCTTCACAACAGCAATGGGAATGGGAACGTAACATAAAGGGGAATGGGAAGAAAAGTTGAAATCCCAAATGCAAATGGCGACCTCCACAATAAATGGGAACGGCAAATGGCAATGGAGGGAAAGTTGACCAACTTTCAACTTTCTCGTTAAATGTAAGCTATGTAGGGACACGATCCCTTACACTCCTCTGCATAGCACACGTTTAAAATAGCATTGTTTCCGTTAGGTCCTATTGTCATGACATCCTGTGGACAACAATAGGACCTGAATCAAAATTGTAAGACCTTTTGTGGGGACATCCTGAGTTGTCCCTTGGCAGTGAGTCATGGGTACCCGTTGATCATGGGGACCCAAGCATAGTAAAGGACCTCAGGATGTGGTGTCACATGAAGGACACGTTTTTGGGGGTTTCAAGGATTTGTTACACTTTCACTTCTCAGTCAGAGAGTCAAATTCATTCATGCTAGATTCATCAAGTCTACAGTTGATATTCATGATTCAGTCTTAAAAACAGTCAATCCTTTTTCTACAATCTGGAGACATTTGAAATCATCATAAGATCAATCAATCAATCTCGAATCATATAACAACTGGAATAAAAACTCGATTATCTTTTTCTACAAACGTGTCTCATCATTTGTGTCCTCTAACATCGTCCTTACCCGTGATGCGCGATAGCTGTTTGACCAATCGGAGCACACCTCCACTGCGTGATGTACCCAGCGCCCCAGTCTTCTTCAAACGACATACTGTAGCAGCGTTTTAGAGGTTCATTGTGTTGACTTTTTTGTTTGCTTCCCTTAAGCTAGGCTGACATGGTCAAAATACACTTGGATCATTACTTTGGCCAAGTGCACTTGGTCCAAGTTGGTTACCATGGCAAGTGACTTGGACCACAAGCTGAAGAAAATAAAGATGGCGGATTTGGCTTTGAAAGGTGTAGTAGTGGTAGATATACCCAGCATATCATCATCCTATCCTTATCCCGCCTGTGGCTGGGTCGGGCCTATGGGTTCTAGCCCTTAACTCTCACCTATCTTTCAACAAGTCCCTCATTTTCTCCCTGTCATGTCCACACACCCAGACTACTCATTCCTGACAATCACCTCTTGACACCCCACTCATATACCACAGCATTCGGATGTCAGCTAGTTACATCCTATTTACGTGGCTATTCCTCACAACCCAACACTCTTAACCATATAGCATAGTGGGCCTAACCACTGCCCTGTAAAATTTCGCTTTCAATTTGATTGGGACCCTCCTATTACACAGGACTCCATTCACCCTCACTAACATCAGGAATCTAATTTTCCACTCACCCTTGCCAAATCATGTTATTCACAAGCCATTCAATTGCAGCATATTTTACATCTTTGCTTTTGAATATATATAGAATATGGGCAGCTTTCTATTCCTCAACACTTCCTCAGCGTCATATAATTCCATAAATTATAAGTTTTGTCTGTCAGTACACTTCCTAGCTGATTTTCTAATTTTTTTTATTAATATTCAATTAACCCTCCGTGTGTTACATGTTGTTAGCCATTTTAAATTTCATCCAAGTCACGCTTTGATCAAAGTAAATTGCAAGCCGTCCTACTCAACGTCGATGGGTCCTAGCCATCCAAGTTAACTTTGACCACGTGTATACATGGTCCAAGTTGCATCCAAGAAACGCATGAACAGCGTCCAAGTTTACTTTATCTAAGTGTACTTGGACCATGTCAACCTAGCTTTATCCAAATTGCGTTTTGATTTTGTATGCCTTGCACCTTTAGGGGTCTACTTATTGCTTTGTGTGTATGGTCTTGACGAATGTGGTGGGTTGCTGCACCCCCATACAGTCAGTGAAAATCACGTTTTCTAACTTCCTTCCCTTGTATTCGTTATGGGGGATATTAGGGAGTTTTATTATAACGTAGATGCACGCATGCAATAACATACACAGACCACGTGATTAGCATACGATTTTTAAAAAAATTAAAGTTTTATTGCAGCGTTTCTGCAACAGCCCATACATTAGCGCCACCTACCGAGAGACCTCCTTCACCAGTGAGCAACACTGGGGCACTTGCAGGAATAATGAAGTCAGAGCATACGTCTGAAAAGCGTATGTCAAAACCTATGCTCAGTTTGACCAACGCAGTGTTCGCGTTTGTGCAGTTGAATATTCGTCTGCATAGTGTAGCATACGCTTGCAAAAAACATTGCAAGAAAACTCCCTATTGTAGAGCTTGCTTTCACATTGGCGTTCCTGTTTATGTTCCCATTGTCATTCCCGTTGCTCTTGTGAAGTGGCCTTTACTCGAGAAGATATTTGGATTTTAGGGGTACCAAGGTTTCCCAAGCGGCCACCCACGTCAGTATTAACTTGAGTTGCGTTGCTTAACTTCAGTGATCAGATGAGAACTAGTGTGTCCTATGCAATCAGCCATCCCCTAATAGTTTTGAGGAGTAGATGAGATATGTATTGCTACTCCTGCTTTACCATCATATTTGTAAGCATGGCCATCATCATCATCATACCCTTATCCCGCCTGTGGCAGGGTCGGGTCTGATGGTTCTAGCCCTCCACTCCCTCCTATCTCCCAGCATGTCGACGGTCACCTCACACACTACCGTATCCTTATGAACAACCTGCCCCTACGTCGGCTTTGGTCTCCCCTGCCCCTCATGCTTTCAACCACCTCCATTCCTGTAATGGACCTAACGTGCTCCTCTTCCGTCTTCTCATCACGTGTCCATACCACATCAATCTGCTCTACCTCATCTTCCGCGTTGTCCCCCACCCCCACTCGACCGCTAATATGCTTATTCTTAAATCTATTTGCTCTCGACGCCCTACCCATTTACCACAGCATTCGCATCTCAGCTACTTGTATTCTATTTACCTGGCTCTTCCTCACTGCCCGAACATGTGATCCATACAGCATAGCAGCCTGAACCACAGCCCTGCAAAGCTACCTTTTCAGATTTATTGGTACTCTCTTACCACACAAGATTCCACCCCTCCCGTCTCACCAACTATCTCCCATTGGTTGTATGGGTCGGGTCACATCCAAGTCTATCTCTCGAATGCTTTGGAATATCGTTCCAAAGTACTTTATCTATTGTGCTTTTTTCTCCAATTTGCCCCTAAAGAGTAAGTCACCATTATTTTCCTGTCCTACCCAATTGAAAGCAAAATACTCCATCTGATTGACGTTTATTTTTTAGAGCTCACTTTTCTATTGCTCCAGTAATATCGTTTAGGCCCTCATCTAGTTGTTCTCTGGATTCACTAAGTTTTTGTATATCGTCGGCAAATTCCATGCACTGAGGAGCCCTCAACCTTGATTTACTCCCACCTTCACTGGGAAGACTCCAGTATTTTCCCAAAGGAATCCTTATGCTGGCCATTGCACCATCATACATATCCTGAACTGCCCTAATAAACTCTTCTTCTATCCCCTCCTTTTGAATAATACCTCCCAAACTACCATGTCATGATTCAGCCCACATGGCATCAACTGTTCCTTCTCAATCCCTGCCTACCTGCCTTTGTACTTCCGATCGAAATTTGAATAGGGAGTGCACCAATTCATCACAGTCCCTCCAGAATGCCACGTTAGTGGGTTCGTCCAGACCAGGTCGAAGGGCATAGGCACTGATGAGGTGGAGCACTACTCCCCACCAAACCACTGAAACTAACATACCGGTAACCTGCAATTTACTCTTTCAACTAGGGTGACTCACCCCTTGCTGTAGCTCACTATTTAATACTATACCCACCCCATTTCGTCCCCCTTGACTTTCTGTATACACAAGCTTGTGACCCTCACCAAGGGCCCTTGATCTATCTCCCTTCCACCTGGTTTTCTGAAAAAAAAGCTACGCTAATCCTCCAACACCTTAACGTACTAATTTCCCTGTTTTGCATGTAAGAGTCCCCACATTCCACATTTGTTATCTGAAATATTGGACGGGTTATATGTGGAGGATGCCACTCCGCCCCACAGAAGGTACTCGATGGATTATGTGCCATGGGAGCTGAGGTCTGCACCCCCATTGCATTGCGGGGGCATGATAACGACGGCCTAGGGCTATATGTTTTGGTATTCTTCAATTCCCTGTTCGTAGTCCCACACAATGGAGCCCAACAACAGCACTGCCATTGGGTTGCCAGGGTTGCTCAGACAGGTAACCGTCAGCAATAGAATATATCACTTACCATCGCTAAGGATGTTGTTCCATAGTGAGACAAGAGACCAGCGAAAATAAGCAGAAATGCTGCATTAACTGCCATCTTCATTTCTGGGTGTTTACTGTGTACTTGACGTAGTGTTGGTGGGTTTATATACTAGATTTTTCCGATTTGTCCAGTTGAACCTTGAACTTGAAAGCATTATTAAATTATTATAAGTTTTATTGGTCATAAAAGATGTAACAGTGTTTATTGGACTTCCGATATACCGCTCTGTGTATCCACTCGTAAAACGTCCAAACTTGTGAAATATTCTCATATTATGCACTAAAATATAAATTTTATATGTTAATAGGTGATAAATTACGTACCTCAATACTTTTTATGATTTCAATATTTACTGTGAAAATTCTCTATCGCAATGGTTTAAATCGGCCTTTTTGCATTGCCACTGCAATGATCATTACAGGCTTCAAAAAAGTCTTCGGTGCACATCTGCTATTGGTCCTCTTTCCCGTTACTAAATCGTAAGATATTAAAGAATTATGTTCGAATACGCGTAAATTTTTTTTTTTTTTTTGGGGGGGGGGGTCCCTTTTTGGATGAATTCTAAGGGGAAAAGTGTAGGTAAAATTAAATTGGTAACTGTAGAGAGTACTGGCGGCGAGTGGTCAATCCAACACCGCGAAATTTTAACTCAAAGCTGAGTGCCACACAGGTGGCTAGAGTGTAGGGTTGCCATACGTCCCGGTATACCGGGACATGTCCCGGTTTTGAGGCCTGTGTCCCAGTGTCCCGGTCCGACAGTCATTTGTCCCGGTCGATTTAAAATTTTCGCATGTTAAACAATTATTTTTTGATAATATCATTGCATTCAGTACTGCGCATATACAGTACATGCCTAGAGATTTGGTACAGATTCGTCCATGAAAGCACATCACATTTTCCAGTGAAACTGACTGTTCGGGAATGATCCACCATTGATCCCTGGGGAGGATCCAGGCGAGGGGCAATGCAGCAATTGCTTCCCCCTCACTGCCTGAAAGGGGCGCAACTGATGAAGCATTTTTGCATTGCTATCCCCATTTCTATACTGCCAGTCCAACAGTTGCAGTCCAATCTGTAGTTGGCTAAACTACTGAAGATAGGTCATTGTCAAAGGGCCAGGAGTGGACCTTTTTTGTAATTGCTAGCTAGATGTATACTCAGGGATTATGAATATTTAAAAATATTTGGGGCGCACATTTTTTGAAGTTCTACCCCTACTGATTGATCCTAACGTTTTTTTGGGTCCTCTAAAATATTTTATATTTCAATGCGTTAGTAAAGGATTAGAATTTTTTAATAAAGCTATGAATGTTTATACAGTAATATGAATTCTTGCCATTTTGTTGAAAAAATATTTTTTAAGGGGGGATGTCCCGGTCGGTGGTCCGACAATTATGGCAACCCTACTAGAGTGCCGAAACCTTTGGTTCAAAATTAGGGCAGTTTTAAAAACAAGTAGCACTTTTCAAAATAACGTTTATTACTCCAACAAAGCAATAAAACATCATATTCTCATTTATTTACTATAAGAGAATGAAAACAACTCCTAACCTTTTTCCCGACTATGGCAGGATCCAGTTCCCATCTCGACCCTCTGAATGGACACAAGGCCGATCTATTGGATATTCTTTTCTGCAGCTGGTTGCCGATCAAAGCTGCAACCCCTATGCTTATTTGCGTTCCTCAACTGTTCTTGGGGTATTCCATCGACGCCAGGGGCGAGCTCCTACACCTGGAAATTTTGCCTCATCTACCCGTTGCATAGTAGAGAGGGTTCTTCTACGTGCTAACAGCGTGCTAATGCCATAGTAAACTAGAGGGACATTTTACTTCTCATCCGAAATAAGGTTCACTTGGGGCCTGTCTCTCGGCGAAAGAAGCCAACTCACCTTGGTCCAACATCGAACCAAGAACTACTGACGCGGTTCCCCACTACGCTACCGAGGGAGTGAATTTGCTATAAGCGAATACCTCATTTACCATATTTATTCCTATTAACAGCTGAACTAAATTCATCATCATCATCATACCCTTATCCCGCCTTTGGCAGGGTTGGGTCTGTGGATCCACTGAACATGCTGTGACTGGGGGCACCCCAGCATGGCGTCTGGAACCACAGGAATACAGGGTGGGCTGTCTGGTGGGGGGTGCCTTATTAAAGGTACTGAAATATAAACAGCGTCCTCCAACAAACGGGAGAACAAAATCCTTTGAAAAAAATAAACGCACCGCCGTTTACTAGAATAAATGTGGTATTTTCTTTTGAAGGAAGGATGTCCTGATTGTTTTAGAATAATCCCGAGAAAATCAGGATATCTGGTACAATGCAATCATCATCATACCCTTATCCCGCCTGTGGCAGGGTCGGGTCTGTGGGTCCACTGAACATGCTCCGAGTGGTGGCACCCCAGCCAGGCGTCTGGAACCCGGAGGAATATTAAGCTGGGTTTTCTGTGGGAGAATTCCAGCCAACCCCCACCTATACAAATATTGCATCATATTATACAACCAAAATAGAGACTTTGGCAGGTAAATTAATGCTTTGTTGACTTAAATACAGTAAAACTCCACTGTAATAAATTTGTAGGGGAATGCAATCACATTCATTATACCCAGGAATTCGTTACAACCAGGAAAGCTGTTTTTTACCCAGTAGCTGTGAAACTACCCCAAATATCAAGAAATTGTGGTTTTGGTAGTTCTGCAAAACATTAGGTTTCTCATCTCTGTGTACCTTCCTATTTACCCTAATGAAGCATTTTTGCATGTTTTTCTTACTATTTTAATGCCCATTTATTTAATTTTCTTGCAGTTGGTATTCTCCCAGACTACTGGTTAACTGTAATGACTGCCGTGAAGTATTGAAGGGCAGTCAATTCTAAAGGAGTGCAGGTTATTAGGTGTCTGAAACAGAGGAATTCATGCAGGAAGTAGACAGGCAAGTAGACTGGGATTTGGAAGGGACAGGTGATGCAATGTGGGACAGATTTGCAGAAAAATTAGAAAATGTGGGAAAGCCATTTTAGGTGAGGCTAGAGTAGGAGGTACACTCCAGGGCAGGCAGACATAGTGGTGGAATAATGCAATAGAGGCAATAGAGGCCATAGCTAGGAGGATCATTGCTTTGGCCATGCACCAGAAGTATGAGGTCATCTATGATAAAGATAAAGGGTGGGATGAAGGGGGAATGTAGACTGGCCAAGACCAGAGCTAGGGCGATTAAAGATTTACCCTTAGCCATAACAGTGAAGGATAGAAAATTTAGAGTCCTGTTTCCTATATTGCTGCTCAGCATTGGTTAGGCACATTTACAGGATCTTGATCATTCCTAAAATTTGTCATGCCATTAATTGTTGGTCCTTCTGCAGCCCTTCTTTGTTAAGTTCTTTAACTGTGCTACATGATCGCTTAATCGATTACATTCTGATTCCATCATCTTATCCAATGCAGAGGCTACTCAGATCACATTACAGGGATTCCAACCAGGTTTGACTCAAGGGTAGTCTCCCTTTGAAACTCCTTATCACTCATTCTCGCATACTACTCTTGCATGGACTTTACCACAATAGGCTGGACAATTCCAGCCTCTTAAGTCTTCTGAATTTTCGGGTTCCTGGGCGTTTAACTCGTTCCACTGCCCTATTTCTTGGGCTCCCAAATCGATGCTCGCCTCTATTGAGAGCTCAGCAGGACATTGATGGTCTTCAACTTTCGATTGATGACCTCCTACTACCTAAGAAAGTATTTTCCCACAAAGTAATTAGTCATCTATTTAAATAATAGCCCATCCCAAATTTACCTAGTAGCCATTCCCATCAAGTATTCCCACCCCAGGCTCCCGCAATCAGCCTCCATTTGGTTCGACCTGTTATGGCTAACTGGCCTTTCCCCAACCATTTCCTGGTGGTTGGTCACCAAATTTAATCCAGAATCCTCTTGAGGAAAGGAGTGGGGACAGTATTTCTGCAGTTTCTCTAATTCCTGCAGAGAGAGAGGATATAGTAATGGTGGGGTGAATGGGGGATCTTGTGGGAGATAGGCAGGTGTGTAGTGCTAGAACCTGCATACCCGACTCTGCCTCAGGCGTGATAAGTCGATGATGATGAGAAAATGAACGTTTCTTATATCAGCCATTTGTGCATTCTGCCCTAGTAAAATAAACCGTATGACAATGTATTCCTGTCAGCGGTTTTCAATTCAATATGTCGCTTGCACATGCATGGACGCACGTGCACAGTCCTTAGAAGGAACCCAGAAAATAGAAGACGAGTTCTATTTTCTGGATTCAAACGGGGAGTTCTATTTGGAGTCGTTTGATGTAACGAATGCGTTTTACCTCTGCTCTCAGAAACCGTTATTCCTATCATTAATCTTGCTTATAGTTATTGAAATGTTATTGTTCATAACTGTTGAGAAGGTTCTCCAATCCTTTATTCTGTTTCCTAATAATTAATAAATTTATTGAGAACAACCCCACCTACCACTCAAATAATACATCACGTTCGTTATATCCAACCAAATTGCACTAACTTTTATAACTTTTCATATTACCAGGAAATTCGTTGTATCGAATTTATTACAGTATATCCAGTCATTTTACAATTCAAACTCCTATCCTTTTACCAGGGGTCTACGACAACTGGGTGAAGGGCAATTGGATGAACGACAGTTGGGTGAATGACAATTGGGTGAACGACAATTGGGTGAAAAACATGAATTTGTATTTTTCTTTTTGCCCCACGTAATCGTACTACACCGCGAAGCACAGCTGTCATGCGGACCTACGTTACTACAAGTAGATTTCCAACACACAATCCAGGACATACCCTGGTGTAGCCGGACATATACAGTAACCCGTGTAGTAACCCTAATAGTATCTTGCTATATGTATATCACATATATATACCACCAGGGCATGTACTGGTTTTGAGGTCTGTGTCCTTGTCCGACAGTCATTTGTCCCAGTGGATTTATCATTTTCGTATGTTAGATGGTAAGGGTTGGGCGCAATGTTAGCTGGTATGGGTTGGGCCAGTGGCGTTCCTGTAGTGTCTGGCGCCTGTGTGCAAAACCTTATTTGGCGCCCCTATCCCAGGCTCTCACCTAATACACAATTGCTATATAAAACAAAAGTAATGCTAATAATCTGATGAACTGTACTTACTTAATTCACATACTGCACCATCATCACCATAATGATACCGTTATCCCACCTGTGGCAGGGATGGGTCTGTGGGTTCTAGCCCTTCACTCCAATCTATCTCCCACCAGGTCTCTGTCCACCCCACATGCTGCCATATCCTTATGGACAACCTCCTCCCATGTCTGCTTCAGTCTCCCTCCCCCTACCCAGGATGCTTCTGACCACCTGCATTCCTAAAATGGACCTAATGAGCTCCTCTTCTCATTATGTGCCCATACCACCTCAACCTATTTTCTCTCATATTTTGGTGATGTCCACCACCCCCCAAGCTACCTCTAATGCACGCATCCCTGATTCTATCAGTTCTCAACACACCACTCATGTACTTTAGCATTTGCATCTCAGCTACTTGCATTCTATTGTGGCTCTTACTCACTGCTCAACACTCAGCCATCTAGCATAGCTGGCCTAACCACTGCCCTGTAGAACTTCTCTTTCAGTATGATTGGGACCCTCCCATCACTCAGGACTCCACTTGACTGTCTCTACTTCAACCAACTTCACTTGATTCTATGCGTCATCTCAGAGTATCTCTCCATTGCTTTGGAACATTGCTCTTAAGTGCTTTATCTCTTACACACTTAACCAGTTTGCCCCTTGAACGTACATAACTGGTATTGTCCTGTCTTCTCAATTGAAAGCTAAATACTCTGTCTTCTTTATGTTTATCTTTAGCCTGCCCTTTTCTATTACCCCTCTAATATCATTTAGTCCTGTCTCTACCTGTTCTCTGCAGTCACTAAGTTTTCCAATATCATCGGCAGACACTATTAACCGATGGGGCCCACTTTCCCATCCCCTTCAGCAGCAGGGAGCGGCGAGTTACGTTGGACACACCAGTTCTCGTCTAATCACTGAAGTTAAGCAACGCAACCCCAGTTAGTACTGACATGGGTGGCCGCTTGGGAAAACTGGGTACCGCTAGTATCGAAAATCGTCGCATTAGTGTAGTGTCTGTGCAGCCCCTGCATCAGAACTACACAATGGATGGGGCTCTAATGACCTTGTAGTTGAAAGGCCCTAAAACACCAACAAACAGCCCTTCAGCAGCTCGTCCATAACCAAGGTGGAATGGTATGGACTAAGTGCTAAACCTTGGTGCACCCCAACCTTTACTGGAAAGCCCTGAGGATTTCTTCAAGGTATCCTGACCCTGGCTATGGAAGCCAGGGTAATCTGTCCCTTCTGAGCTGTTATGGAACGTTGTCATAAGCCTTCTCCAAGCCTTCGCCAATTTTTGAACAACAGCAAATTCCCTGGTACATGTACTGTATGTTGGTTAACCCCCTAAACGATCCACCCCTCTGATGTTTCCAATTTTGCATGTTTCAAGGGGTGGACCGATTAGAGAAGTTGCACTGTAGTTGTGTGATGCATTTCTGGCGTCCTTTGACCCTTAATCCGTCAGTTCTTAATCAAACTTGTGCAGCCAAGTTGGGTTGGACACACCAGTTCCCGTGAAATCCCTGAAGTTAAGCAGTGCAAGCCCACGTCAATACCAACATGGGTGGTTGGTAACGAACGTTGGGTGCTGCCATTTTCCCCTCTCCTTCGTCCTCTTCACCTACCTCCTCATCTTCTGCAAGCAGCCTCCTAAGGGTTTGTCCTGTTATGGCTGCTTGGCTTACTTCCCCACCCATGAAACTAATGCAATCCAAACATTTAATACCCACCAAAAAATTGCAATTGGTACACTTTTCACTATTTATAAACAGTGAAACCTCTCTCTATATCAGTCAACCTAGCTTTAAGCTAGGTTGACACGGTCAAAGTGCAATTGGATCGTTGCTTGGACTAAGTGTACTTGGTCCAAGTTGGTTTACACGGCAAGTGACTTGGACAGCGAGCTGGAGACAAGAAAAATGGCGGATTTGGCTTTGGCAGGTGTAGTAGTGGCAGTTATCCTATCCTTATCCCTCCTGCAGCAGGGTCGGGTCTATGCGTCCTAGCCCTTAACTCTCGCCTATCTCCCAACAGGTCATTCATTTTCTCCGTCATGTCCACACACCCAGACTACTCATTCGTCACTATCACATCTTGACACCCCGCTCATATACAACATCAGGGCCGGCGCTATATTTTGCGGGGCCCTGTGCAAACTAATTATGCGGAGCCCCGTGAAAACATGAAGTGGGGCCCTTCGATCAATAGGTTCGTTAATCCGAATGCGCAGGGCCCTGTGCCGTTGCCCTGTTCGCACACCCATCACGCCGGTACTGTCAACAGCATTCGGATGTCGGCTAGTTACATTCTATTTACGTGGCTCTTCCTCACAACCCAACACGAATCCATATAGCCTAGAAATCCTAACCACTACCCTGTGAAACTGCCCTTTCAATTTGTTTGGGACCCTCCTATTACATAGGACTCCACTCGCCCTCACTAAAATCAGGAATCTAATTTTCCACTCACCCTCGCCAAATCATGTTATTCGTAATCCATTCAATTGCAGCATATTTTACACCTTTGCATTTGTAGTTTGGGCAGTTTTCTATTCAACAACACTTCCTCAGCGTCATATAATTCTATAAATTATATGTTTTCTCTGTCAGTGAAATTCCTAGCTGATTTTCTAATTTTTTTTATTATTATTATCCAATTCACCCTCTGCGTGTTACATGTTGGTAGCCATTTTAAATTATATCCAAGTGATACTTCTATCAATGTAAGTTGGCAGCTGTCCTATTCAACTTGGAAGGGTCCTAACTGTCCAAGTGAACTTTGACCTAGTGTACCCATGGTCAAAGTTGCACCCAAGTGACGCATGAAGGGCGTCAAAATGTACTTGATCACAGTGCACTTTGACCATGTCAACCTACCTTAATTGATCCACTCCTCCCAAAGGTCTACTTTTTTAAAGAATGAAAAATTCCCTGGTACATGTACTGTATTTTGGTTAACCACCCTAGTCGGTCCACCCCTGTGATAGGTCAAGTTTTGTATATCCACAGGGGTGGACCAATAAGAGAAGTTTCACTGGATAGTATGCTGTACTACACAATTCTAACAGCACAGAATGTAGAATGAAGTGGAAAATTTGCAGAGTTTCTAATAGACGTCTAGATCTATTGAAAATCATTTATTCTACCCTGACATCTTTGGCGCCTTTAATATCCTGGCGTCTGTGTGCGTCACACACTTTGCACACTACGCAGGAACGCCAGTGTGCAGCACTCCCATCTCTCTGGCAGCACTTTGGCAATGGCTCTTTTTTTGTTTCAGCACGATAATGCACCCTTGCCATAAAGCACGCGCTGTAGGCACATGGTTTGATGAAATGGGGGTTTCAGAACTTGACTGGCTTGCACAGAGTCCCAATCTGAACCCCATCAAACATCTGTGGGACGTGTTGGAACGCCGATTGCACACTTGTGCAGAACGCCCGACATCTGTGACGGAACTGTAAACCATGGTAAAGCTACTTGTAGTAGCGCAGCTCCGCATGACAGCTGTGCTTTGCAGTGTAGTAGGATTACGTGGGCCAAAAAGCAAATTAAAAAACAAGATTTCACCCAATTGTCGTATTCACTCAATTGCCGTTCACCCAACTGTCGTTCACCCAATTGTCGGGATTCCTTTTGCCAGGACCTTGGAAACCATTCATAACATCCAGGAATTCGTTACATCCGAGATCGTTATATTGGGGTTTTAATGCATTACATGGTGTCCGACCTATTGCACAATTACAATAAGCAATCCGATGCACACACATGCAAAACCGAGGTGGGGTTCTTTCCTGAAGCATGAAAGCATTAAAAGTTTTGTTACTTTTAAATTTGAGAAGGCAACTGGCCGCCCACGTTCTTTCCACACTTTGAACCTATGGACGAACCGGCTATGTCCTTCATCCAAATCCACCCCTCAATTGGTAGAAGGAAAATGGTTCGACGTATTAATGGGCCCGTAGGCAAAATAAGAGTTAGAAACTCTATCATGACGATATTATTGAAAGGCGTATAGATTAGGTTCCTTCCATAGAAATTTGTGAAGGCACTGTACAAATTACAAAGCACGTTGAAGATACTAACCATTGTTTTCAATACAATTTGGGCATTTGCCACATTTTCATTAGACTTATTAAATACGATTTAAGCAATTGCTATCGTAAATAAACGTTATAAAAGATAAATATTGGATAGCAGGGGTGTTATGGAGTGTGATGGATCACTAGGTGGCGCTGGACACGTGTGTTGTACGCTTCCTTGTGCTGGCGGAATTTCATTGAATTTTTTGTGATAAGAAAAACAATATCTTGGTAGTAACTGCTTTTTTCAAAGGCGGAAACCCCACCGTTCCAGTAAAGGTAGGGCTGTTGGGGGTTGGCGAGTTCCCTCTCAGGGAACTTGTCTTGGGGTTGGGCTGTTTAAGCCTAACCTTGTGATAGTTTTCTGCAGATCTGGTCGTGCTGCTCCACAGCGTGCATCATCTGCATTGCCAGTAGACCACGCTGCGTTTTTCAGCCTGGTGCCAAACCTCCTACAGCATTAATTTAAATTCAATTTAATTTCTTTATTATTGTTATTACTATTATTATTAATTTCATTATTAAATTTAATCCAATTTCATTTCATTATAATTTCATTACTGTTATTATTATTATTGTAGTATTGGTTTTGTTGATAGCTGGGGACATGCAGCATTAGAGCTGCATTCCTCTGGCATAGTCACTTGGCAATGACAACACTTTTGATGAGTGTCTCCTGTGGGGTTGGATGGCACCCCCTCACAGGTAGCCCTGCCAATATTGCTGTGGGTTCTGGACGTCTCACTGGGGTGCCCCCAGTCAGTACTGCCATATCAAAGAGGAGGGCAAGACTGCAACTAAGGACATGGATTATGGGGACCCTCTCAGGGAAAACTGGAGAACTAGTTGAAATTCTAAAGCATAGGAAGATCAGCATTGCATTCCTCCAGGTAGTGAAGAGGGTCAAAATGGGGTGGGCATTATATTAAGTAGGGATTTGTAAAAGGGGATCACTTCATTTAGGAGAGTTAGCAGCAGGTTAATGTTAGTTACTGTAGTATGGCAGGGTGTAGGACTCCACCTCATAAGTGCATATGCCCCACAAGCAGGCCTGGTTGACACAATTAAAGCAGCATGTTGGAAGGATTTTGATGAGGTGGTTCAGTCAGTAGATGGCACAATTTTACATGGCAGGGGAAATGAGCAGCTAATTATTGGGGGTGACATTAATGCTCACATGAGAAATGATGGTCGGGGTTATGCAGAGGTACATGGGGGCTGTGGGTATGGGATGATCAACATTGAAGGGCAGAAGGTCCTTGATACAGCAACAGCACATGGCCTTGCATTAGCCAATACATGGTTTAAGAAGAGGGAAAATCACCTAATCACTTTCCAGTCACCACAGGGGAGGTCCCAAATTCACTTTTTCATAGTTAGGAAGCAGCACAGGGCAGAGATCCAAGATTGCTGGGCACTACCCAGTGAGGACTTTCAGGAGGAAAGTGGCCATAAGCTCCTTATGATAGAATTACCAGTGAAGGGGACAGTTAGGAGATATAACTGGATAGGAGAATCAGTTATTAGGTGGTGAACATTGCCCACCAATGCAGAAGAATTCCAGCATGAGGTTCTCAGCAAGGTGGACTGGGATGGGTCAGCCAATGCCATGTGGGACAGGGTTGCTAGGAAGATTAGGAGATGTGGAAAGGCACTCTTAGGTAAGGGTAGAGTATGAGGAACTCATCAGGGTTGGCAGACATGGTGGTGGAATGAGGAGGTGGTAGCTGCCATCAAAATAAAGAAGGTAGCTTTCCATAGATGGAGGGAGTTAGGGGATCAGGTTTCCAAAACAGACTATGTCCAGGCAAAGAAAAATGCCAGGAGGACCATTGCCCTGGCCAAGAATCAGTAGTATGAGGCCTTATATGAAAAGTTGGAGACAAGGTAAGGAGAAAATGCAGATTTTAGACTGGCAAAGGCCAGGGATAGAAATAGTAGGGATGTTACCAGGGCTATAACAGTGATGGACACCAATGGTAGAGTCCTGTTCCAACCAGCAGAGGTAATCAGAAGGTGGAAGGAGTACTACTGTGGCCTCTTAAATACTGCCACCTGTGCTGAAGTCACAGACAGTAACCCAATCACTACACAGGCAGTGAACAGGGTTAGGGTGGAGGAAATTGTCACAGCCCTTCAAAAAATGAAAGCCCACAAAGCTGTAGGCCCAGAAAACATCTCCATTGATGCTTGTCACACCCTGGGGACTACAGGAATTATATGGCTAGGGAAGCTTTTTAACAAGTTAGCCAATGGTGACAGGATGCTATCTGAATGGCAAGAGAGTTGGATAGTCCCACTCTTCAAGGGTGAAGGTGATGCCCAGTACTGTGGAAACTGTAGAGGCATAAAGTTAATGAGCCATTCTATGAAGCTGTGGGAGGGAGTAATTGAACGTCACCTCAGAGATCAAACTAGTGTATGGGGAAACCAATTTGGGTTTATGCCTGGTAGGTCCACCATGGAACCAATCTTTATTCTATGATAGATGATAGAGAGGCATAGAGCGGCAAAGAAGGACCTCCATGCAGTATTCATTCACCTGGAGAAGGCATATGATAGTGTCCCTAGACAGGTACTATGGAGTGTTTTAAGGAAGAAAGGCGTTGATGAAGGACATGTTAGGATTGTGCAGGATATGTCTGAGGGTTCCATTTCTAGGGTAAGGATATGTTTTGCCCCATTACGTAGGGCAAAAAGCAAATTAAAAATACATGCTTTTCACCCAATTGTTGCATTCACCCAATTGTCGTATACCCCCAATTGTCGTTCACCCAATTGTCATATTCACCAAATTGTTGTATTCACCCAATTGTCGTTCACCCAATTGTCATTCACCCAACTGTCGTTCACTCAATTGTCTTTCACCAAATTGTCGTAGACCCAGCACCAGGGTGCCCTTGGTCATGATTTCCCTTTATGGTGGATGAGGGTGTGGTGGTTATCCACGACCCCCCTGGTCCTTCATCTACTTCGCAATATTGGCTTTGGCTTCCCGTGGCCCACGTAGATCAGAGCACTGCAGCAAACCTTTGCAGGTGTTAAAAGTGTAGTGGAGCTGCACTACGATAGGGCAGTCGCCAAGCTTCCGCATCTTCAATAGTGCTGCAATGTGGTGGGCTGCATCAGCTGCCGCCAACATGGAGCCGTTGTGCAGTTTCTTTAACGATTTAACGTCAAAGGCAACGCCCTTGATGGCTTTGTCAATGAGGATGGGTGAGACCTTTCCCAATGCTGCAATGCTGGGGAGGATACTCGGGGGTCATTTGAAAGGGAGCGGCGTATTGAGTTGAACATACCAGTTCTCATCTGATCACTGAACTTAAGTAGCATAACCCCAGCTACTACTGACATGGGCGACCAAAAACCTGCTAATACTCAAAAGCCGTCGCATTAGTGTAGTATCTGTGCAGTCTCTGCATAAGAACTACACTGTGGACACGGCTCTACTGACCTTGTAGTTGGAGGGCCCTAAAACACCAACAAACACACTTAAGGACTCCTGTACCTTAAGGCTAAGAGACCGTTGCCTCCTGTTAGTGGCAGGAGGCAATGAAGATGCTGCAACATTTGCATTCCCAGACACAGTGAGTTTGCTGGTGTTATGTTCATTGTGGGATTTATGATTGATTTATATAGTTTAGGTACCACAGTAATTATGTGGCTAGGGCAATCTTTCAATAGGATAGCAAAGGGAGATGGGATGCCTGCTGCATTGTGAAAGTTGGATATTACCACTCTTCAACAGCAAAGACAACATCAAGGATTGTGAAGCTGAGTGGAGCCCTGGGAGAGAGTAATAGAATGCCACCTTTGGGCTACAACTTCTCTCATAGTAATCAGTTCGAAATCATGCCGTGTAAGCCCGCAATGGATCCAAAGCAAGTCTCAATATGAAGAAGGCCTGCAATAGTTTTTCACGACATGTATTGTGGGATATGTTAGGAAAAATGGAGGTAGACGAAGGATACATTAGGATTGTGCAGGATATGTATGATGGTCACATAGCCAGAGTGAGAACAGCCTGGGGAAATGGTGGTGGCTTTCAGTTAAAGCCTTTCAAGTCTTGTTATGGAGGAGCTATTAATTCGTAGACTATGTTGAGAAACTTATTGACTCCAAAGAAGCAGTAGCCTTCAGAAGGACCTGAGTAACACGAGAAGAAATATAGAAAATTTGGGCCTGAAGGTGAACATGAAGAAGGTGCAGGAGTTCAGGTACGTTGTGCTCAGTGTTTCAATGGGGAAATAGATTTGGATGTGCCCCGTAGGATAAATGTTGGGTAGATGAGGTGGAGACAGGCTAGTGAAGTCCTGTTTGATCGGCGGGCCCCAACAAATTTGAAGGCGAAGTTCCGCAGGTCGGTAGTTAGGCCGGCTGTGCTATACGTTGGGAAGTACGAAAGAGCAATGAAGGATGAAAAGAAGAACTTGAAATGCGAATGCTGTTGTACATGAATGTTGCATCGAAAACAGATAAATTCGACATGAGTAAATTAGAGGTAGTTTTGAGGTGGGGGCCATCGTGGGAAAGAACAGAGAGAATAGAGCGATGTAGTATGGGCATGTGATAAGCAGATGGGACGACTAGCTCGTTGGGTCCGTTACAGGAATGCAGGATATTGGATGCACCCGGGATAGGGAACGGCGTTGTTTGAAGGATGGTGGGAGAAAGGTTCTAGTGGATGTGGGTATGATGATGTTAATCGCCTGTTTTTGGCTTTATTTCTCAAGAAGCCTTGATATTTTGTAATTCAGTTAGTCATGTCCTACTTGGAGGATGGAGGAAGGTGTTCTACTAGTGTGGGTATTTCAGGTTATTTGGTGAGGGCAATTTATCAAGTAAGCATATTTTGGCTTTCTTACGGCTTTTAAATCTACACAAACAGTCCAGTTTCATGCAGACCCCACTTTATCCACCAACCATTTTTGCCCCAATCGACTGTATAACACTGCAACCCCTATACTTATTTGTCGTTTTTGACGGAAGGCCCTCTTAGGCCCGCTTCACACCAAATGAATCCGAATCAATCAGACTCAATCCAATGAAGACGTGTCTGATTTGTAATCTCCTTGCTTTCACACCAACTCAATCTGAGCCAAACGTAAAATTTGGTGCATGTGCGTGTCGCTACCTTATGTTTGAATTTTAAGTCAAACGGAGTCGGTAAAGATATAGGATAAAACACGTCGATTTGTAGGGGACTAGTGGTTTTTTTAATTAATATAATTTTTTTTTATTAGATGGCAAAATGAATTTTCAGATATTTAGGAATTTGAGCTTGTCCCCAAACAAAAATTTATCAATGATTCAACTGTTTAGAATATGCCAAGAAAACATAGGCTGCCCTTTGTATAATGCTGCACCACGAAGTACAGGTGTCCTGCAGAGCAAACGTGGTTGCAGGCGTAATGCTTTATTCAGCAAGTGCCACAGTGTTGCGCACCAGTCTGGCAACACGACATACCCTAGCTATAGCTACGTAAAACGTAAACGTAAAAAATTTTTAGTATGCTCAGTTTTACGTTTACATTTACGTCGTTTGCCCTATCTATTGATTCATGAATGCCTGAAGGTAGAAGATTCTGACCAGCCAAATCACTGTCAATCTTTAATCAAGGTGGATTGAATCAGATTGATCTGGTGTGAAAAGAAAGACTGCATCTGTGTATATTTGAGTGGTGGAGAACCAAGCTGAATCCCAGTGAGTCAGATTCACCTTGATTCGGACTGATTCTGAGTGATCCGGATTCGTTTGGTGTGAAGCGAGCCTTAGACCTCTATCACGAACAAAAGAAGTCAAACGTATATTATATGCTAATTGGGCTTTTATTGATGAGGGTTTTCAGATACAATTTCAATTTCAGCAAAAGTCGAGTGATTCATGGTATTATGTAGGTACTACATCTTGGACCTCAGTTGAAAACGTTGATCATACCTGGATTTGTGATTTATGTGCAGACTCCTTTTAAGCATCGCTGAAAGACATCATGAAGCATAAATTTTTAAATTAATTAGTGATGATAATGATTTAAGACACTAACCATAGTCTGTGCGCTATTACAATAGGTGCCCTCTAATGCCGAGCCCTGTGTGAGAATGATAGAATTTGAAGAATGTTGGCACCATAGAAAGAGACAGATGTCATTAATCTTGGGAGTCTGAATAATAAATTAAAACACCGTAGTGATTTTTAAGTTGAAGGCTCACCATCAACACATTTCACAATAGCACTTACGTAAAAGTAGTACGTAGAGTTAAAGATGCTTTTGCACTGCTGATCAGCACTAACGAAAGTTCCTGGTAGCGTAGAATTCGAGGGGACAGTCTGGCTGCCAGGAGTGTTTTGTAGACATGCGCCATACGTTGAACTATTGTTTTAAATAGTAGACTTAAATGACAATCTCCAGACACCCACTTGAAGACAATAGCATTATGCGGTGATAGCAGTGGGTGAAACTGAGCTCCCGCACTAGGAAAGACCCCCATTTTCAGATTTCTAAGATTTTGAAAATATAATTTTTTATTGCAAATATCTAGGTGCGCAATTAATAACACTTTCCCGATGCCTCCGAAAGCCAATAGAGGGCCTGGGTTAAGGGATAATGGCTTTGGTCACATGTACCGTGTTTCCCCGAAAATAAGTCCCTGTCTTATTTTTATTTTGGTTTTGAAACTTGCATTAGGGCTTATTTTAGGAGAATACCTTATTTCTTTTCACACAAATCGACTTGTATTAAATTATTTATAAAAACAAAAAATGTTCAAAATTTCTAATTTTATCGCGATTTATTACAAGAGTATAATTTTATTGGTCACTTGATGATAAATCATCTTTACGATTTATTCTGATTGTCTTAAGCGGCCCAAGGAGGTCCAATTTTGTTGTCAACCAGCTCTGAATGATGCGTATAGGACCACTAAAAGCCTTTCGTCCAGGCTGGTTGTGTCTTTTGTATCGACCCTTGAATCACACAAAACATACACCCCTGCATCGTGTACACAGCGGGTAGCATGCTTGGTAACTGCGTGGTTCTAGGTTAGATACTAGACTGAGGTAGAAGGGCGTCTTCCGCACGGGATCCCGACAATTGGGTGAAAAACAAAGCAAAGCAACTCCTAAACCTTTTCCCGCCTATGGCAGGGTCGGGTACCCATTTGTCCCTCTGAATGGACACAGGGTGATATATTGGTCATAGTTTTTTCTGCAGCCGGTTGCCGGCCAAAGCTGCACCCCTATGCTTATTTATCGTCGGTCTAGTGTTCGTTGGGGAATGCTACCGACGCCAGGGGGCGAGCTCCTACGCCTGGAAATTTTGCCTCATCTACCCACTGCGTAGTAGAGAGGTTTCTTTGACGTGCAAGTGCCATCGTACACCCACTCGGGACCTCGGTTTTACTTCTTATCCGAAAGAAGGCACACTCGCGGCTTCTGTCTCGCCCGAAAGAAGCCGACCCACCGCGGTCCAGTATCGAACCTAGAACTACTGGCGCAGTTGCCGGAATTGGGTGAAAATCATGTGTTTTTAAATTGCTTTTTGCCCCACGTAATCATACTACACCGCGAAGCACAACTGTCATGCGGAGCTGCGCTACTAATAGTAGCTTAAAGGCCGCCACACACGATCAGTTTGGTGTGTTCACGTCGATATGACACACCAACCTGATGTGTGTGTGGTACAAAAAGTGCGCGCTCACACCAAAAATTTCAACTGACAGTGTGACGAGATTCTATCTCATCTGTGTATCGCATATGACTGACATCAGTTAGAAGGGAGTGTGTGGGGGGTTTGCTCACATCAGTTCTTCACATTAGAGGTTCTGCACATGCCCAAACATGGACAGAACGTCATCTGTAAAAAAATACACAAAGGCAACTGTAGAATTACTGGTTGATGTGGACAATCAAATGACGAAATGGAACATAATAACTTGACACACCTTACTGATTGTGTGTGGGCAAGTCATAGGGCCTACCTTCACACCAAACTGAACACATTGATGTGAACTCACCGAACTGACACACGAAAGTGATCATGTGTGGCGGCCTTTACAAACGTGGATGATGAAGTTAGTATGTCAGAGACCCAGTCTGTCAGACTACCAACTGTGTGGGGGTGGACAGGGACATGGTGGGAGATATGCGGAAGTGGAGGAGGTTGTAAATGAATAGGTATGTTTTTTGGCGGTCACATGTTTTCTGAAATTAGCGATGATTTTGTGTAAAAATAATGGTCGAATCAAACATCATCATCATACACTTCTCGCGCCTGTGGCAGGGTCGGGTCTGCGGGTTCTAGCCCTCCACTCCCATCTATCTCCCCCAGGTCCCTGTCCACCCCGACGCAGTTGGTAGTCTGACATCATCCACGTTTGTAAAGCTACTCCTAATAGCGCAGCTCCGCATGACAGATGTGCTTTGCAGTGTAGTATGTTTACGTTGGGCAAAAGCAAATTAAAAAAAACAACAACATGTTTTTCACCCAATTGTCTTATACACCCAATTGTCGTTCGCCCAACTGTCGTTTACCGAATTGTCGTATTCAACCAGTTGTCGTTCACCCAATTGTCATTCACTCAACTGTCGTTCACCCAATTGTAATTCACTCAACTGTCGTTCCACCAATTGTCATAGACCCCCTTCCGGACTA
>JAAFCE010009058.1:7896557-7910216 GCA_013389805.1 Trigoniulus corallinus
CCCCCTGGTGTCGTTGGAATTCTCCACCAAACAGTAAACCGACGATAAATAAACATAGGGGTTGCAACTTTCGCCGGCAGCTAGCTACAGAGGACGCCCAGACACTACAACAATGTGATGATATTTTGGTTTTCGCCGTACCCAGTTTTCCCATGTCAGTACTAGCTGGGGTTACGTTCCTTAACTTCAGTGATCAGACGACAACTGGTGTGTCCAACGCAATAAGCAGCTTCCACCCTTGTGTCAATTCAGAGGGATATGATGGGTACCCAATCTTGCGATAGGCAGGAAAGCGGTTAGGAGTTGTCAACTTGGTTGTTCTGACTGTGGCAAAGAAGTTGAGGACATGGCTGACAATCATGTTGAACCTCTGTGGGGTAGCTTTTCGACCAGCTGAACGTTTCTTTCTGTTATTAGGTCTTATTTTCGGGGAAACATGGTAGTTCGGAGAGACGGAATAAACCCTCATTTCCACGTCCTCGGCTAAATCTTGCGAATATTGAATAATTTTCGCCACCTCCCTGAGATGTTTGAGAAGAAATCATGTGCCCCGGGAAACCTTTTCTGCCCCGAGGAATGCCTTTCAACGCTTCTGCACTGAAGTTCACCATGGAAAGGAAACTTTTATGCACTTTAGGGAACGTTGACGACTCTGTGAACTTAAAACAACACCGGGAAGTTTTCAATACATCTTTAAAAACCTCTCTAACTCAAGTTATTTTGGCTTACCATATACTGTAACTCTCTTACCTGAAAGTGTGGGCGAACGATTTGGCAGAACAATGTGAGAAGTAAAATTTGTTCACGCTTCTAACGGCGGAACCCATTATATAACCGTCACCATTTGGACATGCAGTAGATCCCGGATTGCCAGGTGGAAAATTGGTCGGATCACCATCATGAGCAGCGCCATACCTATAAGAATTTGAAATACAGTATTTCATGGTTTCATTAGAAAATAACTTTTGTTCATCTCAATAATGAAATCTAAACTTGATAAAACGATGAGCTCACAAATGTCCTAGTTCATGCGCCACTGCGTGGATACCGAAGAAATGACCAGGTTTATCCTCACAAATTGCTACACAATAATGCAATCCGGCTTTTTTGTTACATGCCGTTCCAATGTAGGCTAATCCTTAAATATGTTTCGTTTAATATTTTTGTATTTTGCCCAACTAAAGTCAATGTGCTAAGTTCAACAACTAACCTGCAGTACTTGAATCGTACGTTGACCCAGAAGGACTAGCCAGGTCTAATCTGAAGATAAACAGAATGTAGGAATGTGTTACACCACCATTTTACATAAATATGACGGAAACCTTGCTAGGGAGACTTTTCATGCTAGACCCATTTGCCTAGATCTCCACCAGCACCCTAGCAACACCTTCGCCTTCCGCACCCATTCCAGCCGCTCCACCCCAGACCCCATCACCCCCAGAACCTCTTCCAGGGTGGGGGTGCCCCAGCCCCTCCTGCAGTGATCCAGCGCTGGACAAGCCAGTATTACATTCCTAACATCCTCCACTTCGTCCCCAGATAATCCACAGCCCTCCTCTCCACCTGTGATCTTTGCCATCCTCTGTTTCGTCTCCAGTGACCCAGCTCTTGCCCGAAACAGAAGTGAGCTCTCCCACGTGTTGTCATAAATTACCTCCCTCTCTATGTTAGGCTTGTCCCATACACCCTCAACGATTTCTTTGCCGTCCTTCGCTCCTTCCCCTGTCGCCACTGCCCCAACCCCCACTCCTTAACTTTGTCCTGCACAAGTCTTTGAAGTGTTATTGCCCCCTCCATGCCCTCCCTGGGGTGCAGTGTTATGCCCATCTTCTTCGACATTCTGTTTACCCTCCTCTCCCAGTTAGTAGAAACCTTCATGTCGTTTACCCATGTATTTACCTGCCATACTGGATTTTCCTTCTGAAGCCCCCATATCCTGCACAGATTCACCAACTTACTAACCATTTCTCTCTGTTCAAATGTAGCCCACCCCATATCTCCCTGTATTGCTTCAACTGCTGTAAACCTATTTCCCCCTAATGTCATCCTACCTAACCTTCTTTGGGCTAATTCCATACAGTCCATTACCTTTTTACTATTGCACAGAACCTCGTTTCCATATGTTAGCCCTGGCACTGCTACCGCTTTCCATAAGCCCCTAACCATTTCATACCTGGAGAATGAATCAAATGCCAGTTTCCTTATTAATCCTTCTCTGCTTTTAGCTTACAAATGATGTTCTCCTCCATTGCTTTTAAGTATCCCCTATCATTTGTGAGTTTAACCCCCAGGTATGTAACCTCTGACACTACATCTATCTCCCTCTCCCCAAGCTTGATTGGCATCTTATTTCTAGGCCACATGTTGTCCTCCCCTATGATCATCAGCTTTGTTTTGTCTTGACCAAATTCTAACTGAAAATCCCTACTGAACTGTTCACAGATATCCAGTTCTTCTTGCAGCTCTCCCTCTGTCTCTGTCAACAGCACTATATCATCACATTGGAAGATGGCAGGCAATTTGATACCATCCCCCAGGGAAAACTCTAGCCCTCTGTCCTGTAGCCTAATCCCCAGCTCATTGATATACACTAGGAACAGAATTGGCGATAATGGACAGCCCTGTCGCAACCCCTTGTCCACATCTATCTGTCCAGTATTTATTCCCTCCCAATGGAAATCATACCTAGTGCCTATATACAGCCTCTGGAGCTACTCCACTAGCACCCTATTCACCCCATACTTGGGAAGAACCATCCATAGCTTCTCTCTATCCACCTTATCATATGCACCCTTGGCATCCAAAAAACAGAGGTGTGCCTTCCATTTTTTCTTTGAACTACTTCCATAATCTTTGTGATCATGTACAGGCTATCCCCTGTTCTATGCCCCTTTCGGAACCCATTTTGGAACTCTACTAATAAAACGTGCCTCCACATTAGTTTGCCTTTTGGGTTATTATGGAACTCCTAAACCATTTTCTCGCTTTTACTCTCATAACCATTACCGTATTTATTCCAATAAAGCCGCCCTCCAATAAAAGCCGCCCTCTAATAAGCGCCGCATCATCAGCTTGAAATAAACAATAGACGCCGCCCTCCAATAATCGCCACTCTCCAACAATCGCTGCTGCCCTTGCTCATCATCATCATACTCTTATCCCACCTGCAGCAGGGTCAGGTATCTAGGTTCTAGCCTACCACTCCCACCTATCTCCCACCTGGTCCCTGTCCATCCCACACACTGTCATATCTTTATGGACAACCTGTTCCCACGTCTGCTTCAGTCTCCCCCTGCCCTGGGTGTTTCTGACCACCTGCATTCCAGAAATGGACCCAATGAGCTTGTCCTCCCCTCTTCTCATTTGGTGTTCATAATATTATCATTTGTCCATTTCTGGAGATGCCCACCACCCCAGGCTACCTCAGATATACTCATCCGTAATTCTATCAGCTCTTGACACCCCACTCATTTACTGCAGCATTCACACCTCAGCTACTTGCATTCCATTGATGTGGCTCTTCCTCACTACGCAACACTGATCGATACAGCATAGCTGGTCTAACCAACACCCTGTAAAACATCCCATTCAACTAAATTGGGACCCTCCTATCACACTGGACACCGGTTGCCCATCTCCATTTCAACCATCCACCATTGATTCTATGGGTCCCATCTATTGATATGGAACGTTGATCCTAAGTACTTGACCTCTTTCACCTTCTTCACCAGTTCGCCCCTAGAAAATATGTCACAGTTATTTTATCATCCATTACGTCTATGAGGGCTCACAAAATTAATAAGCGCCGCCCTCTAATAAACGCCTTCTTCTAGTAAGCGCCGCACCAAAAACGCCACGAAAACAAACGCGGCGTTTATTGGAATAAATGCGGTATATACCAAATCGCCATCCACTGCAACACTGGAATTCTCTATTGTAAAGCAACCGTGCAGCCTAACACGTCAAAAGAAACTGACGAGAAGAAACTAATGTTTCCTTAACTGCCCGTATTTACCCCTGTGTATTCCGATCGGTCCCTACTATTTGCCGCCCGCCCAAGACAACTCCCAACTTTCGCCTACGCTAATAGGCCATCCAGGGTTGGCTTTTGCTTAGACAGGTTTGATTGATTGGTTTTTTTGATGTTTAAGGGCCCTTCAATTACAAGGTCATTAGAACCCCGTCCATTGCTTGGTTCTAATGCAGAAACTGCACTAATGCGACGATTTTTGGGTATTAGAGGTACGCAGTTTTTCCAAGCGGCCACCCTGTTAGTACTAGATGGGGTTGCCTTGCTTAACTTCAGTGATCAGACGAGAACTGGTGTGTCCAAAGCAATTTAACGCTCCCAAAATGTTAGAAACTGTATGGTTAAGAATTACCCGGTGATCCATACTGCGACATCGTAGTTTGATGTAATTGAATTTCTGTTGTCATACAGCCACTTTCCAAATGCAAAAAGTGTTTCATTACTCATTATTATTGATCCAGAATCAATCTGGAATACTTCTTTTGATTTGCTCTGGAAAATGATATCAATGACTGTTATGCATCGAATTACGGATTATTTTAATTCAATGAGAAAGATTTTACAAATACCACAATAACGCCTGAAATCACGTTCTGAATCTTTGGGGACGAAACGGTGTCAAATAGTCTGTTAACCTATTAAATATTCATCCATTTTTAGACATGATGTTTGTAAAGGAATTTTCAACCTTTTTTGATAATTCTTACTCCATTGAAGAATATTCCTAAGTATTGATTGATGGAATTCATATTACCGCCGTAATAGGTGTTGTAATTTGAGTCAAGAACAACCAGTACTTCCGATTGGTATGGGCCACCAGTTGCCCGTAAGTTGAGGTTATTTTCGGCGATAACTGGCTTGGTAACTGGAAGTGTTTGGTTTTTCTTCATCTCGAGCCACTAATTTAGGAATGGTCTGAGGTATGAAATGCCTAGAATAACTCACAAGTAATGTTTGGTTCCAGAGCCGTGCACTCATAGTTTGCTGGAATATGTAACTGCTTGACAGCCATATGATAAACGTTGTTAACACTCTGCACTCTCTCGGATGAATCCTGTCTTGTGATATATGTGTCATGGTCCAAAATTCCTTCCTGCAAAGGAAAATTTCTATGGATACAGGGCCTTAGCGATGTAAATCAGGGACTTTAATCGAAGTGGTAAATCCTTAGATTTCCTTGGTAGCAACGTTCAAACAAATGGTTATAAATCCACCGTTATAAATCGAAACATCCATGAGCCCAGTGGCGTCACTATGGAGTGCGGGCCGCACTTGATGACACCACTCGCACCATGACAAATTGGGAGACACCAAAGCAAAAGAAGCGGCTTCTTTTCCGGAGAGGGGGTGACACCACGGCGTCACCGCAACGGGTGATGCCAACCCTAGCGACGCCGCTGACACTGCATGGGCGTCTAGCAGATCCAGCCTTGGAAATACAAAATTGGCCTCTCCTTCGTTGAAGTGGTAAAGCGGTGCTATTACAACTGGTAGAAATATCTTTATATTCAAGGGGATCACAATGTCTTGCCCCAACGAAGAAATTTAATAAAATCTGCCAGATAGATGCGTGCGGCTTTTTATTATGATCACCAGTTCCAAAAAAAATTCTATTTTCCAGCATGAATGAACTTAAGAATGTGAACCTTTCATAGTTTTAAGAATATCTAGACGATATTCAATATCTCACAAATTATTCACCAGCATTTCTTCTGTTACTGGCGATATTGCATCAATTCTAATTGCAATGTCACTTTTGTCCACAGATGCGACTCTTTGACAATAATTGCACTTATGATGCTGAGTACTTCGGATGATGAGTGCATTGTGCAAATTGCAAATTGTTGCAATGAAACTGACATGCTCAGTTGCAACACAACTCATTTACAACTAGTTGCCTTTACATTGTGTTGCAGTTTCATTGGTGGGAGAAGTCCTTATCGTTAACATGAGTCAGGCTGTCATGCAACTAAAAAAGGGAATGAGGCTTTTTCAGCGGACTTGCAGTTCAGTTATGGCAGTGGTCAAAGGCCCTTATGCACGAGTTGAGTGAATCATTCAGCCAGCAGTCTTGTTGTGTAAAGTGGTCAGTGCTTTTTGCGTTCACAAATCACACGTGGGTAACAAAAGTATTTCGCAGCACAAAGTTACTTATATTTTTCTAACCAGCCAGACAGGGCTTGCATAATGGGTGTGTGAACTGTGCAATGGCACAGCGCCCTGTGCATTCTGATTAATGAACCAATTTATAGAAGGGCCCCACTTCATTACTTTTCATGGGGCCCTGCAAAATATAGCACCGGCCCTAGCCAGTCATTTCAAAAAATTAAACTTTTATCAATAAATAAGATCATTACTAAGTTAATAAATGGTATTACTACCTAGTTTAAGTTCAAGAAATTTGGCTCTCAAAGGAAATCCCAATCATTGTATTTTTGATATTTCGTTCTTTTGATTGTTGAGTTTGCCGACCACTGGCATAGAATAGTTGTCACACACCACCTAGCGAACGACCGCAAACTATTCAAGAAATTCTCAACTTATGCAGTTGGTTCTAAAGGTTTTCCCATAAGTCGAGGAAAGAACTGAATTTAGCATTTTTGACAAAACCTGTTTTAGTTTTAAACGATAGGTGAAAGTCAAATACAGTCGAAATCGTTTATAACGAACTTCAAGGGACCAACAGTTTTTCTACGTTGTAGCTGGTGTTCGCTAAAAGCGAAACTATTGTTTATAATGAAGGGATCCTTGTTAACGGTGTTACATTAATTACAGTATGTGATAACTATTGTAAAATACATACTGCATGTATTCATCATTATCATCACACCCTTATCCCGCCTATGGAAGGGTGGGTTCTAACCCTCCACTCCCGTCTCTCCCCACCGGGTTTTCATCTACCCCACATGCAATCATGTCCCTCTCTACAGCCAGCTACCACGTTCGCTTTTTCTCCCCCTACAGCTGATGCCACCAGCTGTCCCATAATATACCATGTAAGCTCCTCCGCCCCCTTTCGCATCACATGCCCATACCATCTCAACCTACTTTCTCACATCTCCTCCACGATGTTTCCCAACCCCCAGCTACCTCTAATGTACACGTTGCAGACTCTGTCAGCACGTGACACCCTGCTCATGTGATGCAGCAATCGCATGTCGGCCACTTGCATTCTCCTCTTGTGAATTTTCCTTGCAGCCCAAAATTCCATTACATATAGCATAGCAGGCCTAACTACTGTTTTGTAAACTTTACCTTGCAACTTAACTGGGACTTGGCGGTCACACAGCACACCGCTTGCCTGTCTCCACTTCAGCAATCCCACATTGATACTATGGGTAACGTCGGAGTTATTTCCCAATTGCTCTGTAACACCGAGCAATGCTCTGATTCTCCATTCCCCATTGCTCTGAAACTCTTGCACTGCTGGTATCACCTCATTGCCACAACGAACTACACCCCCTTGATCCTCACTGCTCCAACTGAAAGCTAAGTTCTGTGTTTTTCTTCATGTTCACCTCAGCCCCCCTCTTCACCATTGCTGTTCTAATGTCCTGTTTCTTGAGGAAGAATTATTGTCATTGCATGCTGTCATGTAGAAATACACAGAACTCAGGAGAAAATCTGTCCTTAGAAATGTGTTTTCTCTAGTCGATTTGTACGTTATAACCAATGTGTTCGTTGTAAGCAACATTAATGTTTTTTTTTTTTTGTATTGCTTGTCATGGTTCTTACTATTTTGTTCGTTAAATCCGATTGTAGGTTATATCTGGTGTCGTCATAAACGATTTCGACTGTAGATCTATCTAGATAAACCTAAGAAAATATTATTTATTGCACATATTCATTGGACATATTCCACATAACAATCTGCATACATACTGTATTAAAAGATTAACTATGTCAAGTATTGGTCCAGTGTTAATTGTCTTTTAGTCCTGTGCGATAGCAGGGTCCCAATGAACCTGAAAGGAAAGTTCCACAGGGCAGGGATTAGGCCAGCTATTCTATAATGGATAAGAGCGTTGGTCAGTGAGGAAGTGACACATCAATAAATTGGAAGTAGCCAAGATGCGAATTCTGTGTTATATGAGTGGGGGTCGAGAGCTGTTAGAATTAGGAATGAGTGTCACACCTAATGGCTGCCTCACACTATCCAACCTATTGGGCCAACCTCCCAACCATCCCAACAAATTGTGTAGTCTGTAGGCATGTTGTGTGACCATTCTGACAGTCAGTCAAGTTGGTTGGATGAAACCATCCAACCGCTGGCTCCTCCTCCCAATCACCTAACACACTGTATAGTCTGTGTCATGGTTGGCCCAACCGGCCTATGAAAGAAACGTCATTCTTTTGTTTTACTCCCTCTCAGTGAATTTGTATCAAGTACTGAATTCATTGTAACTTGGTGTTGGAATACAATGAGGAAAGTCACGAAATATGGTACGCTATTAGAGATGCGAAAAATCAGGCATTTACTGTTTTATTAGAAATATACCAAAAAATACTGAAATGCAATTCCTTTGCCATTCAGAGAGCATCGGAGGCATGTTACTTGTTCGACAATCATGCGTATGACGAATTCAGTTATTCTGTCAGACAATGTGTAGTCTACTTCCAAACTGGTTGTACTGACTGTCGGCGCAACAAGTTGGAAAGTGTGTGGGGCCTTAAGTCTAGGTACACAGTATGGTCAAGACTCTGACAGCAGTCTTTGTCTTCAGCTCAGGCAATGAAAACCAATGGGTAGCAAGGCGTCTAATAGTGAAAACTGATTAACACCTACATACATAAACAGTCTTTAGTATACAGTGTGTGCCTAGCCTAAAATTTTTTTGTTTAAAAAAACACGTATATTGGCAAACTGCTAAATTGAGTAAAGAGGTAGGCCGGCATCCCCTCCAAAACTTTTGCCAATATCCATGTGGGCTACAGGCGTGTGGCTGGAACCCACAGAGTAGATTATTGGACCCACAAACCTGAACCTGCCATAGGCGGGATATGGGTATTATGATGATGATGATGATGAGCACAATGTGGTAAAGAGAATGAGCCACTGCTCGTTAACTCTTTTGTCTTAACCCTTTACTGGCCGAATTGCCTTCTGATAAGCATCATTCTAAAGAAACATTTTGATTTTCCCATTTGGGAACATTGGTGCTTTGCAATTAGTTAAAAAGTTCAACATTCATCTAAAGGGATTATATATGACTCAAGATGCACATGTTTTCATGAAACCATAAAAAAATTCATATTCAGTTTAAAAAATATCATCATCATCATCATCTTACCATCCTCCCACCTGTGGCAGGGTCGGGTCCTATCCCCCACAAAGTCCCTCTGGACCCTGCACATCTCCACGTCTCGTTGCATTACCTACTCACACGTTCGTTTCCATCTTCCCCTACCCTTGTATTTTCTGGATTAGTATTGTTGTTTGGGGAGTAAGTCAGACAGCCATAACAGGACAAACCCTTAGGAGGCTGCCCATGGGAGATGAGGAGGTAGGTGAAATCACAAAGGAGAGGATTAATTTGCAGCACCCAACGTTCTTTACCAACCACCCAAGCTGGTATTGACGTGGGCTTGCGCTGCTTAACTTCAGTGATCTCACGGGAACTGGTGTGTCCAATGAAACTTGTCTGCACTTCCAACGTAACTTGGCTACACTCCCAAAGCAACTTGGCTGCCCTGCGAACCCAACTTGGTTTCCCAATCACGTGCAGACCCATAATGGACCTAATAAGTTCCACCTCTTTTCATCAGAGGCCCATACCACCACAGCTGATGGTCACTCATGTTCTGTGATTTTCTCATTTAATTTTTTTTGAAATATAAAGGTTGTTATTATGCCAAGATACAAATTTATACTAGCCCATGATAAAATGGAAATGGAAAATATTGATTGTCAGTAATGCTGGCTGATTGTGATTCTAGGTTTCACTCTGTGAAGAGCATTGACGACCTGACTCCTGAACATTATGTGGTCCATTGCTGTGCCATGCATTTCTCTGAATAACAGCCAAGTTCCAACACTGCTCAAATTTAGACCATTAGTAAACAAATTCTGCCACCACTTTTTGGTTCTCAACCATAACTGATAACTTGCCAGAAGTCTGTGACAGGTGGCAACACCTTGAATCCAAACAGAATTTTCTTACCTGTGGTGAACATCTTTGAATAATAATGCTCATTTTATGATATCATGGATTCATTAATGCTCAGTGACTAGTGCAACACACCAAATCACTGGGTGATATTGCCCCTTTGGGGGCATACATTTCACCTGTAGAATTTAATTTGTAATAGGAAAATGATGGCTGCTATGCCATACCAAGGATGATGGACAACTAGTGCTGATTTCAAGTGTCTTACTTACAAAAACACAAATGTTTTATTATATCTTTCTGCCTGTTCACTTGAAGTAGATTTCCATGGGGGAGCAAGTAATTTTTTTCCTGAAAAGGGGACAGTAGGACAAAAAAGTTTGGGGACCTATGCACCAAATTGTAAAAAAAATTATCTGGACCTTTCAATGCTTATCACCTCCTTGTAGCTTAGCATTCTATTAGAAAATCTATGGATAGTGACACTGCAACTGATATCGACAAATATTCTTGCAAGATGCCAATGTTCCCATTTGGGAACATGGTCATTTAATCATATGCCACAATTATGTTCAGTATTTCTTGCAAATTAAATCAGCATATGTTTAACATGGTAACATGTCTTCTATCATTCAAAAATCAATTTCAAAAATATATTGAAATTTGTGAAATTATTTCTCATAATAATGAGAAAGTTAATCTGACCCCAACACCCCTGGAAATGGCCAGTTTTGAGTCATATTTTCATAATTATGGGTAAGACAATTTCGTCTAAAACTGGATTTAAAAATAAGCTTAACTATTTATTAATTAATGCAAAAAAGAAAATGTGCCATAAAACACAATTTTAACTACATATTAAGTAAAGGGTTAATGATGCAGTGAGTACTTGCAAATCAAAGAATTCTAATGACGTCTAATACAAGTCCTTACAACAATTTTTGGAACTGAGAAGTACTGTTGTCTTACCAAGAACAACTGACCATTAGCCTCCTGTACTGACAGTGATACGGATCCATCGGCGGTCATGAATAATTTCGATTCTAATTGTTCTTGTTCCTGAAATGCTGGCGAATTAGAAACATCTGACCGTTGAAAATAATCCATAGAGATGCTCTTAACTATTAATACTTACTAGTGAATTTAATTGTAACTTCTCAATCACTTGGTTGCAGTCTTCATCCGTTTTTGACAAATATTGCTCGTAAGCTGGTGAAAAGACGCTCGGGGCCTTGAAAAGTTCGAGTTCATACGTCTTATCAAAGGCTCTAATGCGAACGTTGAGATTTTCAGAACTTGAATCACGCCCTTGGCAGAAGGTTACTTCCGCAGGACTTGAAACTTGATGAGATCAAAATTGGTTAGCATACTAAATTGCCACCAGGATAGCCAGTAGGTAATTCTCTACCAGAAATTAATATGTTTACCTTGTGAGTCAGAATTTAGAATCTAAAAAAATAAATTATTATTTAATGACAACATAAAGTTTTCAGTGATTGTCGAAGTAATCATTGAGAAGGACACTATTTCTGGGAAATTCGTCATCATCATCTCCTTTTAAAATTATCACTTCCAAATTCTGTTCATAACAATTGTTCATGAATCATTTTATATTTGTGATCATTTGCCCTCGGTTCGCGATCTAACCTGAACACGTAATGTTTCCACAGACATCAGCAAAAGACAAACAAATACTAATAGTCACGTGGCAAACGTTTTCAAACGGATTTCTCTAATCCCGATTCCATACACGATCAATCGAGATTATGACGTTTTTTCGTTTGTGTTTTCTGGCCCTTCAAATACGATGGGTCATTAGACCCCCCCGTCCACCACACAGTTTCGATGCAAACTCTGCACACACACTTCGCTAGTACGATGATTTTTACGTATTATCAGTACTCAGCGTTCCCAAACGGTCACCCAGGGTAGTACTATCTGGAGTTCCGTTGCTTAACTTCAGGAACAGACAAGAACAGGAGTGTCCAAAACAGTATAACCACTCCCTTAATATTCAGAAATGATTTCTAACATTTTATACCATTCATTAGTGTTTTTCGTGCAAGCTGTCAAATGAAGTCCAATGAGCCGTCATTTTGTATTTCAATTTTGAAATCAATTAGTAGACTTCAATGCTAACATTTTTACTCGCCATCGTCAGGTGCACATTTTGTACGAATTTTCACATTAGCTATGTATTAGACCAGGGGTGGGCAATTGTTTTGGCCCAGGGGCCACTTTAAAAGGCCATGGTTAGCAGAGGGCCACACTTTCTAAAACTGATTTAAAACTTATTTAGTAGTTAACATCACATTTCATTTAATGCAAAGTGTAAACTGCATAATTAATAATAAATAAATAAGACAAAAACAATAATGGTACACAGAAAAAGGTTTTATTAAAATTGTATTTGCAAATTCCAAATCATTCAGCTCAATCATTCAGTTCCTGAATGCTTCTGCAAGCCACAGAAAACCGTGTGGCGGGCCGCTTGCGGCCCACGGGCCGTTAATTGCCCACCCCTGTATTAGACGGTAATTTTCAAGCAGTCGGCTAACCACTAATAAGAATTTAACGTCGGCCTGATTTCATTATTGGGGCGTGTTTCCTTCACTAACCCCTATAGTAGTTGTTATTGCTTTTTGGACCACAATTACTATGGACCTTAGGGCCCAGAAAGACATTGATTCCTTGGTAAGGGGGTTTAAAGTGCCATCCCATCATGGTGACACGTAGGCCTATATGCCAACTACCAATATATAATAATATTCAAAAGACCAATAAATTATAATGTTCTAAAGGTCAAAAAAGCCACTCCTAATCCTTTTCCCGCCTATGGTAGGGTCGAAAACACATTTTCTGCAGCCGGTTGCCAGTGAAAGCTGCAACCCTATGCTTATTTATCATCGGTCTACTGTTCGTTGGGGAATGCTATCGACGCCAGGGGGCGAGCTCCTACGCCAGGAATTTTTGCCTCATCTACCCGTTGCATAGTAGATAGGGGTTTTTAATACGCGAGTGACATCCTACACCAAAACGGGACCTTGGTTTTACTTCTCATCTGAAAGAAGGCTCACTCACGGCCTCTCTCTCTTCTGAAAGAAGTCAACCCACTTCAGTCCATTATCGATCCTAGAACTACTGGTGCAGTTACTGAGCGTGCTAACGAATACTCCACTGTGGCGGAATTTTATAATGGTCTAAAGGCAAAGAAATAGAAATCTATATAAATAAAAATGTAAATGTGTTTGTTCAAAACTGCAAATCTCTGAAAGTTCTTGACCGATTGCTTTGAAATTTTGACACAACGTTTCATTCCAATAGAGCCAGGATTTTATATAACGATTATACAGATGTCACACCTGTGACAGGTAAAAATGGTAAAAACATGCTAATTTGCAAAACGCCATCTATTGCAAGTCAAAGCAACATATGCTATTCTAATTTACAAATATGCAATTTATTATTCCATTTACTACTTTAATATTCTATTTCAATATATTCCATTTACTATTTCAATAT
>JAAFCE010009058.1:7910226-7927610 GCA_013389805.1 Trigoniulus corallinus
TTCAATATTCCATTTACTATTTCAATATTCCATTTACTTTTCTATTTCAATGTTTCCAATTGCATTGTTTAGTTGAATTTCGATAGATTTTAATTTTAATTTTCACTTTGATTTGATGATTTCATTATTTCGTGTGACATTGTGTGACATATTTTTCACTGCAATTGTGCTGTGTCAAGTGATTTGTGGTTAAATTGCAGTACTTCGTTAGTATTCTTTTTTTTGTCTTTTAGTTCATGTTTGTTTCCTTTTTTAATGTTTTGCAATTTTATATTATTATTATTTTTTTCTTTGCATACCAAGTACGTATTTTATTTATATGTATTTGTTATAACTTTCTTTCTTCTTTCTCACTACAATTAATGTCCTTTCTCACTGCAATTAATTTTTCTTTCCATGGCAAGGGAAAAGGGGGGGCTGAAGATGAATATGAAAAGACAGAATACCTAGCTTTCAAAAAGGATTGGTCAGGGTCCACAGGGCAAGGTTTGCTCTGGAAGTGAGGTGATATCAGCAATGCAGGGGTTTAGATATTTAGGATCAGTGTTCCAGGGAAACTGTGAAATACTCAATGTGACCCATAGGATCAAAGCAGGATGGCTAAAGTGGAGACAGACAAGTGGAGTCCTATGCAACTTCCAATTTCCAATAAAGCTAAAAGGCAAAGTTTACAGAATTATGGTTAGGCCACCTATGCTATATTGCTCACAGTGTTGGGCCATGAGGAAGAGAACATGGCCTCGTAAATTGAATGCAAGTAGCTGACATCCAAAATTTTCATGTTAGAGGTAGTCTGGGGGCTGGATGCACCACAGAAAAAAATGAGAGAGGATAGGTTGAGGTGCTATGGGCATGTGATGAGTAGGGGAGGAGGAACAAATTACGTCCATTCTGGGACTGCAGGTGGTTGGGAGCTCCAGGAGGAGAAGACCAAAACAGACATGGGAAGATTTGGTACAACAAGACATTTCTGTATGCAGGGTCGATGGGGGCCTGGTTACAGATAGGCGGGGGTGGAGGCTTGGAACCCACAGACCCTATTGTTTGTTTGTTGGTGTCATGAAGATGAATTTGGAGAGACATGTTGCATCAATGCACTGCTCCACAATATGCACATAATCTGCTGACTTCTTAATGCCAAGGAAGTTGCCTATCACTGACTTAAACCCTACCCATGCATCGTTTTCACTATCATTGAGTATGTATCAGCCATGATAATTTTTATCTGAGGACCAATAAATATACCTTCTTTAATTTTAGCTTCACTCACCTGTGGAAACTTACTATGCAAAAGAAACAAAAACAATCACTGTTGCTATCATGTTTCTTAACAAAAGTTTTCATTAATCCCAAATTTTATGTGTAGAGGTAGCATAAGGATGTTGTTGCATTGCACCAGCAGTTCATGGATTCATCTTCACATAGTAATGTTTCTAGCCTCAGCTATCCCACTCACATATTTCTAATCTGGTAAGGTCCCACATCTGATATGCAAATCTTGTGATGTTATATAACCTCTTGATGCCATATCACACTAATGACTAAATCTACAAAGGATAACAGGGGTACCAGCAAGCAGAGGCATCACTAGGTTTCGTGTCACTCAGCGTGGTGCCATGGTATGGTGCCATGGTGTGATTGGTGGCACCCAATGCAGCCTGCACCCCCACACCACTTAATGACCTCAGTGCCAGTGAGTTAACCTGCTTGAATGTTTACTGACATATCTTTTCCTTTTCTTCATGGAATCAACCTCAACATTTATATAAGACAGGGAATGAATGCATATAAATCCTAGCAGTTAAATTTCTGCATTTTGACATATCTTTGCAGCCTTAGGTGATGGACCAAATCCGTTTTCAGATTTGAATTCAGCGTGGAAATCTGCTATGGAAGCACTGAAAGGCATGTCAGATATCTACAGCTTGTTTTACAGTGTTACATGAGGCAAGTCATGCACACCCTGAACGACTGCCTGTTTTTCATACTGGGTGTGCGGGAGCTGGAGTGATTTTGGCCGTCAGAGCCATTCTGACCAGAGGGATTTTTACTGGGCAGCTGACCAGATGACTTCCAGTGCCTTATGCAGAGCAGTGAGCTCTGCAGTCAGGAGAGTAGTGACGCCTGGAAGGCCGCCGCCCAGAGCTGACCAGTAGTAAAGACGGACAAGCTCAAATTTTTGGAAATTGTGAGGGAACGGCTGTATTGGGATGGACTCACCAGTTCTCTTCTGATCACTGAAGTTAAGCAACGAAACCCAGCTAGTAGTAACGAGGGTGGCTGCATGGGAAAACTGGGTGCCGCTATGCCCAAAAATCGTCGCATTAGCATAGTGTCTGTGCAGAGTTTGCATTATAACTATGAAGTGGATGGGGCTCTAACGACCGTTGAGTTGAAGCGCCTTTAAGCACCAACAAAACAAAAACGGGAATTTTGCTGCGATTATACAAGGAAGGTGTGCATGTGGAATGGTGTACTGGGGATGCAGTAGCCGAGCACACGTTTTGTCTTCCACTGAGGTGCGTGGACTATACTCAGGATTGGATTCGAAATTCAGAAATAGAATGTATCACTTACCACCGCTAAAGATGTGTGTGCATGGTGTGACAAGAGACAAGTGGAAACAAGCAGAAATGCTGTAGGAATGGCCATCTTCATTTCACATTGCGGTATTAATGTAGTTCAGTGTTTTTCAACCAGGGTCGGTGAGGTCCGCCCAAGGGTTCCGCCAATAGCAAGATAAAATATAAAAATAACAATGAAAACATAAGAAAAGAGAACGACTTTTGTTTGTCGAAGATGAACTTCTGGTGTCCCTCTCAAACACTAGGCCAACACATGCTAACACACACCTGTATCAATTAATGTTTTTTTTCTGTCACTGTATGGGGTTCAACGAAAGGTCTAAATGCTCCAAAGGGTTCCGTTCCAATAAAAAGGTTGAAAAACACTGAGTAGTTTATATGCTACATATATCTCATTTGTGCAGCTTAACCTTGAACTTCAAATAATTGTTAATTTTTTTGTAGGTTAGAATCTGATAGCCCATTGTGTTTCGTTGGTCATAAAAGATGTAATGGTGTTTATTGGATATCCCATATATCTCTCCTTGTATCTATGTAAAATCGTCCAAACTTCTCAAACATTCCCATATGCCCTGGAAATATATTTTTTATGCTAGTAAGTGATAAATTACAGGACTAACTGATAATATTTTTTTATGATTTCAGTGTTTGCAGAAAGTTGTGCTGGTAGCACAGCCAAGTTGCATTGGGCACACCTGTTCTCATGAGATCACTGAAGTTAAACAGTGCAAGCCCACGTCAGTACCAACATGGGTGATTGGTAAATAATGCAGGGTGCTGCAAATTTCCCCTCTTGTACATCCTCTATGCCTACTTCCTCATCTCCCACAAGCAGCCTCCTAGGTGTTTGGCCTGTTATGACTGCTTGGCTTACTCCCCTGACGCCCTCGCTTAAATCGCCCTGTTTGTGTTGACACTGCAATGTTCATTACAAGTTTCAAAAAGCTTTTGGTGCATATGTACCGTTGGTCTCTTTTCCACTGATTAGATCATAAGATTTTAATCCTAGAGAGCTAACCATCACATTGTTGTTACACTGTAGCTAACCAGTAGTCTCCGTCTACCAAAATCAAACACATTTTTTTGCAATTCAATGGCAGATCAAATTACCATCTGTTGTTGTAAAACATTGCTATTAGTGGCTGATAGAGGTTTGCTAGTTGGCCTTGGGCCACAGTCAACAGTAGCTTGTAACGCCAATTGGATAGGGAGCTACAACAAAGGTGTCACCCAGGGGAAACGACTCATTAGCAGGCTACTGTGGGAAAGCCATCTTGGGGCAGGGTAGAGTGGGGGGCACAGTCCAGGCGGTAGAGTCCAGGAGGTAGAAGCAGCCATCAAACAAAAGAAGGCTGCTTTCCACAGGTGGCAGGAGATAAGAGACCAAGAGTCGAAGACTCAGTACAGGCAGGCCAAGATCACTGCTAGGAGGAAAATTACCCTGGCCAAGCACCAGAAGTATGAGGCCCTCTATCAGCAGTTAGAGACAAAGGAAGGGGAGAGAAAAGTTTTCAAACTGGCCAAGGCTAGAGATAGGGCCAATAAAGATTTACCCCAAGCGTTAAAAGTGAAAGATGGATGGCATTTGTAGGGTTCTGCTCAATCTGATGTAGGTAAAGAGGAGGTGGGAGGAGTACTTTCAAAACCTCTTGAATGAAGTGGGGGAGATGAGGACATTACCACCAATCCTGCACTAGCAGGGGCTGTGGACTTGGTAACTGAGGAGGAAGTAGCCAGGGCACTTAGGAAGATGAAAGGTCAAAAAGCTGTAGGTCCTGATCGAATACCTGCTCAAGAATGGCATAGTCTAGGGAGGACAGGTACCAAGTGGCTAGGGAATCTTTTCAATAAAATAGCTAGTGGAGATAGGAATGCCATCTGCATGGCGTGAGAGTTTTATAGGACCACTCTACAAGGGTGGTATAAAGAGGTATAAAGCTAATGATCCACTCCATGAAGCTCTGGGAGAGAGTAATGGAACGTCACCTCCATGACAGAACTACTGTCCTTGGAAATCAGTTTAGGTTTATGCCAGGTAGGTCCACAATGGAGCCAATCTTCATCCTGAGGCAGATGGTAGAAAGGTATAGGGCAGCAATGAAGGACCTCCATGCCATCTTTAATGACCTGGAGAAGGCCTTCAACAGTGTTCAACTACAGGTAGTTTGGGAAGTGTTACAAAAAAGGGGGGTGGAAGAAGGGTTTATTAGAATAATCCAGGATATGTATGATGGCTGCATAGCCAGGGTATGGACACCTTGGGGAAACACCAGGGGCTTTCCAGTGAGAGTTGGGGTGCATCATGGTTCAGCACTTAGTCCATATCTTATCATCCTGGTTATGAATGAACTGCTGACAGGTGTAAGAGAATGGGCCCCTCAGTGCCTGGCATTTCCCGTTGATTTAGGGAAGATTAGTGACTGGAGAGAACAGATAGATAGGGGACTAAATGATATAAGAGGAGCAATGGAAAAGGAAGGGCTAAAGATTAACATGAGGAAGACAGAGTATCTAACTTTCAATTGGGATGGTCAGGAATGCAATGGGAACGTATGCTCGAGGGGTGAACTGGTAAAAATGGCGCAGGAGGTAAAGTACTTAGGATCAACGTTCCACAGCAATGGGGAGATAGACTCAGATGTGACCCATAGAATCAATGGGGTTAGTTGAAATGTAAACAGGCAAGTGGAGTTCTGTGCGATAGGAGGGTCCCAATCAAGTTGAAAGGGAAGTTTTACAGGACAGTGGTTAGGCCAACCATGTTATATGGATCAGAGTGTTGGGCAGTGAAGAAAAGCCATGTAAATAGAATGCAAGACGACGTGTGGCATGTCGAGAGCAGATAGAATTAGGAATTCATACATTAGAGGTAGCCTGGGGGTGGTGGACATCGCCAAAAAGATGAGGGAGAATAGGCTGAGGTGGTATGGATACGTCATGAGAAGAGGGGAAGAAGGACTTGTTAGGTGCATATCAGGGATGCAGGTTTTTGGCAGCATCCGGGGTAGGGGGTAGCAAAGCAGACGTGGGAACAGGTTTTCTGGAGGGACATGGCAGTGTGCAGGGTGGATGGGGACCTGGTGGGAGACAGACGGAAGTGGAGGGCACATCTGATGGGAGCTGATGCTGAGTATTTAATATACGAGAATATCTGATTTATTTTCTTTTGAAGAAAGGATGTCCTGATTGTAATGTATTACAATAATCCCAAGAAAATCAGGACATCTGGGTACCCTACTCATGACAAATGTAGCAACAATACAATAATGCTAGAAACTCTGTGACTTGAAGCAAGAGATGTCCTCATTTTATCAGGAAAAATGTGGGTGCCCTGCAGATGTCAGGAAAAACATGGATATGCTATAAACTGCATGGCGAATTAAGTAAAACGTGAGTGAGCCTAACCTTTCCTAAATAAATCAAGCTAAAGTAATCCTATCCTAACAACTCCCAAAGTCAGTGACTGGAACATTCCGATGGAAGCAAAATTCCTTATTTTATGAATTTACCTATTAGATGACCTGAAATTTGAGTCCTTGATAAGAGCCTTATTCCTAAATGTGATTTTTTTATATAAACTGCTGTTATTCAGATTGACTCACGTCCACTACTTATTAATATTTTTCCTAAATTCTGAAGAATTCCCCTATTTTTCTGATAATAATCTCGGATGTCCAAGTCTCAGTTGTTGGTTGGTGTTTTCAGGGCGCTTCAACTACAACATAATTAGAGCCTCGTCAACTAGATAGTTCTAATGCAGAGACTGCACAGACACTTTGCAAATGCGACGATTTTCGGGTATTAGCGGTGCCCGGTTTACCCAAGCGGCCACCCATGTTAGTACTAGCTAGGTTGCGTTGCTTATCTTCAGTGATTAGACGAGTACTGGTGCGGCCAACACAATTAGTTGCTCTCCCAAAGTCTCAGAACCAAACAAATAATTTTGGCGAGAACGATGATAATAATAATCAGCCTAATGAAACAAGCAAATGCCGTCAATAAAGCACAAAAGAGGAATCTTCTCAAGGAAAACTCCTGAAGTATTCCTGAAAACTCCGGAAGCCTTCCTGTTCTTGCATTAGGTTATGTTGGCGAGATTTGTAACACATGCAGCGAGCTTCAATCAGTATTTTCCAGAGAGGCTCAATTCCGTTAAACCCACAAGCTCTCATCTCGATAAGCAATGCAACCAGGAGAGCACTGGCATGCGTAACCGCTTGGGAACACTGGTCACTGCTAACAACAAAATCATTGTAATAGTGTAGCGTCTATGCAGACTCTGTATTAGAACTAAACGGCCACCATCAGCAGAGCTCTAATGACCATTGTAGTTGAAGAGCCCTAACCCAGCGACAAACCAAATCACTTTCTCCAACATTTAAAAGGAACACTTCAACGCAGTTCAACTCCTTTCCAGAGGTATTACTACCTACACCAACATCTTCTTTGTTTCGCTAGTAATGGCACTGATAATTTGTCTATTTAAAAAGTACTGCCTCCTTCCTTGGCTCTGCCGTTTCAGGAACATTTATTGACATTGTAATATTTTAATGGGTGGACCCAGGGTGGTTGCTTTTAACGCCTGACTTGTTGCACATTGATGCTGTCGGTTGTTGTTGTTTGTTGGTGTTTTAGGGCCCTTCAACTACAAGGTCATTAGAGCACCGTCCACTGCGTAGTTCTCATGTAGAGACTGCACAGACACTACACTAATGTGACGATTTTTGGGTATTAGCAGTACCCAGTTTTCCCAAGCGGCCACCCATGTCAGTACTAGCTGGGGTTGTGCTGCTTAACTTCAGTGATCAGACGAGAACTGGTGTGTACAACGCAATTAGCCGCTCCCAATGCTGTCGGTGAAAGTGGTGATACCATGAGTGAACTCCATGGCAAATCAATCGCTCATGAACCAACTGATGAATGTTTTGAGAACCTTGGCTTGGCACTAATTAAAGGATGAGGGAAGATTAAGATAAACGATGTCTTTTGCCTTTTGTTGCCAATGAACCTAGTAATCATCAGCCGTTAGTAAAGACCAAGATACGGGGTAGCCAAATTGAGGTACCCGCCTTTAGTCGGTAAGCTTGGGAATGCAAGTTCAGATCTGTCTAAGGACTTCCCAGGGATTTTCCATGCTGACCATTGTCGCTTACAGAAGAGTTATTCTATTCACCTGGTTTACTATAGATTATTCTGTTCACTGTCTGGGGAACAAGTCAATGATAAGTCACAGAAACATATTTAGGGATGACAGCAATTCAAGAATGAAAGGCGTAAAAGCTGTAGACCAAGACAGAATCCCCACTGAAGTTTGCGTAGCCAAAGGAGGACAGAAACCAGGTGGCAAGAGAAACTTTTCAGTGGGATAGCTAGGGGTGATAGAATTCCATCTGCATGGCGTTCTACGAGAGGTAGCCTTGCGGGGGTATGGACAAATAATGAGAAGAGGAGAGGAGCCGCTCGTTAGATCCATTTCCGGAAAGTAGATGGTCGGAAGCACCCGGGAAGGAGGAGTCCGAAGCAGATGTGGGAGCAGGTTGTCCATAAGGATGGACAAGGACTTGGTGGGAGATAGACGGGAGTGGAGGGCTACCCACATACCCTACCCTGACCAGGTGGGATAAGGGTATGATGATGATTAGAGTTTCCAAATATTGGGCTTCATCAACTATCCGAATATCGAATAATAAATTTCAAACTATTCGAATATCCGAATATACGTTCGAATAGTTTGAATTGTGAGAGAACAATGTAAAAGCTCTATTCCAGGATAATTAAAATGAGTACGATAAGTTATATAATAAAAAAACGAGTAAAATTATTTATTTTGAAAAATAAAAAAAGCATTAAATGTCTCAAAATGAAACTATAATAAAGTTGAAAAGCATGTTTTATAAGACAGTACTTAGGCCTGCTATGCTATATGGAGCAGAGTGTTGGGCAGTGGGGGAAGAGCCATGTAAATAGAATGCAAGTACAGTAGCTGAGATGCAAACGCTGTGGTACATGAGTGGGGTGTAAAGAGCTGATAAAATTAGGAACGAGGAGATAAAATGAGGATTGTTGTTGTTTGTTGGAGTTTAAGGTCCCATCAACTACGAGGTCATTAGAGACCCGTCCACTGTATAGTTCTAACGCATACACTGCACAGACACTACACCAATGCGACGATTATTGGGTATTAGCAGTACCCAGCTTTCCCGAGCGACCACCCGTGTCAGTACTAACTGGGCTTGCGATGCTTAACTTCAGTGATCAGACGAGAACTGGTGTGTCCAACGCAACTCGCCGCTCCCCATAAAATGAGGAACCAGGCTGATAAAATGAGAAGCGGTGGACTCGTTAGGTCCGTTAGGTGAGGAGCTCGTTAGGTCCATTACAGGAATGCGGGTGGTTGTAAGCACCCGGAGGAAGGGGAAACGTGGGAACAATTTGCTCATAACTATATGGTAATGTGTGGGGATACAGGTATGATTATGATATTTATTATGCGTCACTTACCTGAAAAATTAAGATAACTCCATTTTAATGTTTCATGAAATTTCAGCAATGATGTTTCAAGAAAGATATTAGCAATAAAACTGAACTCTACCAAATGATGGAGTACACTTATTTTGTTAGTAGTCAAAGGATCGCCCAGTGTGTAGGTGGAAGCAAAAATTAAAATATCTCATATTTGTTGAGAACTTGACCCGCCGCGGTGGCGTAGTGGTTAGCTCACTCGGCAACTACGCCAGTAGTTCTAGGTTCGATGCTGGACCGTGGTGGGTCGGCTTATTTCGGGCGAGAGAGAAGCCGCGAGTGTGCCTTCTTTCGGATGAGAAGTAAAACCGAGGTCCCGTGTGGGTGTACGATGGCACTTGCACGTAAAAGAACCCTCTCTACTACGCAACGGGTAGATGAGACAAAAATTTCCAGGTGTAGGAGCTCGCCCCCTGGCGTCGGTAGCATTCCCTAACGAACACTAGACCGACGATAAATAAGCGTAGGGGTGCAGCTTAGGCCGGCAACCGGCTGCAGAAAAAAACTATGTCCAATATATCACCCTGTGTCCAGTCAGAGGGACAAATGGGTACCCGACCCTGCCATAGGCGGGAAAAGGGTTAGGAGTTGCTTTTTTTTATATTTGTTGAGAACTTAATTTACATATACAAGCAGTTAGCAGATAGCCCCTAACCCTGTCACATGGATGAATAAGTCAATAGTATTTCTAGAAAATCTACGTAAATGAGCTATACATCAAACCATCGACTGCACTCACTGCTGAATTCATTATATAATGTCCACATTTGCAAAATATTTAGCTACAAATGACCTTAAATTTTTTCCGAATATTATTCGAATAATTTCTAAAATATTCGAATATCAAATACTTCCAAACAGGCCGAATATATCCGGATATCGAATATTCGATTATTCGTATTGGAAACTCTAACGATGATCCAGTCGTCCAAAAGAAGTCAAACGTAAACTATATGCTAATTGGGCTTTTATTGATGATGGACTTTTCGGATACAATTTCAATTTTCAACAAAAGTTGAGTGAATCACGGCAATATGTAGGTACTACATCTTGGACCTCAGTTGAAAACGTTGATCATTCCTGAATTTGTTATTTATGTGCAGACTCCGTTTAAGCATCGCTGAAAGACATCATGAAGCATAAATTTTTAAATTAATTAGTGGTGATAATGATTTAAGACACTAACCATAGTCCTTGCGCTATTACAATAGGTGCCCTCTAATGCCGGGCCCCTTGAGGTAATGGTAGAACTTGAAGGATATTGGCACCATAGCAAGAGACAGATGTCATTAATCCTGGGAGTCTGAATAATAAATTAAAACACCGTAGTGGTTATGTTAGTTAAAGGTTCACCATCATCATATTTCAGAATAACACTTACATAAAAGTAGTATGTTGAGTTAAAGTTGTTTTTGCACTGCTGATCCGCACTAACGAGCGCGCCTGGTAGCGTTGATATCAAGGGAACAGCCTGGCTGCCAGGTGTGTTTTGTAGACATGCACCATACGTTGAACTATTGTTTAAAATAGTAGACTTGAATGAAAATTTCCACACACCCACTTGAAGACAATAGTATTATGTGGCTAACGCAGGGTGCTCAAATTGAGACCCGCACTCGGAGGGGCCCCCATTTCAAATTTTGAAAATAGAATATTTTATTGCAAAAGTTTAGGTGCTCAATCAATAACACTTTCCCGAGGCCCCCGACAGCCAATAGAGGGCCTCGGTTAAGGAATGATGACTTTGGACCCTAGTTACTGTAGACTGGAGAGACAGAATAAAACCTCATCCCCGCGTCCTGGACAAAAGTTTACGAATATTGAATAACTTTCGCTACCTCCATGTGATGTTTGCGGATAAATCATATGCGCACAAGCAACAAATTCCTTATGGAAATAAAGAATTTCTATGCACCATATCGTTTTAGGGTATGAAACTCGACAGTAAAGAGAAGATGGTTTTAACGTGATAGCCAAATTTCTCAACGAAATCCCTGCTTGGAATGCCACTTAAAGGCAGTGACGCACTAAAGGGCACCCCGTGACCTGGGAGACGTCTTCTGCATGGAGGAGTGCTATAAATCGCTTCTGCACTGAAGTCTACCATGGAAAGGAAACTTATATGCACTTTAGAGCAGTCTTCAGAGAACGTTGACGACTTTATGAACTTAAGAACACCGGAATGTTTTCAATAGATAGTTAGGGCAGATGACGTTAATGTTAACGTAAAACTGAGCATACTTAAAATTTTTAATGTTTACGTTTTTGGTAGCTTGAGTTTGGGCATGACAATGTAATGAAATGTTACCACATTGTTAATTTGACGTTAATTTTACGCCATAAGTTTTAAGTTACGGTTTACGTCATCTCCCCTAATTATGTAATGCATCTTTAGGCACTTCAAAGCCTCTCTCAGGTTATTTTGGCTTACTATATAACTCTCTTACCTGAAAGTGTGGGCAAACGAATTTGCAGAACATTGTGAGAAGTAAAATCTGTTCACGCTTCCAACAATGTAGCTCATTACATAACCGTCACCCCATGGACATGCAGTAGATCCCGGATTGCCAGGTGGATTATTGGCCGGATCACCATCATGGGCAGCGCCATATCTATACGAATTTGAAATATTTCATGGTGTCATTAGAAAATAACTTCTGTTCATCTCGTTAATGAAATCTAAACTTGACAAAACGTTGAGCTCACATATGTGCCAGTTCATGCGCCACTGTGTGGACCCCAACGTATTGACCAGGTTTATCCTCATTAATTCCCGTATTATAATACAATCCAGCTTGTTTGTTGCATGCTGCTCCAACGTAGGCAAGTCCTTAAATATGTTTCCGTTAATATTTTCGTATGTTGCCCCACCTAATACCCTAAAGTCAATGGGGTTCAACAACTAACCTGCAAGGCCTGAATCGTAAGTTGACCCAGAAGGACTTGCCAGGTCTAATCTGAAAATAAAAGCAAAGTAGGCATGTGTTGTACCAGTATTTTGTATAAATCGTGCCTCTACATTAGTTTGCCATTTCGGCTATTACGGAGCGGCTTTTATATTACTCAAAGTTTTTACGGATGCCGGCAACGAAACTCCTGAACCATTTTCTAGCTTTTACTCTCTTAAACATTATATACCAAATCGGCATTTACTGAAATCCTGGAATTCTGTATTGAAAAGTAACAGTGCGGCCAAACACGTCAAAATAAATTGGCAAGATGAAACTAATGTTTCCCTAACTGCCCGTATTTACCCCTATGTATTCCTAACGGGCCATACTATTTGCCGCCCGCCCAAAACCACTCTAATTTTCGCCTAACTTACCCTAACCCGTACCAATTTTTCTGTAACTGCCCCTACGGCAACAGATCATCCAGGTTTGACTTTTTCTTAGCCAGATTTGTTTGATTGGTTCGTTGATGTTTTAGGGTCCTTCTATTACAAGGTCATTAGAGCCCCGTCCACTGCTTGGCTCTAATGCAGAAACTGCACAGACACTACACTAAAGCGACGGTTTTTGCGTATTAGAGGTAGGCAGTGTTCCCAAGCGGCCACCCTGTTAATACTAGCTGGGGTTGCATTGCTTAACTTCAGTGATCAGACGAGAGCTGGTGTGCCCAACGCACTTCATCGCTCCCAAAATGTTAGAAACTGTTTGGGTAGGAATTACCCGGTGATCCACACTGCGACATCGTAGTTTGATGTAATTGAATTTCTGTTGTCATACAGCCACTTTCCAAATGCAGGGAGTGTTTCATAACCATCTATTATTGATCCAGAACCAATCTGGAATACTTCTTTTGATTTGCTCTAGAAAACGATATCAATGACTGTTACGTATCGAATGACGGATTATTTTAAATTAATCAGAAACATTTTGCAGATACCACAATAAGGCCTGAAATCACGTTCTTGATTTTTGGAGACGAAACAGTGTCAAATAGTCTGTTAACCTATTAAATATTCAGCCATTTTTAGACGTGATTTGTAAAAGAATTCGAAACCTTGTTTTGATGTCTTACTCCATTGAAAAATACTCCTAAGTATTGCTTAATGGAATTCATATTCCCGCCATAATAGGTATGGTAAGTTGAGTCAAGAACGACCAGTACTTCCGGTTCGTATGGACCACCAACTGCCCGCAAGTTGATGTTATTTTCGGTGATAACTGGCTTGGTAACTGGAAATATGTTTTGTTTCCTTTATCTTGAGCCACGAATTTAGAAATGGTCTGAGATATGAAATATCCACAATAACTCACAAGTAATGTTTGGTTCCAGAGCCCTACACTCATAGTTTGCTGGAATAGGTAACTGCTTAACAGCCATATGATAAACGTTGTTAACACCCTGCACTCTATTGGATGAATCCTGTCTTGTGATGTATGTGTCATGGTCCAAAATTCCTTCCTGCAAAGGAAGATTGTTATTGATACAGGGCCCTAGCGATGTAGCCAGGGACTATAATCGATGTGGTAAATCTCTAAATTCTCTTAGTAGCAACGTTCAGGCAGGTTGTTATAAATAAATCGATCATAATTAATCAAAATATCTATGAACGTCTAAAAGATCCAGCCTTGGAAATCTAATGGCCTCTCTTTTGTTGAAGGCGATTTACCAACGAAAGGGTAAAGCGATGCTACTACACCTGGAAGAAGTGTAGTAGCAGTTGATTTCTCGTTGATTGTAGGTGACATCGTGCATTCCACAAAGAGCTGGCTGGAGTAGGGAAGTCGTGGCAGTGGAACCTATGGACGTGAGGATAGCCGTAGGACAGATAGGTAACTACCGAAGATAAGGGAACATTACGGATTCATAGACGTCATTAGCTTAATAAGCGGGGTGCATAGCTGGACATGAGATCCTTGGACTCCACTAAACTGATCTAAACATCACTGGCCTTTCTGAACTAATAACTTGTGTTTCTGGGTTCTGCCTGAGTGTGAAGGACTTTTTAATGGCTCCATAGATTGATAAAAAAATAGAGCAACTCCTAACTCTTTTCCTGCGTATGGCAGGGTCGGATACCCAATTTATCTCTCAGGATGGACATAGGGCTGATATATTAGACGGTATTTTTCTGCAACACCTATGCTTATTTATCGTCGGTCAACTGCTCGTTGGGGCACTCCACTGATGCCAGGGATCCAGCACCCATACCAGGAGATTTTGCCTTATCTACCTGTTCCATAGTACAGCGGATTCTTTTAAGTGCCAATACTATTGTACACCCCCCCCCCCCCGCCCTGAAGAAGCCAACCAACTTCGATCCAGTATCGAACCTGGAACCACTGAAACAGTAAATCGAGTGCGAAACTTCCTGCGCCACCGAGGCGGGTCAAAATCTGCATATTGACAGGCACTGTTAAATTGAGAAGTTAGCTCAATGCGGTAAAGTGGATTACAGCGACTTCGCCCTTTTCTTAAAAATAACTTCGTATTTGAAAATCAAAGAATTCTAATGACATTTAATAGAAGTCCGTATGAGAATTTTAGGAATTTAAAAATACTGTTATCTTACCAAGAACAGCTGACCATCAGCCTCCTGTACTGCCAGAGATACGGATCCATCGGCATTCGTGTATAATTCCGATTGTAATTGTTCCTGTTTGTGAAATGCTGGCGAATTAGAAACATCTGACCCGTTGAAGCTAATCCATATTAAGCCCTTAACAACTTACTAATGAGTTTACAGCTATCTTCTTAATCACTTGATTTCCATCTTCATCTGTTGTTGCTAAATATTGCTCGTAAGCTGGTGAAAAGACGCTCGGGGCCTTGAAAAGTTCGAGTTCGTACGTCTTGTCAAAGGCTCTAACGTGAACGTTGAGATTTTGAGAATTTGCATCACGCATTTGGTAGAAGGTTACTTCCGCAGGACTTGAAACTTGATGAGATCAGATATGGTAAGAATACTAAACTGTCTTCTAGAGAGCCAGTAGTCAATTTTCTACCACAAATTAATATATTTACCTTGTGAGCCAGAATTTAGAATCTGAAAAACAAATTTAAATTTTCAGTGATTGTCTTTAACCCGAGGTATTCATCTAGAACAGCGATTCTCAACCACTGTGCCACCGCGCTTTGGTGTGCCGCGAGATTCTTGAAATGTGCCGCTGCTGCGAATATATAAGCAACGTCAGACAAGTAGTTCGTTCAATCGGTTCTACCCTCCTAGGAGGGATGGCTGAACCAATGGGCATGAATATCACTGTTCTGACTACTGGCTAACAAAGCTTGATGACTGCATAGGATTAGGTTAAAACGCAACTCCTAGCTCTTTTCCTGCCTACTGCAGGGTCGGGTTCCCATCTTGTTCCTCTAAAGGCCGCCACACACGATCAGTTTGGTGTGTCACGTACAGTACTTATGTTCCTTTTCGTTAAACGTCATGTGGCATCATTTGATTGTCCACGGCAACCAGTAATTCTACCGTTACCATGGTGCAATTTTTTAAAGATGACGTTCATCCATCTTTGGGCATGCGCAGAACAAAAAATGTGAAGAACTGATGTGAGCAACCCCACACACGCTCACTTCGGACTGACGTCAGTCCTAACTGACACACCGATGTGATAAAATTTCTTCACACCTTCAGTTAAAATTTTTGGCATGAGCAAAACCTTTTTTTGCCCACACACGTGTGTGGGAGCCTTTAATGGACACAAGAGCGATATATTGGACAGTGATTTGCCACAACCGGTTGCCGACCAAAGCTGCAACCCTTGTGCTTATTTATCGTTGGCTACTTTTCGTTTGGGCATTCCACCGACGCCAAAGGGCGAGCTCCTAATACTGGAAATTTGGCCTCATCTACCCGTTGCATAGTAGAAAGTGTTCATTTGGGTATAAATGCCATCGTAAAATCACACGGGACCTCTGTTTTACTTGTTATCCGAAAGAAGGCACACTCGGGGACTCTCTCTCGCCCGAAAGAAACCAACTCGCCTCTGTCCAGTATCCAACCTCGAACTGCTGACGCAGTTACTGAGCGTACTGACCACTGCACCACCGAGGCGGGTTGTTGCATTAGGATTAGGCTGCAACTTATATATCTCTTGGCGTTGGCGTGCCGCCAAATTTGTCGTTGTTAGTGTGCTGCCAAATTTTTAAATTAGGCCTATTAAGTGAAATGTGCCATGACGAAAAAAAGGTTGAGACTTGCTGATCTAGAAGGAAACTAACTTATTTCTGGGTAATTCATCATCATTCCCTTTTAAAATTGTTCACCTCCAAATTCTTTACTTAACAGTTGTTCATGAACCATATTGTATTTGCGATCATTTGATCTCGGTTCGAGTCACGTGCGGATCTAGGATGGGGTTTTTTGGGGTTGCAGCCTCCCCATGCAAATATAAACTTATATTCGCATTATATGCGAGGGTTAGCTCAACGCCCCCTGGCGAAAATCCTGGATACGCCACCATGTAACGTGTCCACCGTGCATTAGCGAAAGACAAACAAATACCAACAGGCATTTGGTAAACGTTTTCAAAAGGTTTTGTGTTATCCTCCTTCCACCCGCAATCCATCGAAATTATGATGTTTTCTTTTAATATTCCTATTTTTTTCGCTAGTGTTTAAAGGCCCTTCAAATGTGATTGTAATTAGAAGCCCCATCCACTGCATAGTTCCGATGCAGAGTCCGTACAGACACTACGCTGTTATGACGAATTTTGGGTATTATTAGTATCGACTGTTCCCAACCGTTCACCGTTGCTTAACTTAAGTGATCAAACGACAAGTGGGGTGTCCAACGCAATACATTCGCTTTGATATTCAAACTGTCAAATGAAGTTCACTTAACAGTCATTTTGTATTGCCAATTCTGAAATCAATGAGTGGCCTTCAATGCTGATGGTTTTATTAACACTTTTACCCGCCTCGTCAGGTGCACATTTTGTCTCGATTGTTACATTGGCTATCTGTTAGATCAGTGCTTCCCAACCTATACGCCGCAGCGACGGTAGAAGTGTGCCGTGGCAAAAAGTCAAAAAAAATTTAAAATTATAATTAATATTATCACAGTTGGATGACAAGTTGCAACATTACTTTCCAAGTCTAACTCTTTCTAACAAAGATTGGATCAGAAACCCATTTCATTACTCTTGATAAACCTGCAGTTGAAGTTCTGAAGGGAATAATGGATATAGCTAAAGAGGTAAAAAGATTTAGGCCCAAGGCAAGAGTTATGCTGTGTCCTGTTGTGGAACGACAGGATAAAGGCAGGTTAACTGCAGCAAAGTCCAGATGGATCAATAATAGGATGTTTTCTGA
>JAAFCE010009058.1:7937610-7965332 GCA_013389805.1 Trigoniulus corallinus
TCGGCTATTTTTTGAATATTAGTATATATGTATGCATATCTGATTTTGAATTGTCAAGGAAGGCTCTTTTAAATTGACCTGCTTCGGTGGCATAGTGGTTAGCACACTCGGCAACTGCGTCAGTAATTTTAGGTTCGATACTGGAGATACTGGACCGAGGTTGGTTGGCTTCTTTCAGGCGAGAGAGTGCACACCTTCTGTCGGATGAGAAGTAAAACCAAGGTCCGGTGTTGGTGTACGATGTCAGTTGACGTGAAAGAACCCTGTCTCACAACAGGTAGATGAGATAAAATTTCCCAGTGTAGGAGCTCGCCCCCTGGCGTCGGTGGAATTCCTCAACCAATGAACAGTAAACCGATGATAAATAAGCATGGGGGTTGCAGCTTTGGTCGGCAACCGGCGGCAGAAAAACAATGACCAATATATCACCGTTGTGTCAATTCAGAGGTACAAGATGGGTACCCCCAACCCTGCCATTGGCAGGAAAAGCTCTTTAAAGCTCTTCTCAGTTGCTGACTTGCAGAATGTCGTGTGGGGCACACTCCTGTGGTTGCAAGCACTTCAGGACACATTTCTACACTTTCAAGAATTCTTGTAGCAATTTCCGGTGATGCTGTGGCAGGGGTCTGTAACCTCGTTTTGGTGATGAGGTCCATGCATTTCTGGCTGACAAACCAGAAGCAGAGGGTATATGACTCTGAGATCTGTTGTATATTTACCTCTATGAGATAGTTGACATGAGCAAGTATGTCTTACACGTGCCCTACTTGCCACAAAGCAGGCTACAGTTGAACCTCGTTAGTCGAACCTCAAAGTCAAACCTATGGTGGACGATGTCCTCAGTCCCTTCCAAAGTTCCTATACCACCCACACTGAAAGAACCCGTTATAGTGGATCCCCATTATTGTGCATAGTAGACGATTCATGTGTCCCCATCAAACATTTTGTATGTTAAACAATGCTAATTATAGTGGACGGACACTTTCATTGTTGGATGGCTGGTTTAATCAGTGACTTTGCAATCGGAATAAAGGAAGAAATTACAGTATTTCATTATTAAAGTTGTCAACACTGCAGTGTTAAACGTCGTTAAAGTTGCTGTTGCACCCTTAAACCCCTGACTTCCAAGAAATGCCTCTTACAGTATCTTTTTCCCAATATGGGACACCTTAAGTCACAATATGTTAGGATTGTAGGGAACAGTACAAATGCCTATTGTTTTCACAGTCTTGTGGCCTTTGGTTGATGGGACTAAAAATACAGTAGGTATTGTGCAGCCACGTTATGTTGGACAGACCCAGTTCCTGTGAGATCAATGAAGTTGAGCAGTGCAAGCCCACGTTAGTACCATGATTGGTAAAGAACGTTGGGCGCTGCAAATTTTTCCTCTCCTATGCCCCCTACACCTACCTCCTCATCCACTGCGAGCAGCCTCCTAAGGGTTCGTCCTGTTATGGCTGCTTGGCTTACTCCCCAACGAATGAAATTAATCCAGTAATTAATTTTCACTTTGTTATGCATTTGTTTGCTGAGCCTATAAATGCAGTGCTGTATGTTGATGGTAAGGAAATACAATTACTGTATCCACAGCCAAACCTCTCATCATCTATTGCCACCAGTTTCATCAACCTCCCAACTACAGCAGTCATAAATCAGTACTGTATATTGTTGAGTTCTGGATTTTTGGAATTTCTAACGTAGGGCACGTAGGAAGATGAAAAGCTGTATGCCCAGACGGAGCTCCTCAGTACTTGGCATTTGCTGACGATATCGGAGAAGTTAGCAACAGCAGAGGACAGATAGAGAAGGGACTAAACGATATTAGAGGAGTGATGGAAAACGGAGGGCTAAAGAACAGAGAGTACGTTCGAGAGGCGAACTGGTGAAAAACGTGCAAGAAGTACTTAGGATCAACATTCCAAAGCAATGGGGAGATAGATTTGGTTTTGACCTGCAGAATCAATGGGGGTGGCTGAAATGGGGACAGGCAAGCGGAGTCCTGTCCGATAGGAGGGTCCCAATCAAGCTGAAAGGGCAGTTTTACAGGTCAGTGGTTAGACCGGCCATGCTATATGGATCAGAGTGTTGGGCAGTGAGGAAGAACTACGAAAACAGAATGCAACTAGCAAATATGTGAATGCTGTGGTACATGAATGGCATGTCGAGAGGTGATAGAATTAGGAATGCATACAGTATATTAGAGTAGCTTTGCGGTGGTGGACATTGCCGAAGAAATGAGGGAGTATAGGCTTAGGTGGTATGGACACGTCATGAGAGAGAGGAAGAGGAGCTCGTTAGGTGCATCACAGGAATGCAGGTGGTCGGTAGCACCCAGGGTAGTGGGAGACCGAAACAGACGTGGGAACAGGTTTTCTGTAAGGACATGGTTGCGTTGGACACACCAGTTCCCTTGAGATCACTGAAGTTAAGCAGCGCAAGCCCACGTCAACACCAACAAGGGTGGTTAGTAAAGAACGTTGGGTGTTGCAAATTAACCCTCTCCTTTTGTCCTTTCACCTTCCTCCTCATCTCCCGTGGGCAGCCTCCTAAGGGTTCATCCTGTTATGGCTGCCTGGCTTACTCCCCAACCCACAAACTAATCCAGTAAGGACCTGGTGGGAGATAGACGGGGGGGGGGGGCTAGAACCCACAGACCCGACCCCGCCACGGGCGGAATAAGGGTATGATGATGATGATGATATGCAAGACCTAATTAGCGATACGTGACTTAGATATATACCAAACAAAATTACCTACAAAATTGCGTTACGATCTCTATGTGTAGCTCAGTTGTTAGCATATTACACAAATGCTCCAACACATGGAAATGCAATTGTATTTACTTCATGGTGTCATATTTTGGTGTTTGACAGCACTAACATATGTCGATTTATAGTAAATAGGCCTATTGAAATATAAATGACATTTTATAACCGTGTTATCATAATGTCAAATCCCTTTTCTTTCAATGGCGAGGTCGTATTCCAATTTGTCCCATTGAAACCGAAGGTATATTTAAGTAGCTAACTGCTGATCAGATGCTGCCAAACTACTACTTATTTAGTGATGGTCAGATTTCCAAGTTTCAGCTTTTCTCCTCCAAACGACTCCAAGAGGCAAGCTCCTCTTCTGGAAATGTAATGGCCCTAATACGGAAACACGGAAACACAAAATACGGAAACACAAAAATACGGAAACACCAATAGAGCTATTTTATGTATTTTTGTATGCTGTTCACGAAAATAACTTTCGTTTTACTGTGCGACCCTCCAATTTTTTTGTAATTCCCCTTTTTAAAATTTTAGTGACAGTTGTCAATAAAGCAGTAAATGACATACAGTATGAAAGAAATCTGGCAGTACTTTAGTCTACCTATTGTCACTGGCCAACTATTAGTCCTAGGTAGGCCTAGCTAGTGACTAGTTATTAGTGGAGTTTTGTTTCCCTGGCAGATTAGTGAGCCACTGGGAACATGATTGCATTCTAATTTAATTGAATACACTGGAAGCAGCCCTTATAGGGCAAATTGGCAGCGGAAAGAATGACTTACATTCCTAATTTGTAACCCACCTGAAGCATAGCATCTATTGTCATGCATTGCCCACCTGAAGCATAGCATCTATTGTCATGCATTGCCCACCTGCTGCAGGGGCACTTTCTTGCAGAAAGTGTGCCACATTATCCTCACCGAGTGCATTCCAATAGCCAAATGACCCCTGGAAAAAGACCAGTAATACAAGTCTGTTTTTGGACTGATCCCCTTCAATTTGAATGTTTGATCATTTCTCCCTGTATTCTCTGCAAGGGATAAGCTGCCAAAGACTTTCTGTGATCATGTGTGAGACACTCAATCTTCGAGAGAAGTGATGTAACACAATTCTTGCTGCCCTCCTAGACAAACCCTGCCTAAAGGGATACCAAATTGGACTACAATACTCTACAATTGGCCATACCATTCCCCTAGAAATCTACTAACCAAACGGAGGGCATGCCCAGTATTCCCAATCAATTTGTCAGTGTGCTCCCTCCAGGTGACCATAGTATTTAGAATAATTCCAAGGAACTTCTGGATCTCAACCCTCTTAACCCTCACACCACATATGCAATAAACAAGATCAAATCGCCTTCAGGACCTGCTTATCATAAGAAAGCTACATTTGTGCAGGTTTAACGGCAGTGACTCCCATTTTTAGGTCCTGTTGCAATTCTGTACAGGAAGATAACCTTTCATCCACCACCCTTGCAATGCAGGTGCCATCTGCAGATAGCCCTATGTCATTGACATAAATGCCCTATATCATATCAAGTCCTATATTATTAACATAAATTATATAGAGTATGATATCTGAGGTATGATGTCCATTCACAATTAATGTTTTAATTGAACTGCAGCCTAATGAATTACCAGAGAACCTGACGTCCTAGGGTAAAATGGAGAACAGATAAATAATCAGCATAACTTATCCAATAAATCTAGCACTAAGTGAGAAATGTATTTTTTTCCAAAGTAAAAATTTGTTCCTCAGTGTAATTTGGCTTTTGTGTGTTTGCCCAGGGTAGAATATGCACATTGCATCACCTTCATGTAAAAAGCGGTTAATAGCCAGGATTTTCTGAAGGTGGGGATGTGACTGTCTACAGCATGAACCAGGATTTTCTGATAAGTGCTTATTGTTAAAAAAAAGTATTAAAAGTTTATGATTCAATTTTTGGGGGGCCCATTTGACACTTGGGGGCCCAGGGCTTAAGCCTTATTAGGCCCTATGTAGATCCACCCCTGCTTCCTTCAATGCTTTTAGGTATCCCCTATCATTAGTGAGTTTAACCCCCAGGTATGTAACCTCTGACACTATATTTATATCCCTCTCCTGATGTTTTATTGGTATCTCATTGCCAATATTCCCTACTGATCTCCTCACAGATATCCAGTTCTTGTTGGAGCTCTCCCTCAGTCTCTGTCAACAGGTTATATCACCACATTGAAAGATGGCAAGCAATTTGGTACTATCCCACAGAGGAAATCCCAACCCTGTATTGTGGAGCCTAATCCCTAGTTCATTGATATATACTAGGAACAGCATAGATGGTAACAGACAGCTCTGTTGCAGCCCCTTGTTCACACCTATCTGACCCATAGTTATGGCTTCCCAATTACACAGGTAGATGATGAAAAAATTATCTTCAAAACAATTATTGTTTTTACAGTTTTAAGGATGCTGATTACTAGAAAAATAATTAAGATGTTCTGTCACGTACAGTTTAATAAAAAATTCAATTTTTAGAAATTATTCATGTCATCATATATTCATATGAATTCATGAACTTATTAATGTTAGATGGTCTATACAACATGGTAAATACAAGCCAAGAAATAGTATGCTATTGTTTATGGTGGACTATTATCTAAATGTCCCTTGGACAGGATAGTTTGGCCCTTGAAATAGGTGGCTGAAGGATGATAGGGTTGTTGGCCATTCATAAAGGAAAGGGGCAGTGATGGATCCAGCAGCAGATCAAGGGGAAACACTTCAAAAAAGTGCACCCCAAATACAGTATTTTTAAATATTCAGAATCCCTTACTATAAATCTAGCTAGCAAGTACAATAGGTCATCTGCTGCCCCTTACACAATGTCCTATCTTCAGTGGTTTAGCCAACTACAGATTTGATTACAAGTGTTGGACTTGCAGTATAGAAATGTGAATAGCAATGTAAAAATGCCTCATCAGTTGCACCCTATTGAGGCACTGAGGGGTAGAAATTGCTGCATTACTCCCCACTTTGGATCTGGCCCTGGAAAGAGGCATTTGTCACTGTCTAGACAACTGGTGTTGGGAAGATCAGACAAAACAATATTGCACTTGTTAGTGGAGGTTGTACATAAGGAAGTGGTGGTGTGTGGGGTGGACAGGGACCTGGTGTGAGATATTTGGGAGTGGAGAAATGCAACTCAGACATGACCCAGCCACAGGCAGGGAAAGGGTGTGATGATAAATGGATGCATGTGGCATGGTCATTTAATGTGAAGAGAAAAGAAGAAGCATGTGGTAAAACCAAAACAAACTTGGGATTAGGTTGGAGGTAGGTCGTAGTGGTAAGGGTGGATAAGGGGAAGCACTTCAAATAAGTGCACTCCAAATATTTTTAAATATTCAGAATCCATTGTTACAAATCTAGCTAGCAATTCAACAGGTGCTCTACTGCCCCTCAGGCCGTGCCCTCTCTTCAGTGGTTTAGCCAACTGTGGACTGCACTGCAACTGTTGAACCGGCAGTATAGAAATGGGGATAGCAGTGTGAAAATGCCTCATCAGATACAAAGGTGAATCATGCATCAGTTGAAATATGTGCCCCATTGAGGCACTGAGGGGGGAGAAATTGCTGCATTGCTCCCTCTCCTGGATCCACCACTGTCTGGAACCCACTGACCCACCCCTGCCACAGGTGGGATAAGGATATGACGATAAAGCATAAGAGATTACTGTTGTGTGGGACAGCAAATGCATGAAACAGGCATCTTCAAATGTTCTACACAATGGATTTTTGGGTTGATATCGAATCGAAAGGCTGGCTGCCTATGGTTGAAAGATTATAATAAAACAATAGGTAAAGACCATCCATGGGCCGTCATGCATCAAGAAATATGATAACTTCAGAAATACCTGCATGTCAAAACATGCGTGTGCCTCAATTCCATTCATTCAATATGGGTACCCTTGTTATTGAACAATGTGGAACTTTCTGGGTATTGACGTAAGGGTTAAAAAGTGATCTCATGTAACTCCTCAAGAGGAAAATTAAATCATTATCTACTCAATTATTACTAGACCTATAACATAAATGTAAAGTATGTATTTGTGGAGTGATAAAATGAAAATCGAAACATCAAAATACTGCCATTTCCTTTATTTCTTCCAAACTATGAAAATGTTTTGATAGAAAACCTTACGTGATAGAAAAAAATGAAATGCGTTTTTGGAATCAGCACACCTAATAATATAAAAATCAATTATTAAAAGTAAAACAATTTTTAAAAAGTATTTTTTTTGCAGGCCTGTGTTGTTATTATTATTTATTTTTAACGTACATTTTGTACAAACCAATTTGCATCTATATTGATATTACATATGGTTTACTAATAGAAAGTTTAGGAGACTCTTCCTAAAATGCTTACAATGAGTAATACACTGAAAGTTTGAACAAGAACAGATGGCTGATCTAAGGTGAAAAGGTAAGGTATTCCATGATCTGAACAAAACGACTGGAAAAAGGTCATCCATTATATTGCTGAAAGGGAGCGTAGCCTCAAAGAGGAAACGTCTAGTTTTTTGGACAGATGTGCTGCAGGAGAAAAAAAATGTTATGGCATGTAAAGGATGGGAGTTATACCTCAGAGCACCCACAAGAACCTGAAGTTGACAGAACCTTAAGTAGGTGTGAAAAAGGAGAATTTGGTGCCTTGTCCACACAGGGTTGAGGGAAACACAGGGGAGGCAACTGTAAAATAATATGGAGTATGGTATTATAGAGCACAAAAAGAGGGAGAAGGTGAACTTTTGGGAGTCCAGCAAGATAAGGAGCTGCAAACAATAGAAAAGGAATGATTTTGGCATGAAAAACCAGAATTAACCTGTTAGTAGGGATCATTGATCTGAGGTGCTTGAAGAGGTAGGTCAGGGAGTTTAACTTGGACCTCAAGAAGTCCCTATAAAGAAGGAACTTCAAATGAGGGACGCAAAGGACGCCCAGGAGACGTAGACTAGAGGTGAAATATGGTATATTAAGAGGGTATTGGAGGGATGAGTTTCTTGGTAGGAAAACCATTCACTTTCAATGGAAATCATATGCAGTGCCCATGTACAGGGTGCATTTTTTAAAGTAACCAGTGCCTTTTTGTAAAAAATCTATGAGATATGGGATAAAATTGTTAGAAAAAAGTTATAGTTGATGAAGGGGGACATTCTCTTCCTAAAACAGTTCAGAAATGTTGGCAGTAGTTTTGTCAGGACAATGCAAAGTTACACTTTTTTCAATAGATAGGGGTAGTTCTAACTATTGCATCACATAGCTGTAAAAAATTTGAAATTTTCATATATCATGTTCCTATACCTAAAATTAAAGATACACCTTCAAAACTGCATTAATGAGTGTGCACCAATGACCCAGGGCTACAGGATGTTGTCTCAGGTATTTTATCCCATCTCTCATAGATTTTTTAATAAAAGGCATTGGTTACTTTAAAAAATACATCCTGTATAGCTTCTGGAGCAGTTCCACTAGTGCCTTCCTAGCCCAATACTTGGGAGGGACTGTCCATAGTTTCTCTCTGTCAACCTCATATCCATTTGTTTGTACTACTTCCATAATTTGTGTAATCATGTGAAGGCCCTGTTCTATAGCCCTTTCAGAACTCATTTTGGAACTCTACTAATTTACCTGATACTTCAATTACTGTCATTAATCGCCTCCTTACTAGCCCAGCAAATAAATTATATGTGCAACTGTTTCCAGCTATTCAGGTTTGTAGCTATCTAGGCTTTCCTGGCTCTTTCCATTATCATTGTGCAGCACCATTACCTGAGAAACTCATTTGCTACCCTGTTTTCCCCACAATCTGTCCTTGTTTGTTGATGCTGATAAAGCCCACCAGATGATGTGGAAGCTTAGAGACTTCTGCATTGTTGTGAAGCCCCACTGTTCGCTTAACACTGTAGAGGTTTGGTGCACTGACCTGATCTACGTGGGGAATCCAAAGTCATGATTGCAGAGGAGTTGATGAACCAGGGGTGTAACCAAGATCATGAGGAACCAAGTGCAAGATTGCCTGCAAGATTTTTGAACATATGTATAATGGGATATCAAGAAAAGAATGGCATCCTTAGTAATCACCAGTATCGGTTTATCAAAGGGAGGTCATGTGACGCCCAAATGGCTTGCCCAATGGATTATATTCAAAGCATTACAATAGTCATTAGAGCCCCGTCCTCTGCACAATAGTAATGCAGAATCTGCATAGATTTATGACGATTTTTGGCTATTAGTGGTAGCCAGAGTCCTCAAGCAGCCACCCTTGTTAGTACTAACGGGAATTGCGCTGTGTAACTTCAGTGTTCAGAAGAGAACTTGCATGTCCAATGTAGTACAGCAGCTCTTCCTTCTGACTAGACACAAGGGTGATATATTGTGCAGTGTTTTTCTGCAGCCAGTTGCTGACAAAAGCTGCAACCCCTATGCTTATTTATCGTTGATCTACTATTCTTTGGAGAATTCCACTGACGCCAGGAGGTGAGCTCCTACACATGGAAATTTTGCTGCATCTACCAGTTGCATGGAAGAGAAGCTACTTTTATGTTTCAAATGCCGTCATACACTATGCGGGAACTCGGTTTTACTTCTCATGCAAAGGAAGGCGCACTCGAGGTATCTCTCTCACCCGAAAGAAGCCAACCACCTCGGCTATGTATGGAACCTAGAACCACGACGCAGTTACCAAGCGTGCTACCCACTGGGCCACCGAGAAGAAATTTTCTTTTCCGAATACATGTTTTAGGATAGGGAGTTTTCCTGAGAAATTGCACATTCCTGAAAATTCCCCTAAACGTATTAAGGCACAACGAAAGGTAATTCCAAAAACCTCTTCTGCACTAAAGGGTAACCTGAACGCTAGTTTGAAAAGAACCTCCTGTTGTGATGTACGCCCTTAAAACTCCTTATACATCTTTGAAATCTCTGAAAACTCCTACTCTGACGGACAGCCTGAAAACTCCTATTGTATTGAAGGGCATGATGAAAACCGCTTCTGTTCTTATCAACATTCAGAAAACGTCTGCTGTGCTGAAGCTTATCATTGAAACGAACTGTTACCGCATTTCAAAGGGCGTATGAACCTGTAAGTGTACCAGAAATTCCCAGTGCAATTTTTTATTATTATTAATAATTTATTTTACATACAGCAAGTATATTAACTCTGTCAGCGTGGATATGCTAAACTGCAAGCAACACATGATTCTTGATACAGTACACACATCCTACATGATACAACCTCATAAGTACGTCAACTAGTTTTAGTTAGCTACATTTCTCAGGAGATGCGCAAACAATTTCTTCTTGAAACGCCTACAGTTCGGCAGGCACCAGTGATGAGAACACTGACATATCGCTGATCTGATATAATAGGAAAGGGTGTTCCACAGACTAAGAAATACACAGGGAAAAAGCCCCATTCTAAGATCAAGAAAAGCGTTTGCTGGTTCAAATCGAAACTCCGGATCTGCCTCACTGATATCTCAGGCTGGTAGTATTCATAAATACAAGTGCTATGATTTTTCAAGGTCCGATCGGTTGCAAAATGAAACCGCAGTGAAAATCCAAAGTGTTTTATTTGGAACATGTAGGTACACATTCCAGCTATTTCTCTAGATAATCACCTTGCAGACTGAGTTGCTAACATGAAATGCTTGTTTGTTTGCTAAGTTTGCTAACCTTGCAAGTTTGCTAACATGAAATGCTGGCTATGAGGACAGAAGTTTGACTCAGACGAGCTGCAGACCAGTATACAGAGCTGGCTGAAAGGACTGGCAGCTACCTTCAATGACAAGGGTATAGGAAAGTTGCTACCATGCTAGGACAAATGTCTCATTCGGAGAGGTGACTATCTAGAGCAGCGTTTCCCAACCTGTGGTACGCATACCACTGGTGGTACGTGAGTTGCTGGTTGGTGGTATGCGAAAAGTAATCAATATTGGCAGACATTAAAATTAAACAACAATTAAATCATGAAAATATAGAAACGTTTTTCCTATAATTCATAAAATTATTTTAATTAATAATATTATACAGTAAAGGTAGTAAAGTTGTTAAGACATCTGTTATAACGAACACGAAGGGGATGAACATTTCGTTTGTTATATCGAGTGTTTGTTATACCAAGAGGTCGTCACATTAGTGTAGTGTCTGTGCAGTCCCTGCATAAAAACTATGCTGTGGATGGGGCTATAATGACCTTGTAGTTGAAGGGCCCTAAAACACCTACAAACAAAGCTACCCGTATCCGTACTAACTGGGGTTGCATTGTTTAAGTGGTGCGTCCAATGCAATAAGCCACTGTCCTTTGGCCCAGGCTTGTGATGAGGTGTGAGCTGGGTTCACCACTTTCGCCAGAACCTGGCCTCATCTTTAATAAGGCCCCATGTGTGGGCCTCTATATTACAAAATGTATTTTCTTACAAGTCATGGAACACCACCACTTTAATAGACACACTCACAAATATACATATTTTAATATCTTGTTGGTCCACCTTTTGCTGCTATCACAGCATCTACTCTCTGGGGCATACTGTCCACAAGGTTTTGATATGTTGTGACATAATTTATGCCATTCTGCCATAAGTGTCTTGGACAGTTTGGTCACAGATGTCGAGCGTTCTGCACAAGTGCACAATCGACGTTCCAAAACTTCCCACAGATCTTTGATGGGGTTCAGATGGGGTGCAGGCAGAGGCGTACCGAGGGGGGTGGGGGGGATGCGGACCGCACCTGGTGACACTATTGCAAAGTTTCAGATCCAACCTTTTCCTACAGCACTACACCAATTTGAATTTAGTTTCCATGAATGCGAATTTTGTATGAGACACAGTCCAGCTAGTGGATTCACATAAACTCGTTTAGTTCATTGGTATTTTAGGGCTTTTTGACTACAAGGTCACTAGAACCCCGTCCACTGCATATTTCTAATGCAGAGACTGCACAGCCACTACACTAATGTGACTATGTTGGGGTATTAGCACACTGTAATAAGCTTTCCCCAGGTCAGTGAAGAAGGGTAATAGCCAGGGTATGAACAATCTTTGGGAAATACTGGGGGCTTCCCAGTAGAGGCCAACTGGTGAAAAAGGTGCAAGAGTAGTATTAGTAGGTGTATGTTACACTATTGGGTTGGGGAGTAAGCCAAGCAGCCATAACAGGCCAAACCCTAAGGAGGATGATTGCAGGTGAGGAGGGGCTAGGTGTAGGGGGCGTAGGAAAGGGGAAATTAGCAGCACCCAACGTTCACTACCAACCACCGATGTTGGTACTAACATGGATTTGCGTTGCTTACCTGGTGCATCCATTGCAACTTGGCTACACCATGGAGGCAAAGCGCTTAGGATCAACGTTCCAAAGAAATGGGGAGATAACGCTAATGTGACTCAAAGACTCAATGTGGAATGATTGAAGTGGAGACAGGCAAGCGGAGTCTTATGTGCTAGGAGGGTCCCATTTATATTCAAGGGGAAGTTTTACAGGGCAGTGGTTAGACCAGCTATGCTATGAATAGGTTGAGGGAGCAAGATCATTCCTATGAGGGGTTTCCACATAGGCACAAGGGAGAATAGGTTGAAGTGGTATGGACACGTAATCAGAAGAGGGGAGGAGCTCCTTAGGTCCTTTTCAGGAATTCAGATGGTTGGAAACCGCTGAGGCAGGAGAGAGTGAAGCAGATGTGGGAGCAAGTTGTCCACAAGGGCATGGCAGTGTGTGGGGTGAACGGCGATCTGGTGAAAGATAGGCAGGAGTGAAGGACTGGAAACCACAGATCTGGCCCTGCCAAAGGTGGGATACCTGATTTCCTCCCGCACTAATCATATCCCAGAGGCGACAATTCCATCACTCTCTCCCTGAGATTCAAGGAGTGGCTCATCAGCTTTATATCTCTATAGTTACCACACCCTTGAACATCTCTTTGCCCTTGAAGAGTGGTACTATCCAACTCTCCCGCCATGCCAATGGCATTCTATCTCTGTTGGCTACCCTCCTGAGAAGTTTCCCTAGCCACCTGATACCTGTCCTCCCTAGGCTATGCCACACTTGATTCGGGTGTTCCACCTGGACGTACAGCTTTTCGACCTTTCATTTTCCTAAGCACCCTGGTTACACAGTTCACCATCCCCTGCCAATGCAGGATAGGTGGCAAGGTCCCCATCTCCCCCTGCAGCATTCAAGAAGCTGTGGAAGTACTCCTCCCACCTCCTCTTTGCCTCCATCTGGGAGAGCAGGACCCTACCTCTGCTATCCTTCACTGTTACAGCCCAGGATATATCTTTAGCTGCCCTATTTCTCGCCTTGGACAGTTTGAAAACCTCTCCTTCCCTTGTCCATAACTGCTCATAGTGCCTCAAATTTCTGATGCTTGGCCAGGGCAATGATCCTACTAGTGCTGGTCTTAGCCTGCCTATATTGAATCTTAGATTCCTGGTCCACTCTCTCCTGCCAACTGTGGAAAGCAGCCTTATTTTGCTTGATGGCTGCTTCTACCTTCCCAATCCACCACAATGTCTGCTTGTTTCTCTGGACTGTGGCTCCTACTTAACCCTGCCCTAAAATGGCTTTTCCACAGGTTCTAATTTTTCTGGCGACCCTGCCCCACATTGCATCCACTTTCCCTTCCCAATACCAGTCTACCTACCTGTGCACTTTGTGGGTAAATCCCTCCGTTTTGGTGGGTAGTTTCTGCCACCTGATGGCCTGCTCTCCTTTCTAAGATTGTGTCTTGCCTGCCACCTTCACAAGGATTTGGCCTATGGTCACATTCTTTTTGGAAATTTTCACTCAGGACTGCCCAGCAATCATGAACCTCTACTCTATGCCACCCTCTAACCATAAAAAAATCTATCTTTGATATCCCTTTTGGCAAATGGAATGTGATTAGGTGCAAGCAGGGGCATGGAGGCATAGTTAGGGGTGCAGGGAGATCGACTGCTCCCCTTGAGTAAATTTTCAGAAAATGGCGCCTTTGTAAGATTGAAAAGTGGCGCCTTCATAATATGCTTGCTGCTCCCTCTGGCTCTAAAACCTGGCTATGCCACTGATTAGGTGGTGCTTGTCCCTCTTACTAAACCATGTATTTACAACCTGTGTTGAGGATGCACTGTCCTTCTATGCTAACTGTTCCTTCCCCCATAGACATCCCCATAACCCTGGTTATCTTTGCCTGAATGGCCTGTAAAATCCCCACCAATAACTAAGTTCTCATTCTCTTGACATTGCTCTATCTAAGCCTCTAGTGAGTGCACAAAGTCCTCAAAATCTGTCCAGAAACCCACTTTTGTGGGTTCATCCAGATCCACCTGGGGGCATAAGCATTGATGAGGTGGAGCACTACTCCTTGCCAAACTACTGGAACTAACAGTAGCCTGCTATTTATTAGCTTCACCTAGGTAACCCCTGTCTAATACTATAAACCCGTTTTGTCCCCCTTCACTTACTGCATATATAAGCTTGTATCCCTCACCAAAGGCCCTTGATCTATTCCCCTTCCACCTAGTTTCCTGGAGGAAAGTTATCTGAATCCTCCTTCACTTTAGGATATCAAATAATTCCCCTGTTTTGCCAGTAAGGGTCCCCACATTTGACGTTCGTAATCTAAGATGGGCCCTTATGTTGACGCTGCTTGCCATGGGGGATGCTTGCTGTGGGGAGGATGCTTGCCTACCCCACAGAGGACGCTTGGTGCGCCATGTGCCACAGGGACCAAAGTCCCAACCCCTGTGACTTTGCCAACTGCTGATGAAGGTGGCCTGGGGCTGGCATGCACACCTCTGATGGCTGCTGGTGGTGCCTGAAACATTAATCTAAAAACATTTGAAATTTTGGTGACTAAGGTGGAGCACATTGAACAATAGTGTTTATTTGAGGGGGGGTCAGTGGGGGGTGACACCAGGATTTGCCACACCGGGTGACACCAAGCCTGGGTATGCCTCTGGGTGCAGGCCAGTCAAGTTCTTGAACCCCCATTTCATTAAACCATGTGCCTACAGCCCATGCTTTATGGCAAGGCGCATTATCGTGCTGAAACAGAAAAGGGCCATTGCCAAAGTGCTGCCAGAGAGATGGGAGTGTTGCATTGTCCAGAATGTCCAGGTAACGCTCTGCATTTAGATGTCCGTCCACGGAAATGATTGCACCCAACCCATACCCTGAGAAGCGCCCCCACACTATCACTGACCCTCCACCAAACTTCACCATGGGCACAACACATCTTGCCAGGTAACGTTCGCCATACACAAAACCGTCCATTCGATTGCCAGATGATGTAGTAGGACTCATCACTCTATTTAACCATTCGCCATTGTTCCAGAGTCCAATGTCGTCGCTCTTTGCACTATTGCGATCTCCTTTCTGCATTGCTGTTGCTGATATGAGGTTTGTTTGCTGCCGCTCTGCCACAAAAACCCATTGCATGCAGTTCTATGCAAACAGTCAGGGTGCTCACAGTTGTTCCTGTCGACTCATCAAGCGATGTGTGACGGTTTTTATGAAGAGGTCTTTAGTCTCTAGCCGACATGATCTTGGGTCTTCCAGTCCTAGGTGGAACACTTGTGGTGCCTTTCTCTTTCCAGGCCCGGATGACGTCCTGAACGGTCGATTTTGGGATGTTTAGGAGGGTTGACGTCTCCCTAACAGTTTTGCCTGAGAGATGGCACCCGACAATTGTACCTCTTTCGAAGTCTGAAAAGTAATTCTGTGGGGTAGTATTCTGTAATAGGGATATTCTGTGGGGTAATAGGGGTTGCAGTGCCAGCATAGCGTGGGTTTCAGCCACCCTGGACGTAGGCCGAATTCACCGCTCCCTTATTTAGGTATTTAAATCCTTAGCCCCCTCATTTCTTCTAATATTTTCTTCCTTAGCTCTACTTGTGTTTTAATCGGTTAGTTTAAATTTCAGGATACATTATTATTATTATTAATGTGAAATTTTGCCGCCCGGGGGGCTGCACCCTACGCCATTGAGGGGTTGCCAAAGAAATGAAAGAAATAACACCCTGACAGACGATGCAAAAATTGGGTTAGGTCTATGAACTCTAGCCTTCATCATCATCATCATAACCTTGTCCCGCCTGTGGCAGGTCCAAGGAACATGCTCTGACTGGGGGCACCCCAGCCAGGCATCTGGAAAGAAATCCCCAAGTACGCCTTCCTTCGGATGAGATGTAAAACCGAGGTCCCGTGTGGTGTACAATAGCATTGGCACACGTTAAAGAACCCTCTCTTCTATGCAAAGGGTAGATGAAGCAAAATTTCCAGGTGTAGGATGCCTCAACAAACAGTAAACCGACGATAAATAAGCACAGGGGTTGCAGGTTTGGTTGACAATCTGCTGTGAAAAACCATCGGCGGGTAGTGGCGTAGCGTGGGGGGCCAAGGGGGCGGGTTTTTTAGGGGTTTGCAAAAATATTCAAACGAAAAAATAAGTAATAAAAAATTAGCGCGCCATATCTTTCACATTTTACGATTTCCTATTCCCAGTCTCATTGTGAAAAGTGGTCAATGCTTGTTGCGTCCACAAATCACATGTTTGTGACAATAGTATCTTCTTAAACACAAAGTCACCTGTTTTTTTCTAACCAGCCTGGACAGGGTCGGCATGATGGGTGTGCGAACTGAATGACAGCACAGGGCCCCGCGCATTCGGATTAATGAACCAGCTTATAGAAGGACCTCACTTCACGTCGGGTCTGTGGGATCTAGCCCTCCACTCCCCTCTGCTTCCCACCACGTCCCCGTCCATCGCACACACTGCCATGTCCTTACAGACCACCTGTTCCCCTGTCTGCTTCGGTCTCCTCCTGCCTCGGGTGCTACCGACCATCTGCATTCCTAGCAAGGACCTAATGAGCTCCTCCTCCCCTCTTCTCATGACGTGCCCATACCACCTCAGCTTATTCTCCTTCATTTTTTCTGCAACGTCCACCACCCCCAGGCTACCTCTAATATAGGCATTCCTAATTCTATGAGCTCTCGACATGCCACTCTTGTACTACAGCCTTTGAATCTTTGCCGCTTGCATTCTATTGGCATAGCTCTTCCTTATTGCCCAACACTCCGATCCATACAGCATAGCTGGCCTAACCGTTGCCCTGTAGAACTTCCCTTTCAGCTTGATTGAGACCCTTCTACCACACAGGACTCTGCTTGCTTGTCTGCACTACTGCCATCCCCCATCGATTCTATGGGTGACATCCAAGGCTCTCTCCCCATTGCATTGGAACGTTGATCCTACGTACTTTACCTTTTTCAACAGTTCGCCCGTCAAACGTACGTTACTATTATTATCCCGTCCTTCCCAATTGAAAGTTAAATGCTCTTTCTGTCTTCGCCATGTAAATCTTTAACCCTTCCTTTTCTATCGCTCCTCTTACAACGTTTAGCCCCTTCTCTATCTGTTCTCTGCTGTTGCTAACTTTCCCAATATCGTCGGCAAATGCCAAGCACGGAGGGGCCCAATCTCTTACCCCCCCAAAAGCAGTTTTTCCAAAACCAGGATGAAAAGATATGGACTAAGAGCCAAACCTTGGTGCACCCCAACTTTCACTGGACAGCCCCCCGGCATTCCCCCAAAGTGTCCTTACCCTGGCTGTGGAACCATCATACATATCCTGGACTATTCAAATAAACACTTCTTCTACTCCCCTTTTTTGTAATACCTACCAAACAACCTGTCTTTGAACACTGTTGTAGGCCTTCTCTAGGTCGATAAAAATGGCATGGAGATCTTTCTTTGCTGCCCTAAACTTTTGTATCATCTCCCTCAGAATGATGATTGGCTCCAGTGTGGACCTACCTGGCATAAACCTGAACTGATTTCCATGGACACAAGTTCTATCCCAGAGCTTCATGAAGTGGCTCATGAAGTCTATAGAACTTAGGGTCTGTCCTATCCCCAGACTTGAAAACGGGCACCACGTTTGCCAGTTTCCATGATGATGGAACAATTCTTGTGGCTAATGACTCTTTAACAATTTCCATGAAGTAATAGCTAATAATCCCAGAACGTCGCTACAGAATAAATGGCAAAACACCATCAGGGCCCACGGCCTTATATACTGGAAATTTACTCAGTAGTTGCTCATTTCCCACCCTAGTGATAATAACCTCATTCATTCCTCCTGGCAAATCCCTATCAAATTCTGGCTGGGAGTTATTTCTACTGCTTGGAAAGCATTTTGGAAATGTGTCATTAAAAACGTTACCAATCATAAGACCATCCTTCACTAAATTTTCTGACCCATCCTTAACCACTGGGCCGCCTTCCTACACCTCTTTATATATCCCCAGAATGCCTTTGGATTTTTCCTAAGCCTATTTCCCAAAATGTTCTCATGAAAATTCTTGTAAGCTTTCTTCAAAACCCCTTTAAAGATTTTTTGGGCCCCCTTGTAGAACACCACACTATTGACATTCCTCCCTCTCCTAAGTGCATTCCTAGCCTTTTGCTGGTTTTGCAAAGCTACCTTCACCTCTTTAGAATACCATTGTGGAACAGAATTTTTCCCGATAATCTTAGTGCAGACCGCTAGGTGTGTACCCTCTTCTAAAAGGGCTAGGAATCTATTCCAAGATTCCTCAACACCACAAGTATTAGGAATGGTGGAAAAATCATTTAATTCATATTCCAGATATGATTTGAAATGCTCCCAATTTGCCTTGTTATATTGGTATGCCACCTTGCTTCCTGCCAACTGTCTAGGTAACCTTTTCACTATCTCCACCCTAACCACTGGATGATCGCTAATTCCCTTAATACACTCTACATTATTAAGTTTACATTATTTACTTACACTCCACATTTGTGAATACTAAATCTAAAATTCTCCCATTCTCATGTGTAGGCATGGTCACAATATGTTCCAATCCATTACAGTACAATTGATCCAAAACAGATTTAGAACCCCTTATAACCTTGATTTTAAAGGGTGTGCAACAGCTGAAGGGAGGATAGGGAGTCAGTCAGTGTCAGTGTTGGTGATTGAAACATTGGATGAGTTGCAGTGCCCTGTGCAGAGCTGTGATCTCTGCATTTAAGGCACTGGTGGAGCCTGGAAGGTGGCCCCCTATGAGATGACCAGTTGTAAAGATTGACCAACTCACAGAGGTGCCATTCTTCAACCCATCCATGTAAACAAAAACATGGCCCCCGATAGGTCAGAGAGAGGCATCAAAACTCCTGTTGGTACACTGATCTATCAGTACTGGCTTTGGGGAAGGTGATGAGTGTCCAATTATAACGTGGCTCTGGTACTGTCCAGGGTGGCACAGAGGGCAGCAGTACAGGTTGCACCCTAGGCAGAGTCACACCCAATCCACTTAGACCATCCATCCACCGAATTCCAAATGGAGGGGGAACCCCTGGCCGGTGGTCAAATGGCTGTTGCAAAGAGCAACTAAAACGGCTGGGTGTGTAGGGTGCTGTAGCTGACCTTTCAGCCACAAAATATAAGCAGCTGCCAAGCACTGCTGCTGGACAGTTGGTGGTTCACCAGACTCAGCATTAAGGCTGAGCACTGGACTTGTGCAGAATGCCCCAATAAACAACCAGATGCCAGCATGATGTACACTGTCCAGCTTCTGGATAGTAGATGGAGTGGCCAGGCCATACATGCTACAGCCATAGTCGAGATGCAATCGAAAAAGTGATCGGTATAGTCGAAGCATCACCGTTCGATCTGCCCCAAAACCAGTTCCCAGTTCAGAGAGCGAAGGCACTAAGCCTTCATCTCCGTCCAGTGTGGGACCTATATCAGATGGCTGTCAAACCAGAGACCAAGAAACTGGGCTGCCTCTACAACTGAGAGAGTCGGCCATTCAGGGTAAGCTGAGGCTCAGGGTGAAGACCTTGCTTATGACAGAAGTGCATGACTATTGTTTTCTCAGGGGATAACTCATTGGCACTATTGAGTGCCAGTTGCAGCTGATGCTCAATGCCATGCATTGTGGCAGCCCAGTACCAGATGGAAAAGTCGTCCACAAATAGGGACGGCTGTACCAGGGGTGAATGGAGGAGGTAAAAGCATTCACTGCAACAGTAAAGAGCGTCTCACTGAAGATGCTCCCCTGTGGGACACCATTCTCTGGCAGAAAGGCCAAGGAGTAGGTGTTACATACACAGATTCCTAGCACTTCTGGATAAATGTACAAAGCAGACTATCCCTATTAAGAAGAAGACAGACAGCAGTTTTCCAGAATGGTATACCCATGAAGTAAAGGCAGCTTTGCATAGGCAGAGAAGAGCGAGAAATATATTTAGAAGGGAACAGGATTCAGATAGTGAGGTCGCCCATAAGGAAGCCAGGAGAAAGGCAAAAGCTCTTATTAAAAAGGCCTACTAGGAATTCCATAGGGATGTTTTGGGGGAAAGGCTCAAGAACAATCCTAAAGCTTTGTGGTTCCAGCTTTTAAGGACCAGTCAGGAAACCTAGTTAGTGATAGCCTTATAGCTGCAAATATTTTTAATGATTCATTTTCAAAAACATTTGCAAATAGTGGAGATGAGTATTCACCAGTGTCAGGAAATGACTATCAAGGGCAAATGGAGGAGGTTGTTATTACAAGAGAGGTGATTGAGAAACTTTTGAATAAATTAGTGGTCCATAAGGCAGGAGGCCCTGATAGCATTTCTCCATTTATTCTTCAAAGACTTTCCAGGATGGTAAGCTACTATTTGGTGGAAATTTTTAGAAAATCATTAGACAGTGCCATTGTTCCATCTTGCTGGAGGCTGGCAAACGTTGTGCCAGTTTTCAAATCAGGGGGTACTGCAGATCCTAAGTACTACAGGCCAGTTTCTTTAATGAGTGTGGTATGCAAGACTATTGAGCATATATTATTCTCACATATTATGGGATATTTGGAGAAAAATGGCATCCTTAGTGATAATCAGCATGGGTTTAGGAAAGGGAGGTCATGTGACACTCAACTGGCTTGTCTAATTGAATACATTCAAAATGGTCTAGATAATGCTTTTGTCATGGTACCCCATGACAAGCTTGTTTCAAAAATGTCTAAGTTAGGGATTCATAGTAAGGTTATTCAGTGGGTATAGGCCTATCTGCAAGGCAGGCAGCAGAGAGTACTTTTTGATTGGGTAGCATCAAAATGGACACCTGTTTCATCAGGGGTACTCCAGGGAAGTGTATTAGGGCCATTACTCTATATGCTTTATGTTAATGATATAGGGATTGATATAAAATCCTTTCTTGAGTTGTTTGCAGATGACACATGCATTGCAAGGGTGGTGAAAAACGGGTTGTCTTCCTGCACAGAACTGCAGCAAGACCTAAACAAGATATACGATTGGACTAGAAAGTGGGAGTTGCCATTGAACCTTCACAAATGTAGCTTTCTTAGAATAAGCAGGTCCAAAAAGCAGGTTGATTTTTCTTATATCATAGGTGGTGTAAGGGTTGTCAGGGTTGACACCCACAAGCACCTTGGAGTTGTCTTAAACATTCAGGGCATCTCAAAGGAGCACACTGACAAATTGATTGGGAAGGCTGGGCATGCTCTCCAGTTGGTTAGCAGGGTTCTGGGTGACAGCACAAAGGAAGTAAACGATATAGCTTACTTTTCACTGGTATGGCCAATTGTGGAATACTGTAGTCCAATTTGGTTTCCGTTTAGGCAAGACCTATTTTGGGAAATTGAAATGGTCCAAAGCAGAGCAGCAAGAGTTGTGCTAAGTCGGTTCTCTCACAGATTGAGTGTGTCAAGCATGGTCAGAGAATTAGGGTGGGACTCACTCTGTCAGAGGCGAGCATCTGATAGCATTAAGCTGTTTAGCAGACTGTTGAAAATAGGTTATGAGGGTCCTTTAGAATGCAGGTTTTCCTTTGCAGACTAGAGGGGGAGTAATGATCATCTATTCAAACTGAAGGCGATCAGGGCCTGGACAGACTCATATTACTGGTCCTTTTTTCCATGGGTCATTCGGCAATGGAATGCTCTTGATGAGGATAAGGTGAAGAACCTTCTGGAAGAGGGCGCCAATATAGAGGGCAGGCGATATATGGCATAATAGAAGCTATGCTTCAGGTTCCTTGGGGTTTTAAAATGAGTTAATTTTTAAGAATGAGAGATAATCTCTCCACTGCCAATTTGGCCTATCATGGCTGCTTGCAGTGTATTCAACTAGAACTAGAACTTGTTACCCACATGCACTCTGAAGGTCCAGTTGGACAAAAAGCTATGGAGGAGGAGGGGAAAATTACTCCTGATCCCACACTGGTGCAATTTCTCAAATATACTATAGCGACTCACATATTATTGTATGTATCCACTTGGATGCAATGCTGATCCAAGTAGATGAGGTTCAAAGTTGCCATAGCAACCAACATTGGTTGAGAATTCGTTCGCATCATTCGAGAGAATTTCTGTCATGATGCATGCGAATTCTTTGACCACATGCACGTTCAAATTTTGAATTTGAAAACAATCTGCTTCAGTTGCTAAAACGTAGCTTTTGCATTCAGTCGCATCTACTTCAATGTCGTTTGGTGAAATCGGTTTTCATTCAATTTTATGAACTTATCAAGTAATTCTTCGTTAGTTTAGTGATAAATATTATTTTATTCAAACCAACATTCCAGTGATCATCAAATTATAATTTTATTTAATTATCAAAACGAACATGCAACATTGGTGACCCAGACGTGAACTCTTACTTGAAGAATACAAAAACGGAGTAAGGAAGAGATTTTTTTATTAGCTACTAGTTAGTCTAGTTTATGTTTTTATTTTTGGAACAAGATATCAGAGTTTATTGGATGGAGCTGCATGTGTTAGTGGACGAGCCAGTGATGGAGGAGGCTGATGCTTACACCAGTGGTGGAGTTCATCAGTTAGGTCGATCTTTTTCTTTACCCACTTTCTTGTCACATGACACAGAAATGTGGTTCGTGGCTTTCGAGCATTGTTTTCCGGTCAACAATGTTCGTTCCGATACCCGAAAATTTCATTTTGTTATCGATGATGAATCCTCCTGATTCCTCCTGATTGATTCCTGATTGATTCCTGATTGATTCCTGATTAATTCCTCCTGATTGTATCCTCCTGAATCCTCCTATGGCAAACATTTATGGTGCCCTAAAAGAAGCAGTTCTGTACAAAAGCTCTCTTTCACAGAAACAGTTGATCCAACAGCTATTAAATGACCAGCAACTCGGGGACAAAAAGGCATCACAACTATTAAGACATGTGAGGCAGTTAGTGGGTGTTGACCACGATACCAATGGCGACATGTCGATAATTAGGGAACTGTTTTTGTCCCGACTGCCTCGCCAAATGCAAATTCTGCTAGCCACTGCAGAAGAGACCACTCCAATCAACCAGTTGGCTATTATGGCAGACCCCCAACATGAACGTGACTGAAAACAAAGCTACTCCAAGCCCAGAATGGATAGAGGTGACAAAGTTGCAGGCTAGGGTGGATGAGTAAACTTGTAGCATCGCAATCGTGCAGTCCAAAAGGGAATGACCCCCTCAAAGACGCTCAACCTCACGTCCAGGGAAACGGGTAAGGTCCGAATTGACCATCTCAGAGATGCAGTCAGATGCCTTTCTAGCCTTAAGCCGTCTCTTCTTTTTGCAGGATAGGACGAATCGGTACTGTTTCTTGGTGGACACGGGAGCAGAATTAAGTTTGGTGCCACATACTTTCTTGGTTAATAGGAATGCCAAGCCAACAGATTTCAAATTCTTCACTGCCAACAAGGCAATCATCAACACTTATGGCACACACCATCTGACACTGGACCTGGGTTTGTGCCGAGCCTTCCAATTGGATATTACAGATGTGTCTCATGCCATTCTTGGGGCAGATTTTCTGTCTCACTTTGGACTTTGAGTAGATATGACATGGCAACGTCTTTTGGATCAATGCACAGGATTGATGGTTTTTGGGACAATGATATGCCAACCTTCACGGTATTGTCATCTCTCCAACATCTCACCTGACATTGATGAGAAATACAAGATTCTATTGTCATGATTCCATGATGTGATTTTTCCATGGCCAGCATCCATACCCATTGCACACCAGGTGTGGCATCACATCCCCACCACAGGAGCACCCGTCCATGCTCAAGCTAGACACCTACATCTTGAAAAGTTCCAAGTAGTAAAAGACGAGTTTCGGCATCTACACAAGATGGGCTGCATTTGTGTTTCCTCTAGCCCCTGGGCCAGTCCTATTCATCTCGTTCCAAAGGAGTCATTATGTTAAGTGGTAGGCAACTTTTGAGCATTGAATGCAAGGACAATATCCAATCATTACCCAATTCTGCACCTCACGAAGTTCAATGCGCAACTCCAGGGTGGAAAGGTGTTTTTTCCAAACTGGATCTGGTAAAAGCGTACCACCAGGTTCCAATTGCCGATGACGACATCAAAAAGACTGCTGTCCTTACTCCTTTTGGCTTATTTGAATATACTCGTATGCCATTATGATTGCATAATGCTGCTCAAACCTTTTCAGTGGTTCATTGACTTGGTTTTGGTAGACCTACCATTCATTTTCATATACATTGACGACATTTTAGTGGCAAGCAAAGATGATGAAGAACACTTGGCACGTCTACAGCAAGTCTTCAATTGATTTAAAAAGGTTGGGGATGACCATTAATCTGGACAAGTGTGAGTTTGGGAGGAATTCTCTTGACTTCCTCAGAGACTGCATCACACCACAGGGCATCTCTCCTTTACCTGAGAAGGTGGAGGTGATTCAGCAATTCCTGAGGCCAGAAACTCGCTGAGCTCTTTGACAATTTCTCGGACTGGTCAACTTTTTCCATCGTTTCATCCCCAAGTGTGTCACACTTTTGCACCCATTAAATAACCTTCGGGAGAGTAAGGCACCAAAAAATGCAGGTCTACAATGGACTACTGATCTGGAAGAAACTTTCTGCAAGGTCAAGCAGGCTCTAACAAATGTAACTATGCTCAATCATCCTATCTCGGATCTGAAGATACCAGTAGCCATCTTTACTGATTCCTCTGATGTAGCCAATGGAGCAGTCCTTCAGCAGTGTCCACTCAGTTTCTTTAAAAAAAATTCTGGCCAGTGGAGACATGTTATAGTACGTTTGGCTGGGAGCTTTTTGTGATATTTTGTGGAGGGTCAACACTTTGTGGTGTATACAGACCACAAGCCACTCACTGTTGCTCTATCAACATCATTAGATCGCCACTCACCATGAGAATCTCAACATCTCAAATACATTTTGCATCAGACATTCGTAATATTCGTGGAGCAGAGAATGTAGTTGATGATGTGCTTTCTTGAGCATATCTCAACTCCATTGAAATCTCGTCAGATTTCCTTTTGGCAGAACAGCTTCATTGGTACATTGCTGCACAGTGGCACAGCGGTACATTGCTGGTTTGGCAGCACAGTGGTACATTGCTGCTATGTCTTACTCCTATTCCAGGAACAACAACCAGTGTGTTGTGTGATGTCTCAGTGGTATCTCCATGACCACTCCTACCTTCATCCTTGCATGAAATGGCTTTCTGGTCATTACATAATATGACCCATCCAGGTGCAGGCATTAGAGCATCACAATGCATCATTGCAGAACGTTATATATGGCCTGGTATGAATGCCAACATTGCTAGATGGACCAGGACTTGTGTTCAATCTCAACTGAACAAAGTGCAGTGCCATCCTGCATAGCCAGTTGGAGTTTCAACATCTGCAGCAACACGATTTGATAGGATCCACATCAACCTGGTTGGGCCATTGCCTCCATCACAAGGGTATCAGTACATACTAACTTGTGATGATCGATTTTCCAGATAGCCAGAAGCAATTCCCATGGTGGACGCTACAGCACCAACAGCGGCAAAAGCCCGTGGCACCCAATGGATTTCTCATTATGGTGTGCCCACAACTATTTCCACCGACTGAGGGGAGCAGTTTGATTCGGCACTTTTTACTCAGTTATTCAATGTTTTTGGCATTTGCCATGTCTGGACCACATCTTATCATCCTGCTTCCAATGGATTGGTGGAACGTTTTCACCATCAACTAAAGGTTTCTATCTATGGATCTGATAACCCGGTACATTGCAGCAATCATGAACCCATGATACTCTTAGGTCTACGATGTACCTTTATAGATCTCAAGGCCACCCCAGAAGTGTTGTATGGTACAACACTCTGTTTGCCAGGTGATTGCTTCACAGCAGAGCAGAGCATCTTACCTATCGATGATTTTATTTATCGTTAATGTTCCTCTATGGGTGGATTGAAGCATTGTCCACCACAGCAATCAGCATCTTTACCTCTTCAAGTTTCTGGCAATCACTGATGCCAGCCATGTTTTTGTTTGGCGAGGAGCACATGGGCATCCTTTCCAAGCACCTTATGATGACCCCTTTCCAGTGCTTGAGAGACACAACAGATATTACACCTTGGATATTCATGGTAAATGAGACACTGTGTCTCTCGATCGTCTCAAGCTGCCTTCTGCTCTACAGCTACATTGGATGATCCCGAATACACACCGAATTCAACTTCACTCACTCAACATATACCTACATCATCACAAATGGGAGTTTCTCCATCACCTTCCCCCACTGTCCTCACACATTCAGGTGTTGCACAGCAGCACATACATTTCCATTTACCTCCCACTAAACGTCTTACAAGGGGTAGTGTAGCAACTCACATATTATTGTATGTATCTACTTGGATGAAATGCTCATCCAAGTAGATGAGGTTCAAGGTTGCCATAGCAACCAACATTGGTTGAGAATTCGTTCACATCATGAGAGAGAATTTCTGCCATGATGCATTCGAATTCTTTGACCACGTGCTCAATCAAATTTTGAATTTGAATTATTCAAAACATAGCTGTTGTCAGCATTCAGTTGCTAAAACGTAGCTGTTGTGTTCAGTCGCATCTATTTCAATGTCATTCAGTGAAATCGGATTTCATTCTATTTTATGAATTTCTCAAGTAATTCTTCATTAGTTTAGTGATAAAGATTATTTATTCAAACCAACATTCCAGTGTTCATCAAATTATAATTTTATTTCATTATGAAAACGAACATGCAACAATACCATGGCGCCATGTGGTATCATATGCCTTCTCCACATCAAAGAAGACAGCTACCAAGTGTTGTCTGTGGAGAAAGGCCTTACATACTGCAGTCTCCTGTGAGATCAAATGGTCCACTGGAGACCTGCCAGCATGGAAGCCACATTGAACATTGGCAAGAAGGTGGTGCCGTTCTAGATAGAACACCAGATGCCAGTTAACCATGCATTCCATAGTTTTACCCAGACAGCTCATCAAGGATATGGGCCTGTAATTTGTCGGTAGGCTACTATCCTTTCCAGGTTTTGAGTGGGGAATGATGACAGCCTCCTGCCAGCCTTCAGGGATTTCGTGCTGCTGCGAAATATAATTAAAACCCTCAATGAGGTGGAAAAGACTCTTCTCAGGTAGATACGATAGCAATTGATAATGAATGTTATCAGGGCCGGGGGGGCAGCATCCTGCGCCCTTGCTAGAGCTGCCTGCAATGTCCAAAGGGTAAACGGGTCATTATACCCCTCAGCAACACCACCAGAGAAGTTAATTGAAAGGCGTTGTGTAGCTTATGTTTGTTTAATGAAAGCTGCAGTGTAGTGTTGGGAACTGGAGATGACTCCAAATGTCCTTGCCAGCTCCTCAGCCACCTCGCATGGCAGAAGTAAATGTCTCCCTGTACTTACCATCCCTGGATTTTTCTCAGCTTTTCCCAGACATTCTTGGATGATGTGTGGTGGGTAAGCGTGGAGGCATACTCCAGGAGGAGCGTTTGGTCTCCTTGATTACCCACTGTGCATATGCCCAGGCTCAGAGATAATTGAAATGATTGGAATCAATTGGATGAGACCGGAAGATTCAAAGAGTGCCCCTGTG
>JAAFCE010009058.1:7979975-7996711 GCA_013389805.1 Trigoniulus corallinus
CCTGTCTAGGGACACTATCATATGCCTTCTCCAGATCAATGAATATTGCACAAAGGTCCTTTTTTGCTGCTCTATGCTTCACTATCATCTGTCATAGAATAATGATTGATTCCATGGTAGACCTACCATGGTAGATTTCCCCAGACACTAGTTTGTTCTCTGAGGTGACATTCTATGACTCACTCCCACAGCTTCATAGAAAGGCTCATTAGCTTTATGCCTCTATAGTTTCCACAGTCCTGGGCATCACCTTTGCCCTTGAACAGTGGGACTATCCAACTCTCTCGCCATGCAGAAGGTATCCTATCACCATTTGCTGACTTATTAAAAAGCTTCCCTAGCCAGGTAATTCTTGTGGTCCCCAAGGTGTGCCAAACATCAATGGGGATCTTATGAGGGCCTACTGCTTTGAGACCTTTCATTTTTTGAAGGGCTGTGACTATTTCCCCCTTCCTCACCCTGTCCACTACTAATGGAGTGATGGGGTTGCTGTCTGTGCCTGCTGCACAGTTGGCCACATTTAAGAGGGTGTGGTAGTATTCCTCCCACCTTTTGATTACCTCTGCTGGTTGGAACAAAACTCTACCATTAGTATCCTTGACCGGTATAGCCATGGTAACATCCTTACTACTTCTATCCCTGGTCTTTGCTAGTCAAAAATCCGCCTTCTCTCCTTCCCTTGTCCCCAACTTTTCATATAATGCCTCATACTTCTGGTACTTGGCAAGGACAATGGTCCTCCTGGCATTTTTCCTTGCCTGAACATAGTCCATGTTTGAGACCTGATCCCCTAACTCTCTCCACCTATGGAAAGCTACCTTCTTTAGTTTGATGGCAGTTTCCACCACTATGTCTGCCTACCCTGTAAGTGCCTCCTACTCTACCCCTACCTAGCAGTGCCTCTCCACATCCCCTAATCTTCCTAGCAATCCTGTCCCACATGGCACTGGCTGACCCACCCCAGTTACAGTCAACATGGCTGAGAATATACTGTCTGAATTCATCTGCCTTGGTGGGCAACTTCCACCACCTAATAACAGATTCTCCCTTCCAGGTATGTTGCTTCAATGTCCGCTTTGTTTGTAATTCTATCATGAGCAGCTTATGCCCACTTTCCTTCTGGAAATCCTCACTGGGTAGCACCCAGCAGTCTTGGATCTCTGCCCTGTGCTGCTTCCTAACCATGAAAAAGTCTATTTGAGACCTCCCCTGTGGTGACAGGAAAGTTATTACGTGATTTTCCCTCTTCTTGAACCATTTATTGGCCAAAGCAAGGCCATGTGCTCATGCTGTTTCAGGTACCTTCGGCCCCTCTAGGTTGATTGTTCCATACCCACATCCTCCATGTAAATCCTCATATCCCTGACACTCATTGCCCATGTGTGCATTAAAGTCGCCCCCAATAATCAGTTACTCCTTTCCTCTGCCCTGTTGCATTGTGTTGTCAATTGACTGCACCATCCCAATCATCCCAAAAGGCTGCTTTTATTGTGTCACCCAGACCAGCTTGGGGGGCATATGCACTTATGAGGTGGAGCCCTATACCCTGCCAAACTACAGTAACTAACATTAACCTACTGTTGATTCTCCTGACTGAAGTGATCCCCTCCTGCAAATCACTACTTAAAATAATTCCCACCCCATTTCATTTCTCTTCACTGCCTGTATAAATCAGCTTGTATCCCCCAGGGTCCTTGACCTATTACCCTTCCATTTGGTCTCCTGGAGGAATGCTATGCTGATCTTCCTATGCTTTAGTGTGGTGACTAGTTCCCCAGTTTTCCCTCAGAGGGTCCCCATATTCCATGTACCTAGTCTCAGTTTGACCTGCTATTTGGTATGACAACTCTGACTGGGGGCACCCCAGTCAGACGTCCAGAACCTGCTGCAGTAGTGGCAGGGCTACCTGTGGGGGGAGGGTGCTCTCCAACCCCACAGGAGACACTCATTAATGGACTAATCATTGCCAAGTGAGTGGAGGTCTCACACTCACCTGGCAGTCCACATATACAACCTCAATCAAAACCACAAACCCAACAGATAAAAACAGATGAAAGAATGGCCAACAAACAATGGAAACATATGTAAAATAAATAAATAAATGATAAAAATAACTAAACCAGCTGTAAGAAAGTGGGCGTCCAGCACAGCCCCATATCTGTCTAGGCAGACAACACTTATGATATGCTGGAGAACAATGGGAAAGCCAAAAAGGCATGCATTTAGGCTTATGCCACTGAACTCATGCCAAGATCCTCACACTGTTTATAGGATCCCACAAACTGCAGCCCTACCGTTTTCCTGGGTCAGTTGCTCGCCTTATAAAAGGCGGGTTTTGATCTGCCTTTTTTCCTTCTGAGGCTTCCAAAAACTGCAAAAATGCGAGGATCGCCAGAAAAACACACACGCACTTATCCAAGCGCCACTTCGTATCCATTATATTGATTAAAGTGTGTTATAAATATTGTAAAATACATGCTGCACGTATTCATCATCTTCACGCCCATATCCCGCCTATGGCAGGGTCGGGTCTGTGGGTTCCAATCCTCCACTCCCATCTATCCCCACCAGGCTTTCATCTACCCCACACGCAATCATGCCCCTCTGTACAACCAGCTGCCACGTTCACTTTGGTCTCCTACTACACTGGATGCCACCAGCTGTCGCATAATATACTGTGTAAGCTCCTCCACCCCCATTTGCATCACATGCCCATACCATCACAACCTATTTTCTCACATATTCTCTGTGATGTTTCCCAACCCCCAGCTACCTCTAATGTACACGTTGTAGACTGTCAGCACGTGACACTCTGCTCATGTAGCACAGCATTCGCATCTTGGCCATTTGCATTCTCCTGTTGTGAATTTTCCTTACTGCCCAAAATTCCGTTCCATATAGCATAGCAGGCCTAACAACAGTTTTGTAAACTTTACCTTTCAACTTCATTGGGACTAGGCGGTTACACAGCACATAGCTTGCCTGTGTCCACTTCAGCAATCCCGCATTGATTCTATGGTTAAAGTCAGAGTTATTTCCCCATTGCTCTGGAACACTGATCCTAGATACCTAAACTCTTGCACTGCTGGTATCACCTCATTGCCACAACGACCCCTTTGGTCCTGCCCTCTCCAACTGAAAGCTACGTTCTCTGATTTCTTCATGTTCACCTCAGCCCCCCCCCTTCACCATTGATGTTCTAATGTCCTGTTTCTTGATGGAGAATTATTATCACTGCATGCTGTCAAGGACAAAGACAGAACTCAGGTGAGAAACTGTCCCTAGAAATGTGTTTTCTCTAGTTGATTTGTCTTTTTTTTGTATTGCTTTTCATTGATCTGACTATTTTGTTCGTTAAATCCGCTTGTACATTATATCCGGTGTCATTATAAACGATTTCGACTGCATTTTACAATAGTTATAACATGCTGTAATCAATATAACACCGTTAACGAGGATCCCTTCATTATAAACAGTAGTATGGCTTTTAGTGAACACCGGCTACAACGTACAAAAACCGTCGTTCCTTTTTAGTTCGTTATAAACGATTTCGACTGTACTTGATATCGCTGCTTGGAAATTAAATTGAATAGTAGTAAAAGTGGATATTGTCAAAAAATGTGTTGCCAAATACTGCTAGTAATGTCTGAATGTAATAGAATTTCAGAATAGTATTAATCAAGAGTCGAACGAGCAGGTTGTATGCATCAATATTTTATACCACAGTTTACATACAGTGAATACATTTTGTCAATTTTTACTGATGTAATGCTGCACGAAAAACGGTTCTTCTATATAATGTGACATTGTACGAGAATTGGGGAATCACAAATTTACTTCTCAGCCAACTTGGTAGCTATGGATTACTTGTGAATTAGCCACTGAAGGGAACTCGGTTCATCAAGTCTTTGCCCAAGCAATATAAGATTTTACTGAGGTAGAGTGTAAGAAAGATGGTTATCGCGTTTGGGCATGTTTTTAATACTGTTTTGGAATTTAATTATGTTTTGATGGTCGAGTTGGAATTTTTATCTGTTAACCACGGAATTATTCAGCATCCTCAAGACGTCAGTTCTTGAAATTATTGAAGCGTGTTGATTTGCTGCACTTTGTAAAAGGGCGGATGTAAGAGCAACTTTGTTGCCTGTCTGTATCCCCTGCAGTAGTCATGGGAGTTGTAAATTTTGTACTTTTGTTTTTATGTTGTCATTTGACATTGCAAATAAATATTATTATTATTATTATTGCTTAGTAGTAGTTGTTAGAAAGATTTCGACACGCATTGTCCACTAATGCACCACTAGAAAGGTAATAAATGTTGAAATAAGTCTCAGATTGAATTCAAAATACAGTTCAATTTATGTTTAAAAATCCATTGTTAAAATGACCTTGGAGTTTTTGTCGTCACAGGGCGATCCTTCCAAAGCTGGACCGCTACTCTTACCGCTGAATCCATAGTCTTCAGTGCAATAAAGAAAGACGCACACTTCATCTTTACTTTTCACATCCTGTAAGTTTAATTCAAATGCATGAACTAATTAACAAACGGGAGGACTTCTTAATCCTGGAGTATTTACATGATGTCTGAACTCGTCTCCATGTGACACTTTACATTGTTCATCAAGACTAAGAATAGTTCCTGGCAAAGTATTATTCATTGTTACTACTCCAGAAGATGATGGCGTATCCCGTAGGCAAGATCCCGAATCAGAGCTATTAAAATAAAAAGGAAAAGTACTTGTTCGTATTAGTTGGCAACCTGTAGGACATTGAATAATGGATTTAAACATCGAAACAGTAGCACATGATGATACTAAAGATGGTAATACCATGTGCTACTGTAGAAATATATGAAAATCTCAGGTTCATAATTAAGGCTTAAAACTAAACAGCACCATGATCCTTCAGGTCACTAGAGCCCGGGATTAATGTGCCTATAGGCCTACATAAGTCCGGCACTACACATGAGGTACATTCTAAAATGATCCAAGAGAAATCTAAAGTTCTTACTTAATAACAAATTTAAACGCCTTTTCCGAACATGGTGAAAAGCGAAATCTATTTGGACTTCCAAGTGTGTAGCTCATAATGTAGCCATCAGTTTGTGGACAAGCTGCTGCTCCAGGATTTCCAGCTGGAAAATTTGCAGATGCACCATCATGAGGTGCACCAAGTCTGAAATGAGACAGAATAGTGAATGTGAATTTAATGTTCAGTTATCATCAAGGGAATTGAATGCAATTAGAAGAGCGGAGGAGGAGCTTTTTAGGTCCATCATGGGACTGCAGGTGGTTGAGAGCACCCAGGGTAGGGGAAGACCAAAACAAACGTGGGAGCAGGTTATCTGTGGTAGTGTGTGTGTGTGGTGGACCGGGACCTGGTCGGAGATAGTCACAGATAGTCGTAGATAGCCACAAACGGGATAATCACCATCATCAGGGGAGTTTAATTTAATTTAATATTTTAACGTGCAAACTGCACATACCCTGATAACATAGTACACTTATGAGATTACAGTACAACTACCGCAGGTACGAAAAAACGAACCTGTACGATTAAGCACACAACTATTATTAAACAAAGGAATCCACCGACCAATTACACAACATCGCAACGCCCCATTCCAGCAACATTGTATGGGAGGAACGCGCCCATAGAGAACTACGAAGGACTCTCAGACAGTCGCCGCACGATTCACCTTGTCTGCAAAAAGTGCCTGCGGAGAGCTTTCTTAAAGTGTCTGCAGTTCAAAAGGCATTTATACTCTGCACACTTAAAAATAGTTGAGTGCAGTGCATAAGGTAGGACGTTCCATTGGAACAGAACAGCTGCTGGGAACTGTTGGCTCCTACAATCACTATAGGGGCAAGTAGGTTGGAACAAGAACCTCCTGGTAGTCCGTGCCTCAACAGACGCAATGAAGAAGTCACTGATATAAGGACATGGATGTCCAGGATTTCGAAGGGCACTGGCTAAATGGCAAAGGTGACAAAACTCCAGAAAAACCTCGAGTCGCATCAAGCTAAACTTCTTGCAGCATTGGGTAACACTCGTCGTTGGTGGAATACCAAGATGAGTCGCAGAATTCTGTTGTATGGTAGGCATACCTGCCTCACCTGTGTTTTGGTTAAGCTAACTAGGAAGGGGCACGCGTACTCAATAAGAGGAAGTACTTTAGCCCGAAATATCTGTACTAGTTTCTTTAATGACAGGACTGGCTTAATGCGTTTAAATAAATGAAGCAGTGTATGCAGCTTGGGAATAAGAGTGTTCCGATGCTCAAGGAAGCTGAGGAAAGGATCAAAGCGAATTCCCAAAATAGTCATAGGTAGGTTTGGACAGGACAAAGGTAAATTAATCCCTCTGGGTAGAAATATTATAGTCTGGGTTTTATCCAAGTTAATTTTCATTTGTAATGAAGTGTACCAGCAGGACAGGGACAGCAGGAGTTCAGATGAGGACGCCAAGGCATCCTGTAGATGTTGTAGCTGGACCTCTAGGCCCAGGTAATTATCATCCACAAAGGACCATGGTGTCCACTCACCACACTCGGAAGGAAGTCCTGCGGTAGCAACGTTGAAAAGTAGGGGCCCCAGGACAGAACCCTGGGGAACTCCCCTAGATAGAGGTTGCGACTCCATGCACTCTTTGCCAGAAGCGGAGCACCCTTGAAGAAAGGACAGCAAAAGATTGAGAACCCAAGGATTGGGCACTGCCTTCCGCAGTTGATCGATCAACTGGGTATGACTGACTGAATCAAAGGCCTTGGATATGTCGGTTTTCACCAGGATCAGGTCATTCCTATGTGTAAGGGCAGCCACAATCCTGGTATGGATAGCCAGAATAAGATTCTTAGCTGAAGTTCTTGGACGGGAACTATATTGTGTGGTTGGGACAATGCTCAGAAGGTCCTTGGAAACTAGGTCATACAACCACCTTTCCAGGACTTTGGCAAAAGGAGACAGGATAGCTATAGGCCTATACTTGGACGGATCGTAATGGGAGCCACCCTTGAAAAGTGGCACTATCCTTGCAGACTTCCACAACGGAGGGAAGAACCCGTGCTTCATGCATGAGTTATATAAGTGCCTGAGCAGGGACAAACTGAGAGGATCTAAGCTCTTAACTAAGGACGCCGACATACCATCGAGACCGATGGATCGCGAGGACCCGAGTCTATTAATGTAAATTGGCAACTGGGAGAAACCAAGGTCAGGGCACGTAACCCCAAATGGGACTATAGCTCTTGCATAGATTTCACCAGGCGGGGTAGGAAAGCCGTGAGGATTTGCTAGAATGGTAAGTATCGCAGGAAAAAGCCCCGGGGGGAGCTTAGTAGTTGGACATGTCAACTGGCGCACCAAGGCCCATAGCCACTGTGTTGCCATTGAAGGAGAGATTGCTGCCATCCTGGCTCTTTGAATCTCCCTCTTAAAAATACGGCGAGCAACTGAAAATTGCTGGTAGGCCACAGGATCCCCTGTAGTTTTCCAGACGCGATGAAGTGCGGAACAAGTATCCCGATATAACGAAAGTTGGGAGTTCCACCAGTGCTTAGGACGATATCGGTGCTTCAACGATGCACCTTGAGGTGGCTGCAAAACCGCGGCTGCACAAGCCACTGAAAACGCCCTAAAAGGGCTATGGGTTTGCCACATAACCTGAAACTAGGATGATCAAGGGAGTGGATAGCAGGATTAATCAATGTACGGTTGACCCTTCGATAATTTACTGGAAGAGAACAATGACCAAAAGGTTGCCTCTGAAGAGGCCGCAAGACTGCAGGCCCAATGTCGGCCTCCAAGATTTGGAAAATGAGAAAGTGATCCAGCCTGTAGTCATCATAAAACTCAATGTGATTTCTTCGAACTTTGGCAGAAATAAAAATCTGATCCAATAAAGTAGCACTGGTTGGCAACACACGGGTTGGAGACGTGATAGTAGGCCTTATATGAAAGAGACTCAAAAAGTCAAGGAAACGACGAGGTAACAACGAGCTGAGGACAAGCACCACCCCGTTGTCTGCGAAAACCATATTTGATAACTTGGAAAGTAAAGAGGGTCTGATGCTAAAAGTCGTTAACAAAATTGAAGCATTTCTGGTGATCTCATATGTGCACTAACAAAATGTATTTTTAAAACGTTTGTCTACGTTCCAGTCGTGCTGAGATTAAATATTGTTTCCTGTTTTCGGTTGCTGAGCTTGGTTAGTGGATTTGTCGCTCAGGTCCTGGTAGCATTCGCAGGACGCATTATGGATCAAAAGAACTGTTCACAAATCGAAAGTAATATATGAACACTTGTCAGATGAAGATGGTGAAGATTTGAAATGTTTCTCAGCATTTGGAAATGTTTGCATCAAATGTTCACTTTAGTTTTTAAGATCATCAATTACTTACATGTGTCCAATTTCATGCGCCATGCATAAGACTCCAGCATATTTTCCTGGGACATCCGTAACTAACCCAACATTTCTCATTTTTTCTTCAAACTTGCTCTCCAAACAAACTGTTCCAACGAATGCTGCACCTAACGAAAGTTGAAATAAAATAATGAACGACATGATATTGTGATGATATGCTTTATCAGATGTCTTCATACATACCAAGTTCTATAGAGTTTGTGTCTTGTTCTCCAAGTTTATCACTGGAACAAAAATGAGTCGCAACTTTGAGGTATGTTTTAATCATTCAGTGTTGTATGCATTTACTAACTTACGTGGTCAACCATAAGGCCATATCAAAACTTGTTGTTATTTTCTTTGACTTCTTTAACTGATATAGCCACTTTCCAAATTTATCTAATGTCCCACGATCTTGCATGTGCTGGTGTTCATCTACTACTTTGAAGGCATTTTCTGCCTCTTCACTCTGAAATTTGAAGGGTCATATTGAATATACATCACTTTACAGTTTACAGCAGAAAAAATAATTCCAGGATCAGGCTAGAGAAGGAGATACATTCCAGGGCAGGCAGATATGGTTGTGGAATGTCGAGGTACAAGCAACCTTTAAGTAAAAGAAGGCTGCTTTTCATAGGCAGATGGGGATTGGGGACCAAGAGTCTAAATTACAATATAGGCAGGCGACGACCATTGCTAGGATGATCATTGCCCTTGCCAGACACCAGCAGTATGAAGCCTCTATAAGGGGTGGCGAATTGCGTTTGAGCACCAGTTCTAGTCTGATCTCTGAAGTTAAGCAACGCAACCCTAGCTATTACTGACATTGGTAGCCACTTGGGAAAATGGGTACTGCTAATACCCAAAAATCGTCACATTAGTGTAGTGTCTGGGCAGTCTATGCATAAGAATTACACTGTGGACGGGGCTTTAATAGCCTTATATTTGAAGGGCCCTAAAACACCAACAAACAAACAAAGCCCTCTGTGATCAGTTAGATGCAAAGGAAGGAGTGAGAGGGGCTTTTAAACTGGCCAAGGCGAGAGCTAGGGCAGCTAAAGATATGCCCCAAGCCATAACGATGAAGCATAGCAAAGTTTGGGTCCTGTTTCCCTTGTCTGAGGTAAATAGGAGGTGAGCTAGTGGAGATAGAACGCCATCAGCATGGCATGAAAGATGAATAGAACCACTCTTCAAGAGCAAAGGTGATATCCAAAATTGTGGTATCTATAGAGGTATTAAGCTAATGAACCATTAAATGAAGCTCTGGGAGAGAGTAATAGAATACCGCCTCCAGACTGGAACTAGTGTCTATGGAAGTCAGTTTTGGGTTAATGCCAAGTACAGCCAAACCTCGCTATAACAAACCCTGGTTATAACACTTTTCGGCTTATAACACACACAAGGGAAAGTCCCAGCCAGCGCTAATGCATAAGTATATAGAAATTGATTGGCTATAACACACTCGGATATTACATATAACACACAACTGGTTTGGTCCCTACAGCACTTTCAACGTGTGAGAGACCTCGGATATAACAAACAGCTGTAACATGCAACTAGACTGCATACCCCACAGCTTAAGTAAGGCTATATGGTGCAAGAGTTTTGCTATCTAGGATCAGTTTTCCAGAGCAATGGGGAAATCGATTCTGACGTGGCCTGTAGGGTTAATGCAGGATGGCTGAAGTGTAGACAGGGAAGTGGGGTCCTGTGTGACCGCCGGGTCCCAATAAACATGAAGGGCAAAATTTACAGAACTGTTATTAGCCAGGCCCGCTATGCTATATCGCTCAGAGTGTTTGGGCTGTTAGGAAGACCCATGAAATGCAAATGCAAGCAGCTGAGATGCGAATGCTATGCTACATGTGTGGGGTGTCATGATCTGACAGAATTAGAAACGACTACATTAGAGGTAGCTTGCAGGTGGCAGATATTGTGGAAAAGATGAGAGAGAAGCGTTTGAGATGGTATGGGCATGTGAGGAGGAGGGGAGAGGAGGAGCTTATTAGGTCCATTGTGGGACTGCAGGTAGTTGGGGGCACCAGAGGCAGAGGAAGACCAAAACGGACGTGAGTGCAGATGGTGGCATGTGGGGTGGAAGGGGACTTGGTGGGGGATAGGCGGGAATGGAGGATTAGAGGATTGTTCAGTTAACATAGCTTTGGCATCATTTAGCATTGATTCTGTTATAACGCACACTCGGTTATAACACACAGACACGAGCAGTCCTGAAGGTGTGTGTTATAACCGAGTTTGACTGTAGTTTCACAATGGAACCACTCTCCATCTGATGCAGATCATTGAAAAGTGTAGGGCAGCGAAAGAAAGATCTCCATGCCATCTTTATCGACTTGGAGAAGGCTAACACAGGTCAGCAAAAAATACTTTTAAAAAATTGTTTTACTTTTGATAACTGATTCTTATTTTGTTAGATGTACTGATTCCAAAAACGCAATTGATTTTTTTTTCTATCACGTAAGGTTTTCTCTTTAAAAATTTTCATAGTTTGGAAGAAATAGAGGGAATTGCAGCATTTTGAGGTTTCGATTTTCATTTTATCACTCCACCAATACATACTTTTCATTTATATTATAGGTCTAGTAATGATTAATACATAATGACTTCATTTTCCTCTCGTGGAGTTGCTTGAGGTCATCTCTTTTTAACCCTTACGTCAATACCCAGAAAGTTCCACATTGTTCAATAACCAGGGTACCCATAATGAATGAAATGGAATTGTGCCATACATATGTTTTGACATGCAGGTATTTCTGAAGCTATAAATTTCTTTTTGCATGACGGCCCATAGGTGATCTTTACCTATTGTTCTACTATAATCTTTCAACCATGGACAGCCAAACTTTCATGCATCTAGCGTTTCTATTCGATATCAACCCAAAAATCTATTGTGTTGAACATTCAAAGACACCTGTTTCATGCACTTGCTGTCCCACTCAACAGTAATCCTTATCCTGCCTGTGGCAGAGATGGGTCACTGGGTTCCAGACAGTGGCAGATCCAGGAGAGGGGGCAATGCAACGATTTCTCCACCCTCTGTGCCCCAGTGGGGTGCATATTTCAAATGATGCATGATTCACCTTTGCATCTGATGAGGCATTTTCACACTGCTATCCCCATTTCTATATTGCCTGGTCAACAGTTGCAGTGCAATCTGCAGTTGGCTAAACCACTGAAGACAGGACACTGCCTGAAGGGCAGTAGAGCACCTATTGTAATTGCTAGCTAGATTTATAACAAGGGATTCTGACTGTTTAAAAATATTTGCAGTGCACTTATTTGAAGTGCTTCCCCCTGATAAACCCCTAGATCCATTGGATCTAACTTACCACTACTGCCTACCTCCAAACTAATCCCAAGTTCGTTTTGGTTCTCCCCCACACTTCGTCTTTCCTCTTCACATTATATGACCATACCACACACATCCATTCATCATCATACCCTTTTCTTGCCTGTGGCTGGGCCATGTCTGAGAGTTGCATTCCTCCAGTCCCAACTATCTCCCATCAGGTCCCCATCCATCCCACACACTACCATTTCCTTACATACAACCTCCACCAACCAGCGCAATAGTGTTTTTTCCAATCTGCTGAAAACCAGCTGCCTAGACAGTGAGAAATGCCCCATTCCAGGGGCGGATTCAGAGGGTGAACAATGCAGGGATTGCTACCCCTCAGCGCCTCAATGGGACACAACTGATGATGCATTTTTACATTGCTATCCACATTTCTATACTGCAAGTCCAACAGTTGCAATCTAAACTGTAGTTGGCTAAACCACTGAAGATAGGACATTGTGTAAGGGGCAGGAAATGACCTATTGTAATTGCTAACTAGATTTATAGTAAGGGATTCTGCATATTTAAAAATGCTGTATTTGTGGTGCACATTTTTTGAAGTGCTTCTCCCCCCCCCCCCCTTTTTTTGAAGGGCCCTCCCCTTCCACTGCCCCATTCATTAATGAACAACCCTATCATCCTTCAGCCACCTAGTTCAAGGGTCAAACTACTCTTTCCAAGGGACATTTAGACAATAGTCCACCATAAATGATAGCATACTATTTCTTTGATTGTATTTTTACAGTATAGACCAAATCTTAAACTAACATTAATAGGTTCACGCAAATAATATTTGCTAGGTGATAGATACACTAAATTTCTGAAAATTGAATTTTTGATTAAACTGTACGTGATAGAATATTTTAATTATTTTTCCAGTAATCAGCATCCATAAACCTGTAGAAAACAATAATTGTTTTGAAGGCAATTTTTTTTCATCACTGACCTGTGTAATCACAGTGCTCCACAACAGGTAGTATGGGAGGTATTAACAGAAAACGGGGGTAGAAGAAGGATTTATTTGAATAGTTCAGGATATGTATCATGGTTCCATAGCTACAGTAAGGACACCTTGGGGAAATGCTACGGGCTTCCCAGTGAAGGTTGGGGTACACCAAGGTTCAGCGCTACATCCTTAATGTCTCATTCTATTGATGGACGAGCTGATGATTGGAGTAGGAGAATGGGCCCCTCAGTGCATGGTATTTGCTGGCAATATTGAAAAGCTCCAGAGAACAAGTAGAAAAGGGCCTAAACGATATTAGATGGGCAATAGAAAAGTTAGGGCTAAAGATAAACATGAAGAAGACGGAGTATTTTGCTTTCAATTGGGAACGACAGGAAAGTAATGGTGACGAGCTCTCTAAAGGCGAACTGGTGACAAAGGTGTAAAAGTTAAGTGTTTAGGATCATCGTTCCAAAGCAATGGTGAGATAGACTCGGATGTGATCTACAGACTAAATGGGGGGATGGTTGAAGTGGAGACAGGCAAGTGGAGTCCTGTGTGATGTGAGGGTCACAATCATGTTGAAAGGGAAGTTTTGCAGGGCAGTAGTTAGGCCCGGAATGCTATATGGTTCAGAGTGTTGGACAGTGAGGAAGAGCCCCGTAAATAGAATGCAAGTAGCCGAGATGTGAATGCTGCAGTATATGAGTGGGATATCAAGAGCAGTGTTTCGTGTGGACACGAAAGGAGAAGAGGGGAGGAGGAGCTCGTTAGGTCCATTTCAGGAATACAGGTGGTTGGAAGCACCCGAAGTAGGGGGAGAACAAAGCAGACGTGGGAGCAGATAGTGGTAGTGTTTGGGGCTGACGGGGACCTAATAGCAGATAGACAGGAGTGGAGGTTTAGAACCCGTAGCCCCGATAATGATGACGTAATATATCGCAAAAAAAATCGACAGTAGTGGCTACTCTTTTTAGAATTTGATATGATTGCATTTAGAGAACCCTACCTCCGTGGAGGGCACCAGTTGTATGTCTGGTGGGGTGCGGAATTTCAGGTGGACGATTCACGAATTCTACTTTAAGGGTGTGCTATTCTTAATGGCTAGGAGCGGACGATTCTCATCCACTTTTTAGGAGTGGAGAATTGTCGGTTGGCTCAATAGTTCGGGTACTTAAATTCATGACTCAGTGGTTGCAGAATCAATCGTGGCTCAGAAGTTTGCTCGTTTCGTTGGTGCTTTGGGGCTCTTCAATTAGAATGGTCATTAGAGCCCCGCCCACTGCATAGTTTTGATGCAGTGTCTGCACAGCCACTACGTTGTTATGACGATTTGAGTATTAGCTGTACCTAATGTTCCCAAGAGGTCACCGATGTTAGTAATATCTGTGGTCGCGTTGCTTAACTTGTTATCAAAGAGGACTAGTGTTTCCAACGTAATACAGCCGCTCTGGCGCCAACAAGAGAGACACATCAGTGCTCCTTCCGTCAGATGAGTTCCTATCTGCCACACATTCACTTACGCAGTAATTTTAAAAGGAGTAAAAGGCATGTATTAATTAGGCATCAGGATACTTTTGTCAATGTTGACGTTCAAATACTTACAGCTAACACGAAAATCCCAGAAATAACAGTCTGGATCTTGATCGATTGAAGTGTGGCAAAAAGTCTATTAACCTTTAATTTTAATAATAATATTATAAGAATGTCTGATCGTATTCGGAAATTCTTTACCAGTGAAGAGCTACTTACAGAGTTGAAGAAAACTCCAAGGTATCGTTTAATGGCATTTAGATCATTTTTGAAATATTGTGCCAGTCGGTATTCGATGACCAAGAAAATCTCTGGTTGGACAACATTTGGCATCTTAGAACCTTTGGAGTTCCTTGATGACAGTCTTCCTGTTGAATTCATTAATGAGACAACTTCATTGAACTTCGAATTTTTTGATAGTTGACAAGATATAATCGACTCACGTTGGTGTTTTCGACTTCTTTTAGCAATGCTCTTGATATCGTTGTTCGAGTTCATCTTGAATGCCACGTGAGAAATCTTTGAATCACTTGATCTCTCTGGGCGAACATTTTTAGTAACATACAACTCGTCATTTAGAATTCCTTCCTGCAACAAAAATATGTTGTGATCTCCGAAGTTGGAATCGAAATAAAGATGCCTGATGGTGATGTCCTTACCAAAGTGACTTGACCAGCAATGTTGTCAACTAACAAGGATGCACTTCCTTCGGCGTTGGTGTAGAGTCGAGCCTCGATATTGAGTTGTTCCTAAAAGAAAAGTGGAGGTCGTACGTCTAGTTCTTCGATAGTAGACAGTTTTACAAGCTCCTTTAACTCACAAAAGGATTGGTGGCCCGTTTAATAATTTCGTAATTGTTGTCTTCGCTTTTTACTGCCATATACTCCTCAAACTGTGGTGAAAATACTCTTGGCGCATACATTAACTCGGATTCGTGAGTCTCACCAAAAGTTTTTACTTGAACATGGATGTTTGGAGACTCAATCGATCCTTTCCGCACTAATGTCACTTCTGCTGGGCTCCACTCTTCTGGTGAGAGACGTAATGAAACACAATTTTACTTGACTGAAATCATAATCTCTCTGGAAATGAGAAATTTACAAGTACCTACCATCAAGTTGGTGTTTAATGGTCTGAAAAGAAAAAAAAGCAAATGAAATTATTGCATAACATTTATTTCTTCGTTCTGAAGGAACCAGAATTAGGGCAGAATTTAAAGCAGTTATGTGACTGCAGTAGGTCCTCCTGCATTAGCATGACAGACGGGCATCACATCTGGAGGAATCACCCGGACTGGTTATTTAAGGTCGGTCTGCCTTGGGTCGGGAGGGGGCAGAATCTGGTACCTTTTTGTCCAATTAAGACCAGAAACACGCTATTTTACTCAACTGACTGCCGAATTAATGTTGCTATTGCTCTAAAGTTGGCTTATTTTTTAATAGTAATACTTTTCAACCGACGCGAAGAGGGAGCGAGCTCTACACCTTAGAATTGGGCCGCTCATGATGAAAGAGCATTTTTACGTGCAGGTAACATCGTACACACAGAGGGGGCAACAGTTTCCTTCGCATCCGAAGGGGGAAAGTAAGCCAAGAGGGTTGGGGGCCAATCATTTGGAGCTTCCTGGAAGTCTGAATTACATGCCCAACTTCGGACACCAGCAAACCTTCATCGTCGCACTTATAAAAGAGGCTCACCACTACTGATCCTGATAGGGTTTATCTTCTGGATTTATTCCGAGTATGCCGTTGGAAAAAAGTATGATCTCACGTGCAATGAGCAACCTCTCTTTAGGGGAGAAGTTTACTTCCTGAATCATTGATGTCGGTAAGTGGACTTCACGACATGTTTTCCAATGGGACCATGGCATTGACATTGGCGGGAGAGGCGTTAGCAATGATGATGATATCTCCATCTAAAGCCTAGTTCCCTGGCACGCGACACCAACGAGAATAGCGCTTGAGCAGACGGTATAATTATGACGTAAACCACAGGCGCTAACAGAAATTGCGCCTAGTTTGATTCCCTAGCATGAGCGAATTCACATAAACAATTAATAGTTTTCAATATGAACGTTTGGTGGCGCCAAAACCGAAAAAATAAATAAACCAATGAAAAGTCAACAGAGGACTATTTAAAAATTCAAACAGCCAATCAAATTCGTGCGACACATTCCACTGACAAATGCAGTTAACTAACTCTCAACTCCACTTCACCATTGATTTCGTGCTTACTTTACAGAATGGTAGTGTAACTACGTCATCAGTTTATGTGGATTGCTGTCTGCTAGCGCGCTATTCTCGTCGGTGTCGCGTGCCAGGGAACCAGGCTTAAGAAGGGTTGTTTTACGAGTAGTGGTTACATTGTATGCTACTGGACCACAGCTTCACTTTGCATTAGACAGAACTCATACTGTTGCGAGAAGGGAGTCGTCTGTCTGCGTCAGGATGCCTACACCCTTACAGTCACTAAGTACTCTAACTATTGAGATGCCGAGA
>JAAFCE010009058.1:8012482-8073138 GCA_013389805.1 Trigoniulus corallinus
ACTCGATAGGGTGTATACCTCTTTGTTATATTAGAGGCCCAAAGGGGGGTTTAACCCCCAAACCCCCCCTTGGCTACGCCACTGATGCTGAGCTTAATTTACATCTGCACAACACAATTTTAACTAAAACAGTGCAATGGGAGGTTCATAAATTAAACATTCATGGTAGAGCAGCTATTACCAAACCTTTTGTGAATCAAGAGACTTCAGCTGTGCAAGGGGCAGAAATCCTGGACAATTGATCAATGGAAACATGTCATGTGGTCTGATGAGTGTTCTTTTATGCTATTCCCTACTGCAGGACGTGTTTATGTATGGAGAACTCCCAGGGAAGCTTACAGTCCAGAATGTTTGCTGCCAACTGAGAAGCATGGTAGGAGGAGGGGGGGTTCTGTCATGGCTTGGGCATTCATTTTATGGTTTTCTGTGGGTCATATTGTGAGACTGAAAAGAAAAGTACCTGGAAAGGTCCATGTTCATTCCATGTCATGGATATTGTTCCTAGCAGGGGATGCCATTTTCTAAGATGGTAATACCCTTATTCACACAGCAGGAATTGTCAAAGATTGGTTTGATGAGCATGAGGATGAAATAGCACATCTTCCTTGGCCTCCACAGTTGCCAGATTTAAATGATTTTGAGCATTTGTGGTCTGTATTGGAAAACATGCTAAGGACCCATTACCCACCTCCAGCTTCTCTCAAGATACTGGAGCAGTTTCTTTGTAAGGAATGGTATAAAATACCACTGTCCATGATTCATGACTTATATTCATCAATCCCAAGGAGGATCTAGACAGTTTTGGATGCCAAAGGTGGTCCTACACCATGCAGTAATGCTGGAAAATTCACCATGAATAAAAAAAAGTCTAAGCTAACCAAACTTAACATAATGACATGACAGTGAGAGGAAAATTTGTCTAAAGAACCTGATAATAAGATAAGTAATAACTGAACACATAATTTCAAAATCTGACGATCACCTGGTTTGAAACGTCCACATTAGTTAAAGACATTTCCTTAAGGTGACATCGAGTCCTAATTGAAGAGACACAAAGATGTGTCGTTACATCGTCTAAAAAAGGCATGTGAAATTGGGAGTACCCTAAGGGCCATATCGTTAACAAGTACGTTGTGAGGAGGGCCAAACTGTGTTGAGTTTTTTTTTTTAAATTCGTTTTTAAAAGTTCCAATGAACCTTAAGGTTCCCATACGTGTATCGAACAATTTGCATAACGACAGTGTTTGTGCAACCATGTTTGCTCAAGCTTCCACTCATATACGTTTCAATAGTTTGTGCAAGCCTCAGTTTATGTTGTGAAATTCTTGGGAGATGTCCGTTTACAAGCAGGGCCCAAGTCGATAAGTGAGCAGGATGAGGTTTTTTCTTGGTCAACTATCGTCAAACACTGCCATAGATGTTCAAACCGGTTGAGTGTTGCACAAAACATATCGGTCTGGACGAATTTGTTTCAAACTGCTGCGGAAGAAATCAATCCGTTCCAAACACCATCAAAATATTTGCAAAAAACCCTTTGTTGCTCAAATTGTTTGATCGTGCATGGGCGCCATTAGTCGGATAGGCACTAAAACCGTAGTCTAGTTTGGTGTGTACGATGTCATCTGTGAATAAAAGAACCCTTGCTACATATGCAAAATATACATGCAGTCTGCATTTTAAAAATTTACACATCCAAACCCTACAATAAAAGGGATGTCGGTGGCAATGATAAAATCGGGGAAGTGAGGCTATAGACTCTTTCAAAAGATGGCTGAACTATGTACCTGTAGCAGGGTAAGAGCCTCGGGGCCCGCCAAATCATTGCATTCAAAACGCAAAATTTATACATTCAGATTGCCTATATTCATTGCGGTGAATACAAGGATTCCTTAAAAGACAGAGCAATAGCACTTGTCAAAGTGTCGAGAGGCCCATGGGCTAATATAGCGTTGACCCGCAGCACTGAAGTTAGTGTAAAATATTTCAGTTACTTACCATTGTTGAAACCTGGTCAACGAGCAACACCGCCACCCACCAAGTAACGAAGCGAACATTTGGGAGTAACATCTTTGGTCGTGTGAGTTGTGATTCTTTACTGAATTCAACTGCTGAATTTATACCAAAGAGCTAACGATGGATTTTCAGTTGTGTCTTTTAAGGCGTAGAAAATTTAATGGTTTTTACGTCATAAATGCAACGAAAAAACCATCTGTGTCGGGTGTGACGCTTACTGTCAATTTTTTTTTTTAAATTCCTTGCAATAATATCACCCGACAAGTAGCATGTGACATTCTTATTACTTGACTGCAATATGTATATTTGATATATGTATTCACTAAATGTGTAAGTTACAATTAGAAAATGACAAAATAGACTGGTTTTTATCCCAATGTCATGGTAGGGCTGGCAAGGCCGCTGAGAGAATTACTAGGTGGTGGAACAAGACTAATATGCCCACTCCCCTACAGCTGGACTCATAAATTAATATACATTTAAACGTCCTGGCAAATACAGTATATTAAAAAGAGGGCAGGTCCTCCTGCACCCCCGTCTCCTCAGGGCTGGGGTTGGGGTATCCGTTATAGGATTGTGTCTTTCGATTTAGAACTTCCAGTTGGTATCAAGGTAGAAATGGTGCCTTAAAGACTGATTTTTCATGGTGATAACGGGAGGATTTGTTTGTTTGTTGGAGTTTAAGGTCCCGTCAACTACAAGGTCATTAGAGACCCGTCCACTGTATAGTTCTAATGCATATACTGCACAGACACTACACTAATGTGACAATTATTGGGTATTAGCAGTACCCAGCTTTCCCGAGCGACCACCCATGTCAGTACTAACTGGGCTTGCGTTGCTTAACTTCAGTGATCAGACGAGAACTGGTGTGTCCAACGCAACTCGCCGCTCCCCCATAACGGGAGGAGGGGCAGCAGATTAGGTCCATTGCTGGGTTGTTATTTTGAAATATTAATGTCAGAGATTCGGTAGTAAAGTTGAAGATCGAACTGTCCCATAAGTTATACCAGGTTTTCCCTAATTGATCTTGGTCCTTGATATTCAGAGGGCTGATTTTGAAATACTGACGTAAGATAATTTTATGAGAATATAACGAAGCCTTAATTCTTTTTGCCTATTGTTTTTTCTCCTTCTTTTCTTTAGGAGTGTTTTTGCGGCGTCTTCCCATTGAGCCATGTAGCACCTTCTGACCATTGAACGTTCTGGGTCTCATACAGTTCTTCCTGTCATTATTTTTGAATTACTTATCCAACACACAGTGGGACCTCAGGCGTCAAACAACTCACATCTTCGACAAAGCGGTTCCAGGAATGTAAACCCAAAACAAAGAGTGTATCAGTTTCATAAGAGGAAAACGGGCAACCACATGTATGAGATATGTTATGGCAGGAGAACTGGGGTGCCACATATTGCTTTCTATAGAACAGGCATTGGCAACTATGGCACCTGTCCCACACCTGGCGCAAGAAGCAATTTTCAGGGCATGTGGAAGATGACCAAAAATGCGGGAGTAACTATGACTCTTCTTGGCCCGCTTCATAGATTTATCGATTGCGCCAGTGATTGTGAAGTTCATGGGAGCCTGTTACAAAGTCCAAGCGCCCACCTCCACGTTGATTCTCCATTTTTTGTGGTGTAGGAGGACCTTGGGGCCTTGTTGTTGTCATTTGTTTGTTGATGTTTTAGGGCCCTTCAACTACTAGGTCATTAGAGACCCGTCCACTGCATAGTTCTACCGTAATACAGAAACTGGACAGACACCACACTAACGCGACGATTTTTGGGTATTAGCAGTACACAGTTTTCCCAAGCGACCACCCATGTCAGTACTAGCTGGCGTTGTACTGCTCAACTTCAGTGATCAGACGAGGAATGGTGTGTCCAACGTAACTTGCCGATCCTGACATTGAGACCGGCAGAGACGGCGCATCGCCAGATGGTAAGAGAGGCGTTGCACTGCAGAGTTATGTTGGTGGGTTGCAGACACTTCATAGAAACTCTCACATACTACCCGTACCAATTTGTTTGTTTGTTTGTTGGAGTTTAAGGTCCCGTCAACTACGAGGTCATTAGAGACCCGTCCACTGTATAGTTCTAATGGATATACTGCACAGACACTACACTAATGCGACGATTATTGCGTATTAGCAGTACCCAGCTTTCCCGAGCGACCACCCATGTCAGTACTAACTGCGCTTGCGTTGCTTAACTTCAGTGATCAGACGAGAACTGGTGTGTCCAACGCAACTCGCCGCTCCCTACCCGTACCAAGCTGCAGAGGGGGTCAATCTGGAACATAATAATTGACCCGTAAGAAAACGCCTACCCACGTCTTCGGTGTGCATGGCGAACCCTAGTGCTTGAGGGGCCCATCCCCTATGTCTCCAGCCCGCCCGACATTGACAGGACGGCTCCAACCCATTGAGGGGTGGGGTTGCGACCCTAAGTCCCCAACACGTTACTTTGGCCACGGCCTCTAGTGGGAAGCGGGCGATTCTGATGAATCGACTGAAGGCGGCATTTTCGCCCCTTGGGGCTGCTTTCATAGATGACATGGTCAGCTCGCGATGTATTGGTCCTGGCTGTCTGCCGGTTACCTGTCTAAGCGTCCCCTTGTTGAGCTTTGTGGTGGGTGGGGACTGCAAAGTGTCAATTGAAAATGTGACACACATATACGATGCACAAATCTTTAAACGAATGGTTCAAGAGATTAGAAAGGGATGAGCGAGAGGTCCCTGGGCCATCGTTATCATGCATCCTCAACGCCATGGGGGTGTAGACTTTCTTTTCTAATGACAGAATTGCAACTTGAGTGTGGTGACGTTGAGGTCAGGCAGAAGGAAAGCAGAATTGAGATTTTTCTGTGCCTCCAAAAGCGAGATTCGTACAAACGGGATATTCGTGGCTACACGAGATCATTCACAGAATCGATATATATCTTGTTGGAAGGGAAGAGGGCGGGAAGCGCGAGAAGGGCAGGGGACCCAAAGTACAGATCATGGTAAAGGTATATACGTACCAAAGATAATTCATAACTTGCGTCTTTCTCTGCAGTGCATCTGTGCTCTGCAGAAAAGACAAAATGTAAGCATTGTGGTGGACACTTTGACGTGTGACACCGGCATCCCCCTCAGGCAACTCAGTCAGTACTTCTGCAGGTCCAGACGCCTGGCTGGGATGCCCCCAGTCAGAGCAATTGGAGAATTGGTTAGGATCCTAAAGCGTAGGAGGATTAGTGTATCCTTTTTTTTTTCAAGAAACTAGGCGGAAGGGGGTTAGATCAAGGGCGCTTGGAAAGGGATACAAGCTTATATATCGTCACGTTTCCTTAAAAACCACTTAAGTCCCACTTTTCTTGATACTGATATTTTATAAGGAATGGTAGAGAACAAATGTGAGAAATCTGAATTTTCAGATCTTACTGTATAAGTCTGTCAGCAACCTCTGTCCCTCTGCAGTGCAATTTAGGAATCTCGTATGTCCATGTTTACTGATTTTATAATATACAACCCACGTATGTGAGATTTACAAGGTTTTCAAACCCATATTTGGACTTTACAAGCCTCCTGAATCTAACTTACAAGGTTTTTAACAACGTGTAATTCGACATTTCCAGCCTGTGCTGTGTTTTCTTTGTGTTTCACTTTCTGTTGTTGTACGCCAGTTTTGATATTGTTGTGGTACTGAAATGCCATCTATGAACTTAAGAGGAGATATTCTTTTTGGAATGGCTTTGCCTTCAACTTCTTCAGGTGAGTCAACTTTGTGACATTATAAAATGAAAATTTAGGAGCCCTAATGCTTAATTAACAACTCATAGTGAATAAATTTTCACAGTGTTCCACTGTTTTGTTATTTATGAGGTGCGTAAATACTGCTTTCAAGTAATACTGCAATGGAATTTGATCATGAAGTTAGGTTCAGTATTTCTATATTCCCAGCTGTGAATTTGGGTAAATAGTGACACACATTGCATGTTGCAGATGCAACAAATGAGTAGATGCTGGGTCCAGAATTCTTGGAACTTAAGCCATTAAACAAGGAAAGCACTCCACTAACAAAGGAATCCTTGAAATCCCATTAAACGGATGCTACAGATAGAAACCATTTATGCTTAAAAATTGGTTTCTAAAGTATTTCATCCAGCTCCGCATGAAATACCTGGATTAAAACAAAATGATGATGTTGCGTTGCACTGCGTTGGACACACCAGTTCTCGTGAGATCATTGAAGTTAAGGAACGCAAGCCCACGTTAGTACCAACATGGGTGGTTGGTAAAGAACGTTGGGTGCTGCAAATTTCCCCTCTCCTATGTCCTCAATATCTACCTCCTCATCTCCCGTGAGCAGACTCCTAAGGGTTCGTAATGTAATGACTGCTTGGCATACTTCTCAACCCACGAAATTAATCCAGTAATCCAAAAAGAGCGAAGTTCTTCCTGATGTTCCTTGTACAGCCACTGCATTAAAACCCTTTTCTGAAGAAGCTCATTCAAACAAGGTTGATGATAAATATAATGACTACATTCTAGAAAATGATTATGCTGAGGATAAACATCATACACAGAAGACATCTAGAAAGAACCTCCATCGTCCAGACGAATGGGTTGTAAATAAAAATCAGAAAAGAAGAGAGCAGGAATTAGCTTACAAAGGACTTGCTAAGAATGATGGAAAGTGGAAATTCACAACTTCTCAAGAAAAGAGAAAAGTTTTACCAAGATGTAATTGTAGTCTCAGTCAGAAAAACTCTATCATAAAACGCAATGAAATCACAGAACCAGAAAGAGAAGACATTTTCAAGTATTTTTGCAATTTATGTTGGAATGAGAAAAAAATATTTTTGAAGTTTCTGGTTGATGAGGGACAAACAAACAACTTTAAAAACAAAAAGAATGAAACGCACCAAGGAGTAGGTCATTTTCTTTTCATCTAAAGAGCAAAACTTCTTGTATCAGAGTTTGCAAAAAGATGTTCTCAAACACCTTGTGTTTGAAGGAATGGTCTGTCCTTACCTGGGTGAAAGATAATTAGCAAATTCAGAAAACAGGAAGAATATCACAAAAATATACAATGAGACATGAAAAAGTCCAATTATTTGCAACTCCTGCACAAAATTCCTTCCCATTATTTGGAACCTAGTTGGAAATAAAAAAAAATCAAATAACACTGAAGTAAAGATGGAGCAGTGTCATCCGAGTTTAAAGTTTCTGATGATGTTGCTAAAGAAATGAACATGTCAATTTTTCAACAAAAAAGGACCAGTAGATCTCTGCATTGGTAACAAATAAACAATGCATAATATCTGCATTGCAACAAATAAAACATGTGTGATTGGAAGGTTATACTGTAAGTACTCGACTTACACGATTAATTGGTTCTGGAGGTTTTCACGTAAGTCGAGGAAAGCGCAAAATTTATCATTTTTGACAAAAATTGTTTTAATTGTAAACGATAGGTGAAAGCCAAATAGATCTACCTGGATACACTTAAAAAATAGTATTTAGTGAACATATTTATTGGACATATTGCACATAACAGAATCTGCATACATACTTTATAAATAGATGAACTACTTCAAGTATTGGTCCAGTTTTAATTGCCTTTTAGTCCTGAGCATTAGGAGGGTCACAATGAAGCTGAAAGTGAAGTTCTACAGGCAGGTGGTTAGGCAAGCTATGCTATGCAGATCAGAGTGTTGGGCAGTGAGGAAGTGCCACATCAATAGAATGCAAGTAGCCAAGAGGACGAATGTTGCAGTGCATGAGTGGCATGTTGAGAGCTGGTAGAATTAGGAATAAGTATATTAGATGTAGCCTGTCAGGTGGCATATCAACTGCTCAAAATACTCCAAGAAGGACCAAGAATTCATGAAATGAAAATGACCCAAGCCCTTTAAATAGAAAAAAACTGTAACATTTCTCTCTCTTTTTTTCAGAAGAATAACAGAATGCAATCACTTGTGCTTTGAAATGATATTTTAATTGGGTGAAGCACCTTTTTATTAGAAAAATCATCTGTAAGGATTATCAACTGTCCAAACTCTCAGAAGAAAAGCCAAAAACTCACAAATTAAAAAATACCCAGGTCTCTTAAAATAGAAACTGTTCCCCCTTTTTTCCTCTTCTTTTTCAGAAGACCATAAAAGGAAATAACAGATAAGAAAAACGACTACCAATTTAAAGAACTAAATTGAACTTAGCAGTCAATGGAAAACTCCTGCTACTTTAAAACTATATTTACCTTGGGTGAAGCACCTCTGAATTGCAAAGTTATCTGTCAGGATGATTAACTTTGGTTTATTACCTAAAGAAGAAGTATAAAAAGGAGAAGGAAAGATCATCTAAGGGCACAGCAGCACAGAGCCATCCAGAGACAGTACAGTTGAAGGTAGCAGAGCTGCAACATCTCCAAGATGGAAGAATAGCCACATACAAGAAGCAACTGACCAACAGGGCTCTACAAGATGTCCAGCCAAAATCTGCACCCAGGAAGAATACTCTAAGGAAGATTCAGTTAAGGATGAAAGTCTCTTTTATTATTTAGCTTTTCATTGCAAAAGAAATTTTACTTGTAATGCATCCATATATACTTAGCTAATGGACTTATTATAAACCCTCTTAATAATTTTCTGTTTGAAATTACTAAGTCTTTATAAATCCTTATATGCATTTACCAATGTATTAGATTAACTACATGCTAATTATTTAACTTATAGTAATTATATAACTTATGTAACCAATAGTAACGTTAACCTTAATTCCTTTCTTTGAAATAAAATATTATGCATACATTTGATGCTTAAATTATTACATAGCCCACATTGCAATGAACTTAGCAGAGAAATGCAACTAACACTGGTAGAAGAAGAGAATTTAGGGAAATGCAAAGATGTATAGCCTTAACAGGTGGACATTGCCAAAACATAAGGGAGAATAGTTTGAAGTGGTATGGACACATAATGAGAACAGGGAAGGAGGAGCTCATTAGGTCCATTTCAGGTATGCAGGTGGTCAGAAGCACCTGGGACAGGGGGAGACTGAAGCAGACGCAGGAGCCAGTTGTGCATAGGGATATGGTGGTGTGTATGGGTACCTGGTGGGAGATAGGCTAGTGGAGGGCTAGAACCCACAGACACAATCTTGCTGCAGGCAGGATAAGCATATGATGATGGTGAAGGTCTCCACAGAAATGGCAAGTTTTTTTATCATTGTTTTGTGAATCACAATTACATTTATTTGCTGGCAAAGCTGCAAAAACCTATGCTTATTTATCGTCAGTCTACTGGTCATTTGGGGGGGAGGGATTCCACCAACGCCAGGGGGCGAGCTCCTACACTTGGAAACTTTGCCTTATCTACTAGTTGTGTTGTAGAGAGTTCACACACCAACATGGGACCTCAGTTTTACTTCTCATCTGAAGGAAGGCACACTTGAGGCCTCTCTTGCCTGAAAGGAGCTTACCCACCTCAGTCCAGTATAGGACCCAAACAATGTCATCAGTGGCGACGTGATTAGCGTTGAAGTGTGGTGATATGGAACTAGGCATTAATCTGTTAAGGACTTTAACAATCCCAATAAACCGCTACAATTAGTTAACTAGAGCATTGTTTGTTTGTTTGTTGGTGTTTAAGGTCCCGTCAACTACAAGGTCATTAAAGACCCGTCCACTGCATAGTTCTAATGCATACACTGCACAGACACTACACTAATGCGACGATTATTGGGTACTAGCAGTACCCAGCTTTCCCGAGCGACCACCCATGTCGGTACTAACTGGGCTTGCATTGCTTAACTTCAGTGATCAGACGAGAACTGGTGTGTCCAACGCAACTCGCTGCTCCCTTAACCAGAGCAGTATACTATGAGATAAAGCAAACATTCTGTGATAGATGCCACAAATCTACATGAACAACATCATGTAGCAACAAATTTTTCTTATCACTCTAAAAAAATGAACACTTCACTGTGTCTTCCCAATGCTACACAGTTTCCTGGAAATTAGCAATGCATCACTATAATGTGACTACACAAAGTTGTTGCAAATAGTTCCAAATATAAACACTAGTGTTTTACTATTAAGTTTGTAACAACCTACACCCCAGTCTCCCTTACAAAGAAACGTGGGTAGAAGAAGGGTTTATTCAAATAGGTTCCATAGCCAGGGTAAGGACACCTTGTCGAAATACAGGGGTCATCCCAGTGAAGATTGGGGTTCATGTTGGGGTGATGTTCTCCTGCCATACATACAGTATCTCATGTATCTGGTTGCCAGTTTGCCTCACATGAATCTGATACACTCTCTGTACTGGGTTTACATACCTGGAATGGCTTTGTTCCAGATGTGAGTAGAATAACGCCTGAAGATCCCACTGTATGTTGGATAAGTATTTCAAATATAATGATAGGAAGAAGTGTATGAGACCCAGAACGTTCAATGGTCAGAAAGTGCTGCTTGACTCAATGGGAAGACGATGCAAGAAATGCACTCCTAAAGAAAATAAGAAGGAGAAACAAAAGTAGGCAAAAACACAAAGGGACCTCCAGCCTGACTACCAATTCTCTGACATTAATATTTCAGAATAACAACCCTGCCATGGACCTAACCTGCTGTTCCTCCTCCCGTCGTCACCATGAAAATTCAGTCTTTAAGCCACCATTTCTACCATCATACCCACTCGAAGGTGTAAAGCCAAAGACACAATCCTATCACGAATACCCCAATACCAGCACTGAGGAGATGGGGATGCAGTCGGGACTTGTACCAAGGCCCATGGAATCAAACGAGGCCAATGCTGATTATTGTTTTCATTACGTTCTACAGAAGTACTTGTCGTCTTTTTAATATACTGCTGTTGCAAGTACACGGTACGTTTAAATGTATATTGATTTATGCGTCCAGGTTTAGAGAAATGAACATACTAGTCTTGTTCCAGCACTTAATAATCCCCTCAGTGGCCTTGCCAACCCAACCATGACTTTGTGATAAAAAACTGTCTATTCTGCCATTTCCGAATTGTAACTTACACATTTAGTGAATACATATATCAGATGCACATGTTACAGTCAAGAAAAAAGAATGTCACATGTTACTTGTCGGATGATATTATTGCAAGGAATTTTGAGAAAAAAATGGCAGAAAGCGTCACACCCGACACAGGTGGTTTTTGCGTTGCATTTATGACGTAAAAAGTATTAAATTTTCTACAACTGAAAAAAAAAACAACAGAAACCCTTTGTTATCCTCTTGGTAGAAATTCATCAGTCGAATTCAGTAAAGAATCATAATTCACACAACCAAAGAAGTTACTCTGAAGTGTTTCCTTCATTACTTGTTGGGTAGCAGTGTTGCTCGTTGACCAGTTTTCAACAATGGTAAGTTGATGAATTATTTAACACTTCTACAGTGCTGCAGGTCAACCAGGGCCGGTCCGTCCATAGGTTCAAAGTGTGCAAAGAACGCGGGCGGCGGCCCTAATGGGTGGCCCTAAACTTAAAAGTAACATGAAACTTTTAAAGCTTTGATGCTTCAGGAAAGGATCCCGCCTCGGTGGAGGCAGTGGATAGCTTCCTCAGTTACCTCAGTCCTCCCTTGTTTGGCTTCTTTTGGGCGAGAGAGAACCCTGAGTGCGCCTTCCTTTGGATGAGAAGTAAAACCGAGGTACCCTGTGGTGTACAATGGCATTGATTGCCACGTAAAAGAATGCTCTGTACTATGCAAAGGGTAGATGAAGCAAAATTTCCAGTTTTAGGAGCTTGCCACCTAACGTCAGTAGAATGCCCCAACGAACAGTAGACCGAAGATAAATAAGCATAGGGGGTTGCAGCTTTAGTCGGTAACCTGCTTGTTCATTTTGTACTGGTGCACCCATTTCTGGTTTTACAATAACCTACTTTTTGGTCTATTTTAATTTAACGAAAATAGAATAAAAGTTTCATTTTGTTTTTCATTTTTGTAGTTAGCTAACACACAGACAAGTATAGGGCAGCAAAGAAAGACCTCAATCCCATCTTCATCACCTTGTGGACATACTGGGAGCTTCCCAGTGAAGGTGGGGGTGCACCAAGGTTCAGCAATAAGTTCATACCTGTTCGTTCTGGTTATGGATGAACTGCAGATGATATTGCAAAACTTAGTGACTCGAGAGAACAAGTAGCAAAAGGCCTAAATAATAGTAGAGAGTGGGAGAAAAGGGTAGGCTAGAGAAGGGCAGAGTATTTATCTTTGAAGTGGGAAAGACAGGAAAATAATCGTGGCATACTTTCTATGGGTGAACTGGTTAAAAAGATGCAAGAAATAAAGTACTTAGGATCAACGTTCCAAAGCAATGGGGAGATACTCTGATGTGACGTATAGCATCAACTTGGATTGTTGAAGTGGAGACAGGCAAGTTGGGCCTGGGTGATAGGATGGTCCAAATCGTGCTGTTCAGTGAGGAAGAGCCATGTAAATAGAATTAAAGTAGCAGAGATGTGAATGCGGAAGTACATGAGTGGTGTGTCAAGAGCGGATAGAATTAGGAAGGAGTATATTAGAGGTAGCCTAGGGGTGGTGGGCATCGCGGAAAAACTGATTTTTTTGTTTGTTTTGTTGGCCCTTCAACTACAAGGTCATTAGAGCCCCGTCCACAGTGTAGTTCGGATGCAGAGACTGCACAGACACTAAACTAATGCGACGAATTTTGGATACTAGCATTACCCAGTTTTCCCAAGCAGCCACCCATGTCAGCTCTAGCTGGTGTTGCGTTGCTTAACTTCAGTGATCAGACGAGAACTGGTGTGTCCAATGCAATTCGTCGTTCCCACGGAAAAACTGAGGGAGAATAAACTGAGGTGGTGTCGACATGTAATGAGAAGAGGGGAGGAGGAGTTTGTTACATATATTTCAGGAATGCATGCAGTTAGAAGCACCCAAGGTAGGGGTCCCGTCATTCCACTTGCCCAGGAATGAACCTCCTACTCTAACCTGGTCTAGAATAGCTTTCACACATTTTGTACAATAATTTTCCAATGTCCCTTTTCCACATGGCATACCAACCGGTCTACCTGCCTGTGTACTTCCTGTTGAAATTGTTCTATTTTAGTGGCAAATTTCCACCACCTATTAACTTGCTTGCCTTTTGATGCATGTGCCTTGCATGCTGCTTTCCTCTGAATTTCTAACATTAGTAGCCTATGACCACATTCCCTTTAAAAATTTTCGCTGGGGAGAGCCCTGCAATTGCAAACCACTGCTCTATGTTGCCCTCTGACCATGAAGAACACTATCTGTGACCTTTTTTGTGGTGACTGGAAAGTGATCAGCTGCTTGTCAGTATTCCTAAATCACGTATTTGATAATGGAAGGCGTTTGGTCTCACTGCCTGAAGGAGTGACTTGCCTTCTATGTTGACTGTTCCATACTCCTATCCTCCATGGACCTCCATGGACCATTGAAGTCCCCACCAATAAATAAACGCTCATTCCCTTTACACTGCCTTCCCTGAAAATATACAGAATGCACCAACTTGCAGAAACCCACCTATGTCGGTTCATGCAAACCAGCTAGAGGGTCAAAGGCACTGATGAGGTGGAGCACTACTCCCCACCAAACTACTGTAACTAACATGTTTTATTAATCTGCTATTTATTTCTTTTAACTTGGGTTAATGGGGTTAGAATAAATGGGGGTGCTTGAAATGGAAACAGGCACGTGGGCTCCTCTGTGATAGGAGGTTCCCAATCAAGTTGAAAGGGAAGTTTTACAGGACAGTGGTTAGGCCAGCTATGCTTTATGGATCAGTGTTGGGCATTGAAGAAAAGCCATGTAAATAGAATTCAAGTAGCCGAGATGCGAATGCTGTGGTATTGGTGTGACGTGTCGAGAAAAGATAGAATTAGGAATGCATATATTAGAGGTAGCCTGGGGGAGGTGGACATCACAAAAAGGATGAGGAAGAATAGGCTGAGGTGGTATGGACATTGTATGAGAAGAGGGGAAGTGGAGCTCTTTAGGTGTATTTCAGAAATGCAGGTGTCAGCAACATCCAGGGTAGGGTGACACCAAAACAGACGTGGGAACAGGTTTTCTAGAGGGACGGTGGACGGGGACCAAGTGGGAAACAGACTAGAACCCACAGACCCTTCACTTTATCCTCTGCAAGGGTATTCCATTGGTAAGAAAAACCAGTAGTATGAGGCTCTCTGTCCCCTCTGGTTGGACACACTTCCAACCTGCGCCCCGTCAGCAGCAGCCTGATTAACGACTAATGCTGTGAGATATATGCCACTGGCTTAGTGGGTCCCACCCTAATTCCCTAATCATTTCAGACACTCTCTCCCTGTGAGAAAACTGGGTGGAGCACAATTCTTGCTGGCCTCCTTTGTATCCTTTCAGTCTTTCAAGATAAATCCTGCCAGAAGGGAGACCAAATTGGACTGCCATACTCCAAAATTGGTCTCACCATTGAAATATATGCCGCTTCTTTTACCTCCTTTGTGATGTCCCCAGGGGCCCTACTAATCAGACTGAGGAATCGGCCAGCCCTCCAAACCAATTTACTAATATGATCCTTGCAGGTACCTTGACTATTTAAAATAATGCTAAGGTGCTAATGGGTCACAATCCTCTCGACCCTCATCCACCTATGCAGTAATTAAAATCCAGTAGATTCCTAGATCTAGATATCGTTTGTTTGTTTGTTGGTGTTTTAGGGCCCTTCAACTACAAGGTCATTAGAGCCCTATCCTCTGTGTAGTTCTCATGCAGAGACAGCACAGAAACTACACTAATGCAACGATTTTTGGGTATTAGTAGTACCCAGTTTTCCCAATCGACCGCCCATGTCAGTACTAACTGGGGTTGCGTTGCTTCAGTTCAGCGATCGGACGAGAACAGGTATGTCCAACGCAATTCGCCACTCCCTCTAGATATCGTGAGCATCCTACACTTTTGATCGTCTTACACACCAATTTTAACTTAATGTTTTAATTGTGCACAGGAGGATAGCCCCCTCATCTAATACATGAGCAGTGCATGTGTCATCTGCAAATAGTTCAAGGAAGGAGTAATGATATGAATTTGGAGTAATGATATGAATTTGGTTTTGCAGTTTAGCTCTTGCTCTCAACTAATTTTACCAGAATTTTGCACATAAACTACAGAAAAAACTGCCTTAACTGGACCTCGTAGAAACCGGAAATTGGAATTTCAGACTGGAAAAATTTCCCTAAACCCGGAAAGCTACCTAACGTGGAAATGGAATAATGTTTTAGAACCGCTACAATTCAAGCATTAATTTTGAGACCCAGGTGAGCCTTTACCCACATAGTAACCTTGCCATTAGGGTTTGTTGGTTTTAGAAACCGGTTTTCAACACCCATTTGTTAATGACGACTCGAAAACCGGAAAACCAGTTTCTTTAATAAAATGTCGGTTTTTGTATAAACCCTACTCGCCATGAATCCCTAACTTGCACATGCAATGGACATTATTGCATTGGACACACCGGTTCTCATCTGATCACTGAAGTTAAGTAATGCAACCCCAGCTAGTAACATGGGTGGCCGCATGGGAAAACTGGGTACCACTAATACCCTAAAATAGCTGTATTATCATAGTTTCTGTGCAGTCTCTGTATTATAACTATGCAGTGGACAGGGCTCTAATAACCATGTAGTTGAAGGGCCCTAAAACACCAAAAAAATCCATGCCAAAACCTGTTCAAAGTCCAGGAATATAACGTCAACCTGCTTACCCTTATCTAGAGCTTTTTGAATGTAGTCCAATAGACAAGCCAGTTGAGTGTGACATGCCCTACCTTTCCTAAGCCCATGCCGATTATTGCTAAGTATGCCATTCTCCTTCAAATATCCCATAATATCAGAGAATAATATATGCTCAAAACTCTCACATGCTGCACTCTTTAATGAAACTGGCCTGTAGCACTTAGGATCTGCAGTATCCCCTGATTTGAAGACTGGCACACGTTTGCCAGTTTCCAGCAGGTTGGAACGATGAATCTGTCTAAAGATTTTTTAAAAATTTCCAACAAATAGTAGCTTGCAATTGCTGTTATTGGGGCCCTGAGCCATATGGACCTCTAATTTACTTAAAAGCTGCTGAATTCTCTCTCTCTGTCTCTTGCAATGACAATCTCCACCATTTGCCTTTGATAGTCTTTTCCTGACACTGGTGAATAATCTTTCCTACTATTTGCAAATGTTTTTGTAAATGAATCATTAAAAATGTTTGCAGCTATAAGGCTGTCATTAACAATAAATGCTGGAACCCTATAGCCCCATTTCTGAACTTTTTTAGGTATCCCCAGAATGCTTTTGGATTATTGCTGCTTGCAGTGTTGTTTCTTGTTGTTTTGGATTATTGCTGCTTGCAGTGTTGTTTCTTGTTGTCCATTTTAATCAGGAGTTTTGCTCTTTTCCTGGCGTCCATATGAGCAACCTCACTATTTGAATCCTACCCCTCCCAAATACATATATTTCTGACTCATCTCTGCCCATGCAATGTGACCTTCACTTCCTGGGTGTACCAGTCTGAAAAACCATTGTCCCTCTTCTACTAATAAGGGTGGCCTGTCTTTTACCTTCTTCTAGTAGTATTAAGAATGTATGGCAAGCCTCTTCCACATCACAAGCCTTGGCAGTGATCTGAAATCATTAAAATGTGCTTCTAAATAAGAGCTAAACAACTAATCAGATCTGTGAAATTGATGTGTCGCTACAAGCTGTCAAATACCTTGGTAGCCTTCTCACTATCTCAACTCTAACTGCAGCATGGTCACTAATTTCCTTAATGAACTAATTTCCTTAATGAAGGAACTAGGCACATTTGTAAAAACTAGGTCTAAAATTCCTCCCCTTTCATGAGTTGGCATTGTCAAAATCTGCTTTAATCCATTACAATAGAGCTAGTCTACGAATAAATTAAGGGCACATGAAAGAGTGAAATTTGAAACGGATTGCATATATTCCCACCTCACCCCTGGAAGATTGAAGTCCCCACCTAGAATAACTGTTGGGACCTTCCTCCTATGATTGAGGATCTCCAAACAGTGTGGCAATGGACGGTAGTAGGAAATGACATAAGTCCCCCCTTCTGAGCCAGAAAAACCCTATAAGTTAATGCAGCATCTCACAGTCACCAGTGCCATAATGGGGATATGAAGCGCCTGTGGCAAGTGTCTAACTTTTGCTTGCCCATAACCCAAACATTTTGCACCCCATACCCAGTTGCATCCATGGTGGCCGCCTTCTTTGCCATGCCCTCGTTACGGCCTTGACAGTCACCATCATACCCTGCTTCCCTATTATTTCTCAATGATTTGTTTATAGATACGAACACACCTCCCCCTCTCCCTGCTTCCCTGGCTTTTCTATACACTATGTACCTATCAGGAAAATTCTTAGTTGAGCTTATATCTTCCTTTAACCATGATGGGGAGCGGCGAGTTGTGTTGGACACACCAGTTCTCTTCTGATCACTGAAGTTAAGCAACGCAAGCCCAGTTAGTACTGACATGGGTGGTCACTTGGGAAAGCTGGGTACTGCTGATACCCAATAATCGTCGCATTGGTGTAGTGTCTGTGCAGCATATGCGTTAGAACTACGCAGTGGACGGGTCTCTAATGACCTTGTAGTTAATGGGACCTTAAACACCAACAAACAAACAAAATTTAACCATGATTCAGTGCCAAAAACCATATCAGCATCCCATGCAAGGGCATTAAATTCAGCCACTTTATTGACTATACTTCTACAGTTGATAACAGCAATGTCATTTAATCAGTTACTGCTAATTTCCTGCTCCTCCCTGTACTATTGCTGTCTAGTGGCTCCTTGTTATATATGTTGTGCCTAAACCTGGAGTACCATGACACTCTCTTTCTAATGACTAAAAAAATCAACTGTAAGCCCCTTAATTTTTCTCCCAACCCTAGTGGTAGCCCTATCATTGAAATGCAATCTATACCTTGTAACCCTGTTGTGTAGAAACAGCCTGTCAATTACCCATCGAGCCTTAGCCATATCTACTCTGCCACTGTCCCTTCTTTCAATGAGTGGGCAGCGCTTACCTTTGCGTTTGGTCTCACAATTTTGACTTCCTTAGCTATTTCCTCAACTCCCTCCAGAACTGTTGCTGAAAGTATGTTGTGAGTTATATCAGTGTACCCTAACTGCAAAATAACCAGGCATTCCTCCCTTTCACTTTTCATAACATTAGAAATTCTATCCTTTATGTCCACCAATCTAGCATCAGGAAGAGAAGCAACATCTATCTAGCCCATTCGGTATTGCCCATCTATCTCATCATCATCATCATACCCTTATCCCGCCTGCAGCAGGGTCGGGTCTGCAGGTTCTGCCCCTCCACTCCCGTCTATTGCCCAGCAGGTCCCTATTCACCCCACACACTGTCATATCCCTATGGACAACCTGCTCCCATGTCAACTTAGGTCTCCCCCTGCCCTGGGTCCTATCGACCACCTGCATTCCTGGCATGCCCAGATGAGGTCCTCGTCCCCCCTTCACATCATGTATCCATACCACCTCAGCCTATTCTCCCTCATTTTTTGGCGATGTCTACCACTCCCAGGCTACCTCTAACATACTCGTTCCTAATTCTATCAGCTCTCGACACACCAGTCATGTACCTCAACATTTGCATCTCTGCTACTTGCATTCTACTGATGTGGCTCTTCCTCACGACCCAACACTCTGACCCATATAGCATAGCCGGCCTAACCACTGCCCTGTAGAACTTCCCTTTCAACTTGATTGGGACCCTTCTATCACACAGGACTCCACTTGCTTGTCTCCACTTCAGCCAACCACCATTGATTCTATGGGTACATCAGCATCTATCTCCCCATTGCTTTGGAAAGTAGATCCTAAGTACTTTACCTCTTGCACCTTTTTCACAAGTTCGCCCCTTGAGTGGACGTCACCATTATTTATCTGTCCTTCCCAACTGAAAGCTAAGTACTCTGTCTTCTTCATGTTTATCTTTAGCCCTCCCTTTTCTACTGATCCTCTGATGTCGTTTAGTCCCTTTTCTATCTTTTCCCTGCTGTCACCAACTTTTCCGTTATCATCCACAAATACTAGACACTGAGGGGCCCATTCTCAAACTCCTGTCAGCAGCTCGTACTGTCAGCAACCTTGGTGCACCCGACTTTCACAGGGAAGCCACCAGTATACCCCCACGGTGTCCTTACCCTTGCTTTGGAGCCTTCATACATATCCTGGACTATTGGTATAGACCCTTCTCCTACCCCCCCTTTTCCATAATACCTCCCAAACTACATGCCATGGGACACTGTCATAGGCCTTCTCCAGGTAAATAAAGACTGCATGGAGATCTTTCTTAGCTGCTCTATACTTCTCTATCATTTGCCTCAAAATGAATATTGGCTCCATTGTGGACCTACCTGACATAAAGCCAAACTGATTACCACGAACACTGGTTCTATCCCTGAGGTGACGTTCCATTACTCTCTCCCACAGTTTCATGGAGTGGCTCATCAGCTTTATACCTCTATAGTTACCACAGTCTTGGACATCCCCTTTACCCTTAAAGAGTGGTACTATCTAACTCTCACTCCATTCGGATGGCATCCTATCTCCACTAGCTATCCTGCTGAAGAGATTACCCAGGCCACTCGGTTCCTGTCCCCCTAGGCTATGCCACACTGTGATTGGGATTCCATCTCGGCCTACTGCTTTTCAGCCTTTCATCCTCCTAAGTGCCCAGGCTACTTCCTTCTGTTACACAGTCCACTGCCCCTGTTGCAGTGGGGTGGGTGGTGGAGTGATCATCCTCTTTGGCAGCATTCAGAAGGTTTTGGAAATACTTTTCCCACCTCCTCTTTACCTCTGATGGGGACAGCAGGACTCTACCGTCACTATCCTTCACTGTTATGGCTTCAGGTACATCTTTAGCTGCCCTATCTCTTGCCATGGCTTGTTTGAAGACTTCTTTCTACCCTTCTTTTGGCCCTAACTGTTCATAGAGGGCCTCATACCTCTGGTGCTTGGCCAGGGCAATGGTCCTCCTTGCAGTAGACTTGGTCAATCTACAAGGGCTGATCAACAAAGACTGAGACTGATTTTTTTCCTGAAGCTCCCTTGATAGCTACATGTCTCTACCATGAATATTTGAATAGAGTGAGGTTTCATGTATAATGTCCATAGGTGGCAGCACTCTCATATCGGTAGGTTGGTTGTAATGCTTTATATTGTTGACCCTAGTTGAATTTCGCATACCACAAAATGGAGGTGACACGAGAGGAGCAATACAGTGCAATAAAATTTTGCTGTCATTTAATCATACAGCCTCTGAAACGTATGAAAAGCTGCAGCAAGCATATGATGAAGACGCACTACCTCGTTCAACAGTGTTCAGGTGGTTCAAAGATTTCAATGAAGGGCACATCAAATGTGCTAAGCAGGGTGGGTCTGGTGTTTTGGCTAGTGCTGTGACTCAAGTTAACATCAACGCAGCTTCAGTGATTGTCCATGACAATTGCAGATAAAATTATGTCAGCTAAGTGTAATATTGGGAATTTCATATGGCAGTGTTTTTACAATTAAGCATAATCATCTCCATATGACCCATGTTTGTGCTCATTGGGTCCCACGTCTGCTGTGCCCTGAACAAAAGGCTGTACGAATGGAGACAAGCCATCAGGTGTTGCATCTCTTTGCTGATGGGGGGATGCATTTCTTCAATCAACTATCACTGGTGATGAGTCATGGTTGTATCATTATGATCCTGAAGGAAAACAAGCCAGCACAGTGTGGAAATCACCAAGTTCTCCAACACCAAAAAAGGTAAAAGTTGTTCCATCTGCAGGGAAGGTGATGGTGATCACATTTTTTGACTGTAATGGAATGATTTATCAGCATGCAGTTCCCCCTCACACTACTGTTACAGCAGCATACTACATGTCAGTATTGGCTACACTGAGGAAGCACATTGCAAAGAAATGCCCAAAACTTCATCAGACTGGATGGAGACTTCATCACGACAATGTTCAGGTAGAAGGACAATGTTCATCAAGTTCAGGAATTTTTGGCTAAATTAAACATCCACCTTATAGCCCTGACCTTGCCCCCTGTGATTTCTTTTTATTCCCATCACTAAAGGCAAAGCTCTGAGGCATTCAATTTGAAAGCACTGAAGCAGTGCTCAAGAAAAGTGAGGCGATTCTCAAAGACCTGGCAAAGAATGGCCTACACCATGTGTTTGAGGACTGGCAGAGGCGCTATAAAAAGTGCATTCAAGTAGGAGGATCCCCCTCATATATTGAGTCTTAGACTGCTGGTCCCCTACCTCCTGCCACCTCTGGAAAGCAGTCTTCTTTTGCTTCACAGCTGCTTCCACCTCCTCATTCCACCACCATGTCTCCCTAATTCCATGGCCTGTGCCTCCTACTTTGCCCTGCCCCAAAATGGCTTTCTCACAAGATCTGATTTTTCTGGCAACCCTGTCCCACATGGCTTCTGCTGTCACTTCCCACTCCCAGCCTACCTGCCTTTGCATTTCCTGTACAAATTCCTCCCTTTATGTGAACAGTTTCCACCACTTGATGGCCTGCTCACCTGTCCATGAATGTGCCTTGCCTGCTGCTTTCACTTGTATTTCTATCATCAGTAGTCTATGGCCACATTCTTTTTGAAAATTTTCACTGGGGAGTGCCCAGCAATCACAAACCCCTGATCTATGCCTCCCTCTAACCATAAAGAAATCTATCTGGGACATCCCTTGAGGTGACTGGTATGTAATTAGGTGGTTGCCCCTCTTCCTAAACCACATATTTGTCAATGCAAGACCAAGTGCATTTGCTGTGTCAAGGATGTGCTGCCCATCTACACTAACTGTTCCATATCCCCATCCCCCATGGACGTCCTCATAACGCTGGTTGTCTTTGCCTACATGGCCATTAAAGTCCCCACCAATAACTAACCTGCCCTACCTCAACCTCTAGTGAGTGCACCAACTCATAAAATCTGACCAGAAGCCCACCTTTGTGGGTTCATCCAGACCTGCCTGAGGGCATACACACTGATGAGGTAGAGCACTACTCACCAGATCACTGAAACTGACATAATCCTGCTATTGATGTGCTTCACCAGGGTGACTCCCTGTTGCATTGTTTGTTTGTGTTTTAGGGCCCATCAACTACACAGGTCATTAGGGCCCAGAAAGACAAATCATCATGGTGGGGGTGTAAATGGCCCTCACACCATGATGGCAACAAAAAGGGCAAAAGGCCACTAAAAGTGACAATAATCAGAAGGCAATAGCCAAATAAATATCAAAGAATAATTAAAGGCAAAAGCCAAATGGAAATAAAAGTAAAAGCAGCAAAAGTGAGAACAGACATAACAATTAAATTGGCAAAAGCAAAACAGACATAACAATAACAGTCACAAAAGCCAAAACAGATATGACAATAAACACGGCAAAAGCCAAAACAGACACAGAAATAAAAAGGCAAAAGCCAAACCAATACAGGAATGACTGTATAAATCAAATTTTGTGAAAGAGGCTAGCCTCTTTCACGAATACAAGTGAGCTCTTAACCCTCTGAGGGTTATCCCCAAGTGAGGTAGAGAGCTCTTGACTGACTCCAGTTACCATCTAAGTTCTCGGTATCTCTCACAGTGACTAAAGATGTGTGCCACTGTGAGAGGCTTCCAACAGAAGTCACACCATGGTTGGTCCTCACCCCATAGAATGTAGGAGTGGGTGAGGAACGTGTGACCAATCTGAAGCTGAGCAAGCACAACCTCCTCCCTCCATGACTGACAGCACGAGGACCCCCAGTGCTCTGGGGTGTCCTTCAGTGTGCGGAGTTTGTTGGTGGTCTATGCAAATCACTGGGACCGCCATTGGTCATGGATGGCCCACTACACCATTGGGAGAGCATCAGAGGAGGGGACAGCAGAGTTGGGTATATCTGGCAAGTCTAACTGTCATTCAATAATTAGATGAGTTCCAGTGCCCTGTGCAGAGCTGGGAGCTCTGCAGTTAAGGCACTGGTGACACCTGGAAGATGGCCCCCTATGAGATGACCAGGTGTAAAGACTGACCAACCCACTGAGGAGCCATCCATCTACCCATCCGTGTAAATAAAAACATGGCCTCGATAGGTCAGAGAGAGGCGTCCAAACTCTTGTTGGTACACTGACCTATCAGTACTGGTTTTGGGTAAGGCTACAAGCATTAAATCTAAACTTGGCTCTGGCACTGTCCAGGGTGGCACAGAGGCCGGCAGGCCAGTAAAACCGTCCATCCACTGCACACCAAATGGAGGGGGAACCCCCAGGCGGCAGTCGAATCGCTGTCTCAGAGAACGATTAAAAATGGCTGGGTGCATAGGGTGCTGTGGCTGCCCTTTCAGCCTCAAAACATATGAAGCTGCCAAGTACTGCCACCACACAGTAAGTGGTGGTCTGTAAATGTGGTCTGTGTGATCTGTAAAGCCAAAGCATCACCGTTCGATCTGCCCAAAAACCAGTTCTCTGCAGGGACTGCAGAATATTCAGGGCGTGAAGGCACTTGGCGTTCAGCTCCTTCAAGTGTGGGAACCATATCAGATGGCTGTCGAAACAGAGACTAAGAAACAGGCCGCCTTTACAACTGGGAGGAGGCAGCTATCCAGGGTAAGCTGAGGCTCAGGGTGAAGACCTCGCTTATGACAGAAGTGCATGACAGTTGTTTTGTCAGGGGAGAACTTACAGCCTCGAGAGGTGGCAAACTCATTGGCACTATTGAGTGCCAGTTGCAGCTGATGCTTAATGCTGTGCATCTTGGCAGCCCGGTACCTGATAGAAAAGTCGTCCACAAATAGGGACGACTGTACCAGGGTATGAACGGAGGATGGTAAGCCATTCACCACAACAGCAAAGAGCGTCACACTCAAGACGCTCCCCTGTTGGACACCATTCTCCTGCAGGAAGACCAAGGAGTAGGTGTTACCCACATGCACTCTGAAGGTCTGGTCGGACAAAAAGCTATGAGGGAAGAGGGGCAGTTTACCCCTGAGCCTGCACTGGTACCATGCCATGGCGCCATGTGGTATCATATGCCTTCTCCACATCAAAGAAGACAGCCACCAGGTGATCAGGTGATCAGATGATCCACTGGAGACCTGCCAGTACGGAAGCCAGATTGAGCATCGGCAAGCAGGTGGTGCCATTCCAGATACCACACCAGGCGCCAATTTACCTTTCATTCCATTGTTTTGCAAAGACAGCTCGTCAATGAAATGGGTCTATAATTTATTGGAAGGCTACTATCCTTCCTCGGTTTTTGGAGTGGAATGATAGTAGACTCTCGCCAGCCTGCAGGGACTTCATGCTTCTGCAAATGTAATTGAATACCTCAAGGCGGTATCTAACGCCTTTCTCTGGTAGGTGTCATAGCATTTGATAGTGGATACTATCTGGACGAGGGGCAGTGTCCCTGGCTCTTGACAGAGCTGCCTGCAGCTCCCAAGGTGTAAATGGGTGGTTATGCCCCTCAGAGACACCGCCAGAAAAATTAAATGAGTGGCGTTCGGCTGCCTGTTTTGTCTGCATAAATGCTGCTGCATGGTGCTGGGAACTGGAGATGGCTGCAAACGTCCTTGCCAGTTCCTCAGCCACCTCACGTGGCAGAAGGACATGTCTCCCTTGTACAAAGAGACTGGAGCCACATGATGGTAAATATCTGTCTTGGATCTTCCTCAGCTTTTCCCTGACTTTCTTGGAGGTTGTGTGATGGGTAAGAGAGGAGACATACTGACTCCATCAGGAGCGTTTGTCCTCCTTGATCACCCATCGTGCACATGCCCGGGCTCGGAGATAGTTGATACGATTGGTGTCGGTAGGACGAGATTGGAAGCTGTGAAGGGCTCATCAGTGAGCCCGAATCACACTCTGACAATCCTCCATCCACCATGGCACCCAGGCTTGTGGTGGGTTACACGAGCTCTGGGCGGGATTGATGCCAATGCCGCCCTGACCACCACCTCTTTGAAGTGACTCACTAGGTCGTTGACCCCATCAAAATCACACAGTGGGCAACAGTAGATATGGTGGGTGAACTCCTCCCAGTCCGCCCGATGCAGACACCACCATGGTGGGTGCTGGGGAAAGTGATCACTTCCACAAGGGTCTGACAAGACCTCCCACTGCAAACCTGGTGCCAAACCAGAAGAGCAGATGGATAGGTCTATACACGAGAGACCACCAGTGGCAGTCATCATATGCATTGGGGTACCCGTTTTAAGAACAATGAGGCCATTGTGTGATACCCATTGTTCCTCAAGTCACCCTTGGGGGTTGTGACTGTCTGAGCCCCATTGAGGATTATGGTCATTATAATCACCCATAATCAGGAAGGGTCTTGGAAGCTGGGCATTGAGGGAGTTGAGGTCTGTCCATGGGATATCAATCCCAGGAGGCATGTAGAGGGAACATAGAGTGGAGGGCACATCCAGTTGCAATGAGACCGCCACTGCTTGCAAAGGCGTCTGCAAAGCCACTGGAACATGCATGCACCCATAACCCTGGGATAGCCACCCCTCCCACAGGGTGGCTTCCTTGCTGCCGGGTGTCTGAATATTTAGTGTACCCGTGTATTGAAATGGGGGTATCACCATGACACAGGATCTCTTGGAGGGATATGCAGACAGGGTTGTGCCTGGAGATCAGCAGTGTGATCTTGTCCCTCTTATGGGAAAACCCTCGACAGTTCCATTGTAGGAAATTTACCATCACGTGGGCTTAGGTGGCTTATTTCTATTCCTCCCTTTTATCCGTCCTACTGCAGAAAAGGGAGGGGTGCCTTCAATGGGGTCGTCCTCCTCCATCTAGAAGAAGGAAATATCATCGTGCCCGATTTTGGGCATGTAACCATCCCGTGCTCTCTGCCATTGGCCAGAGAGCTTGGGTGGACGGACCAAAGACATGCGCCCCACTGTGGAAGTGGGAGGTGTCCCTACTTTCTTTCCTCCTGTCTCACTCGCCACCTCCTCCGTGAAGGGGGCTGGCTGGGCTGAGACAGGGAGGGAGACCTTCAAGGGAGATGACTCTCTATGATGAGAGGCATCTGGGGCCTCCAAAGAGGCTGGCACCGCCATTATTGGGGGCCCATTGATGGGCTGGAGGCGGTGGTGGAGCCAGAAGAAGCCATAGAAATGGGGTCGGGGTCCATCTGGTGGCTGATGCTAACACAGACTGGCACTCTGTGGACCCCGCGGGCCCGAGAGGGCAACAAACGGATGAGAGGGGGAGCTGAGGTAGTGTGTCCGTCTGGGTGCAGACAGATGATACAACAGCTGCTTTGGCAGCACCTGCATAGGACAAACCACGACTGGGGGGTCCCTGGCAAGGCTAGCAGCCACCATGCATCCTGAAAGGTGATACCCTTCTGGACATGCAATTCCTGGATTGCACGTTTCAGCAAACAATAAGGCAGTCCCGAGAAGATGTGGGGTGGTTGCCCTTGGTCCCTGCCCACAAGTGCCACACATGGCCCTGCCAGAACAGGAATTCTGGCCATGGCCATATTGCTGGCACTTGAAGCACCAAAGCGGGCTCGGAATGAAGGCACGTACAGGCAAGTGGAGGTAGCCAGCCATGATGTAATCTGGCATCTTGGACCTACCAAAGGTCAGCACCAAGGTGTCAGAGGGTCGGGTTTCCCCATCCCGTCAAAATGAGGTGTGGTGGACAGCCACCAACCCTGGTCCCTAAGCTCCTCCGATATTTGCTCCTCTGACTCCCCACGTAGGTCGGGGCACCGCACCACACCTCTACTGGTGTTTAGGGTGCGATTGGGTTCGACCACTATGGGGATGTCACCGAGCTTCTGCATTTTTAGGAATGATTTGGTCTAGTGGGTGGCAGATGCCTCCACCAACAAGGTGCCATTGTGCAGTTTCTTGACTGAGGTCACAACACCGGCAATGCTCTTGATGGCTTTGGCGATAAGGAAGGGCGACGCCTTCCCCATGGCTGCACCATCCTTCCCAGAGGTGGATAGAAACCGGGGAGGATAGGAAGGAGGTAAAGAAGTGCTTTTGACTGCACCTAAGGCCTCATTTGATGCAGGAACATGCACCTAAGGCCTCATTTGATGCAGGAACATGCACCTTAAGGCTCTGAGGTCGTTGCCTCTTGTTAAGGGCAGGTGCTGATGCCATGGACGCCATGGGTGCGTTCCCTGATCCAGTTGGCTTACTGGGGGAACGCGGCCTCTTTGTTGGAGCAGTACATGTCTCCATCAGTTCAATGGCAGCCAGCCCACCCAGTTGAGTGGGACTGAGCCTGCCATCTTCTGGTTCAACACAAGAACAAGTCACATTCAAAAAAGAAGACAAACAGGTGGGGTTGGGGTTATTTGATGAGGCCTCCAGCCTCTGTTTATTTGTTTCAATAACTTAAATAATTATGCCTTCACTGCCTGCAGGTCTTACCCACCACGGAGCCCTATACGGGGACGCCCATTCAGGTCGTCAAGACTACTCGGACAGGATACTGCAAGGGTGGCATAATCCCCAAGTACCGGACCATTGGCATCGGGGTTGACTGCCGGTCCACTTGCAGCAACCCTAGGGGGCATAACAACTTATGCGCCCCTGGCCGGTTGACCAAGACCGGGTATCCGTGTTGGCCACCCGTTTTCCCTGGAAGCTGTGGCCAAAGTGATGTGTTGGGGCTGTAGGTCGCAACCTTAATCCTCGATGTCTGTCAGCCACTCACCAGTGTGGGGTAGCCCAGAGACATTGCAGGACAAGCGCCACCTCAATCACCAGGATCCACCACTTTTCCCAGGGGTGCAGGTCTCCACGCACGGCTAACACATGGGTAGGCGGTTATTTACGGTCGCCTCGGCGAGGAGCTTACAGTGATCGAAAACAAGTCGGACAGTCATCCAGTAAATGACACAGGAAGGACACGAACATCCACGATGATGGTATCGTCCCGTTCAGAAAACAAGTCCTGGGCAAAGACGATAGTGGTGTTGTCCAATCAGGGGCAAGAAAAAGTCACCCCTTTTAGTCGCTTCTTATGACATGCAGGTATGCAGTGTGCCTATTCTACCCCAGGCACACACGGGTACCAATGCTTACTTCACCTTTGGGAGTTTTTGGTGATCTAACTATTGGGACTGTTACTCCTCTCTCAGTCTACCTTTACCCTCATGCGTTTTCTAACCTTACCATTGTCATCTCCCACTTTGGAAGCAGTTCCCTGAATATTGGGTGTCCCTGCTGGAGACAACATTGGAGATACCCCATTACCCACTTTGCCCTGTGCAGAGACGGGCTTGAGCCAGAAATGGATGCTTTTAACCTTGCAACCTCCACCTCAATCTTGGCTAGCTCCATTCTTAGGTCCTTGCAACCCCCACACCTAGTAATTTTCTTTGGAGGCATTACTAAAGTGATTCTCAACCACTGTGCCACGGCACTTTAGTGTGCCGTGAGATTCATGAGAGTGTGCCGCGAGGTCGGGTACCCTTCTTGTCTCTCTGACTGGACACAAGGGCGATATATTAGGCAGTGTTTTCCCACAGCCGGTTGCAAATGAAAGCTGCAATTCCTATGCTATTTATCATCTTTCTACTGTTCGTTGGGACATTCCACCGAAGACGGGGGGGGGGCGAGCTCCTGCACCTGGAAATTTTGGTCCTCTACCCGTTCCATTTAGAGAGGGTTCTTCCATGTGCAAATGCCATCGTACACCACACGGGACCTCGGTTTTACTTCTCACCAGAAAGAAGGTGCACTCAGAGCTTCTCTCTCGCCCGAAAAAAGCCAACCCACCTCGGTCCAATATTGCAACCAAAAACTACTGACACAGTTGCCGAGGCAACTTTTTGCATAGGGTTAGGTTACAACTTATATATTTTCTTTGGCGTTTGTATACCTAGAAATGTGTCGTTGCTAGTGTGCCGCCAAATTTTGAAATTAGTAAAAGTGTACCGTGGCGAAAAAAGGTTGAGAATCACTGCATTACTATCTTGAAAATTCAGACCAGTGCACTATTCCACAATAACATAATTTCCCTATATGAAGGTGGAAGTAACCCACGTACTTCACACCACTGAGACTACTGCCCACAACTCACAAGAAATCAAAAAAATTACACTGCCACAATTTATCAGCTCCTTAAAATGTCATCAGCAGACAATAATAATCCTGAAGGTGGCATTCCATTACTCTTTACTAGATCTTCATAGAATGACTCACAAGCTTGAACCTCTATAGTTGCCACAGTCTTTGACATCACCATTGCCCTTGAAGAGTGGCACTATCCAGCTCTCACGCCATGCAGAAGGCATTCTTTCTCCACTAGCTATACTATGATTCCTATGATATGCCAAACTTCAATGGGGACTCTGTCCAGGCTTACAGCTTTTCGACCATTCGTTTCTGAAGGCCAAAATAGAAGCTATAATCTGCCACCTGCTTTGTCTTGCTTTGGACAGAAGAGCCATGTGAGAATTTTGAGAATAAGTGACAAGTTGTCCTTAAGCCATGAGCAACTTCACATCTGCTACACAATAAATCAGGGCCTCAAATTAGTGCCTCAAAATGAGGGCTAAGCTTCAGGCCCTCCAACTGCTCATTCCACTACTGATATATAGAGAGCAAAAAGGTATTTGACCACTCTGTTTGCTCTGATTTGGAAGTAAATTTCATGTTAAACTTCTTATAGGAGGGTAAGACAGTGAGATCCACAACCCTTTCTGTTACAGAGGTGGGCAGCGGTAGGGGGAAATGCCAAAATCGTAGCTGGAACTTTGCAAGGAAGGCAGAAAGTAGCACATGGAGGAAATGTGCGCCATATCCGCGAACAGTCAGCAATTCTTATATTATTTTGTAAAATGTGCTGGTGCCAGATATAGAAAGAATGAAGAAGATGTGTGAGAAATGACAGTGTGAGCGACGAAGTTGCATTGGACACACCAGTTCTCGTGAGATCACTGAAGTTAAGCAATGCACTTTAGTACCAACATGGGTGGTTGGTAGGGAACGTTGGGTGCTGCAAATTTTCCCTCCCGTTCATCCATTACACCTACCTCCTCCTTACCCGCAAGCAGCCTCCTAAGGGTTCGGCCTGTTATGGCTGCTTGGCCATAACATAGTAGTAAAAGGAGCAAAACACACGCTTACCTCTTACTAGCTAGCTTAGTGGACAATGTGGATAATCAGCCATCAAGAAGCACAATTGCTCAGTCACCAGAGTTAGCATAATACATTTGCATGACAGTTTACAATATTCAGACTAACCAAATTCAAAACTGCACATAATGATTTTATAGAGACGTTTTAGCCAATGAAATGCCCATCCATTTAATTTTGAAGCCCATCCTGATTCTTCTGGGGTGGTGGACAGGGTGACAAGGAAGGAAGTAGCCAGGGCTCTGAAAACGTTTAATGCAAATAGGGGACTTGCTCCTCCTCCTCCCAAGATAGAATAAACGAAAGACTGACCCATAAAAAAAATGTACGCCATTTGAAACTTTATCACGCGCCCAATGGAATATTATCTGTATGGTTACCCCCTTCCACCTACATAATTTTCTGCAGATGCCTTCCCTTTACTTTACCAAAAAATATCGAACAAAGCAATGTAGAGAGCCCTAGCGATTTGCATTTAACTACTTAGGAGTTTAAGTTTTAGCTGGATGCCCTGTTGCACTTAATCTCGCCTTCAAGATTCAGAATGTGGATTCACAAGGGCATATTTTTAACTAGTCAAAGTGACATTTCTAATTGGTGTCCTCGTTCAATGGAGTGCATCAGTCTTTTCCTCATGTTCTCCCACATTGTAAGTTAAGTCATATTATCAGTTGATATTACAGAAGAAACATGTTTTAGGGATAATACTTTATTGATATTTCGTGCAATTTCACGATGAAGTCAAATAGTGCTCCATACATATAATTTCTTTTGTTCAGTGGATATACCCTATGACGTTGATGTTATTCTCAAAACAGTTATGGTTTCGTCATACATTGTCCATTAATGCACCACTGTAAGAAAGGTGTTAGAAATGAAATTATTCTAAGGGAAATTTCAATTTCATTTTTTGCCCTACCTTAGTTCCATTATGGTCACAGGGAGCGCCTTCTAACGCTGGACCTTTACTTTCACGTTCAAGATTCAGGTTGCCCAAAAGTGTGCACCACAATTTCACACATCTCTCTTCATACTTATTTTCCACTACCTGAAGTAGTAATTTTGTGAAATTATGCTCTGTAAAGTATTTCAGGCGAATGGCATTTCAAGGAGAAGGGCTAGTGCGAAAGACAAAACTCAATAGACATTTGTAATTGTAATTATAACACTCTGTAATGCCACGTTTCGAATTAATCTTTGTTTCAGTGACAATTCAGTGGTTGCTTCAAGCAAAGAAAAATTGAATGTAGGAAAATGGAGGCAGCAGATTCTTCATCAGGATATCGTGTGATGGGGTGAAGTTCGTCAGTTCCTATCTTACATCAAGCAATGTCATTAGTCCTTTCCAGGACAACGAAGACAGGCTTCATGATGCGAACCTTTGCAGATATGGAGCGGGGGTAGTGGCTGGTAACGTCAACACAAGCGGTTGAGTTGGGCATGCCACGCCCAGACTCCCGGCTCAGATGTATGGTCGATATAGTGGCCAAGACAGGACTCCACCATGGGTGCACCTGACATCTTGCCTGACACCTGACATCTGCCAATCCCACATTTCAAAAGACGGATTACTCTGAAGGATTACACTTTCAGGGCAGTGACCCCGACCAATGTCCCTGACAAGGGCACCCAGTGGAATGCAGAAAAAGATGGACGAACCAAATTTCACATACGCCATCACCAGTGCTGCATTGGGAACCAACCAAGAACGCGGCAGCCTGAGAGCAGGCCCAGACACTTGCACCTCAACAATTAGGCACTCCCACAGCATGTGACCTCCATACTGGTGGACCCCTGTGATTGTTGACCTGTGTTGGAGGTCACTGAAGCTCAGGTTACTTTCACAGCATGCCAAAACTCAAGAGAATGTGATCCTCACGTCGCACAGTGGGGCAGGAGACCATCAAAACTGGCATCAATTCCAGTATTATTCAACGAATGTTCAAGGTTGCACATTTCTTTTAAGGGCATTTGGTAGACTTAAGAAAACTACTCCTAGCCCTATTCCCGCCTATGGCAGGGACCTCAGTACCCATCTTGTCCTTCTGAATGGACACAAAGGTGATGTATTGGACAGTGATTTTGCAGTCGGCTGCACGAGCAAAACTGCTCCAGGGGGCGAACTTCTACACACTTCTACACACTTTTACATGCCAATGCCATCGTACACCATGCGGGACCTTGGTTTTACCTCTCATCTGAAGGAAGGCACACTTGAGGGTTTTCGTGTGGGTCTATTGCATCGAACACACCATTCCTTGTCTGATCACCATCTGCTGATCACTGCAATTAAGCAACGCAACCCCAGTTAGTACTAACATGGGTGACCGCTTGGGAACACTTCATACTGATAATACTGTACCTATATCGTTATAGAAGTGTAGTGCCTGTGTAGACTGCATTAGAACTAAGCACTCGACAGGGCTCTAATGACCATTGTTGTTGAAGGGCCTTAAATCATGTGAAAGAAGCCAACCCACCTCGATCCAGTGTCGAACCTGGAATCACTGGCGCAGTAAATCAAGCATACTACCTAATTGAATTGCGATTTTTGTAAATAAACCTACATAATGGAATAAACAATCTCTCCAGCAAATGGCTGTATGCCTAAAAGCAGGTAGCTAATGAGGTCCACAAGGGAAAATCCAGAAAATGCAAGGCCCGGTGACGCAAGATAAGGGTTAAATTGTTCCCAGATAACCTTCTGCATTTTGAAATGGGGCCAAAACCGGCAGAAGAAATCACCTGAATTGTAATTTGGAATGAGTATTTCAAAGAAAATAGCAAGAAACCAGGCTTGATGTTGCGCGAAACATTATTAACTAGATGTATTTCCAATTTCAGGTGTGAAAATCCAACATATCACCTCACCCTTCTTTGAAGCTTATTTATATAATAATATTAATTTTCCAAGAGTTAAATATAGCTACATACATGAAGATAAAGACCCAATAGAAAAAAATTTCTCATTTTTGAAGCTAGATATGTAAATTACGACACTTTTAGGACTGAAAATAACTGCAATTAGACCAAGTAATCTTAACTGCAAAATAGAGGTTCAAATGTGGCTTGTTATGTTGCACAAAACTGTGCAGGCACCTCTAAATCAGCTAGGGCATGGTGCATGAGGTCCAGTGCAACCCGAGATTTTATCTCTGGGACACTTTCATTTTTTGAATTTCTGCCAGGTTTTGTGCTCTCTTGCCCCACTGTGCATCGCCGTCGGCTACCACAAAGCCACGAAGAAGGACCTAAGACAGTGGTGGCGAACGTGAGAGATTTATTTGAGGTATACATAGGGAGGTGGCTGTGGTTAGGCCAGCTATACTATGGGGATCACAGTATTGGGCGGTAAGGAAAGGCCACGTAAATGGAATGGAAGTAGGTGAGATGCCAATGCTGTGGTACTTGAGTGGGGTGTCGACAGATGATAAAATTGGGAAAGAGTACATTAGGGGACATTGAGGAGAAAAATGAGAGAGGTTTAGGCGGTATGGGTATGTGATGAGAAGAGGGGATAGAGTTATTTAGGTCCATCATGGGAATGTAGGTGGTTGGAAGCACTCGGGGCAGGGGAAGATCAAAGCAGATTTGGGAGCAGGTTATCTGTAAGGTGTTGGTAATGTGTGAGGTGCACGGCGACCGTGCGGGTTTGGAGGGCTGCAGCCTGCAGACCCAGCTCTTCCATAGCATTTTCGCCAGCTTCCATAGCTTCCCAGCTTTTTCGCCCCCAAGGTCCATGGTAGCCCCTTATGTCAGTGAGACCAGCCTTAACGCCTTCAAGACGGCTGCAGCATGTTATAACAACATCGTAGAACGTAAACTTGCTAGACGTTACTTATGACTTCAACGTAGGAATTGTTGAATTCACTTTTGCATTGGCTATCCATGCTAATAAGAGTTCCAGGTAGATTCTGAGTTAAGGAAACCTCGTCTTTTGTTGGGTCGTTTCTTATGCACATGGATGAATCCAATCTTTACAAAAAGAAAAAAAACAAAATAGGAATGTCGTTTTAATGAATCCTAATTGCTGTTACCCATTGTATATACCGTAAAACTCACGTAGCGTCCGCATCTCAAATATACAGTCCGCATTAGCGATGGGTAGGTATGTTTCATATATGTCCACATTCACGTATAGCCCGCACTTTAAAATTCGCGCTGTAGCCAGTGGGGCAACTTGTAGGAGCAATGGGGTTAAATGAATTTGAACATGAAAAGTCGGATTGCTCTGGCAATGAAATTGAAATGTGAAAGATTTCATATTGCAATATCATATAAATAAGAACGTACTGTGTAAAGTCGTGTTTAGTGTAATATAAAGTTCAGAAATTGAGGAGCAGTCCACGCAGGCACACATGTAGTGTCCACGGACTATATGCAAAACATAGGGTCACTTAGTGAAGACTTTATGCAAGGGCGGACTATATATGAGTGCAGACTATAAATGAAACCAAGGGTTCTCAATGAAAACTGCTCCTCACTTTCTGAGCATTTTATTACACTTAACAACACGACTTTACACAGTACGTTCTTATTTATATGATAATGCAAAATAAAATCTGTCACATTTCAATTTCATCATCAGAGCAATCTGACATTTCATGTTCAAATTCATTTGATCCCATTGCCCCTACAAGTTGCGCTACACTAGGAATTTTAAAGTGCAGACTATGAAACATACCCATCGCTAATACGGACTATAGACGGGTGCGGACTTAAATTTGAGATGCAGACTTTACGTGAGATTTTACGGTAACTTTAAATGAAAGAGAAATTTCCGAATAGATTTTCAATTTACTTTAGGGTGTAATCGAAGGCTGAAATTGAGCAGGATGAAAAATAAAATCTGTTTTGGGTTCCGAAAACATAGCTCATGATATAACCCTCACCACTTGGGCAATTCTCAGCCCCTGAATTTCCTTCTGGATGTCTAGCGTTGTGACCATCATGAGGAGCACCAAGTCTTTCAAAGTAAATTATTGGAAGAATGTATGACTTTTCTTAAAAAAATATCCTCTTTACGACGTTTCTGTATGTAATTTGACACAACTGAGTGACTTACGAATGTCCAAGCTCGTGAACCATCGTGTGAATGCCTGTAAATTGTCCTGGATTATCTTCTACTATTGCCGAATTTAACATTATGTTGTTTTCGGCTTTGCACACACCACCAAGGAAAGCAACTCCTATTGGGACAATAATTTAATTTGAACATTATTTGTATTTACATAATTTTGACCGCGAGAAAGTACTTACCACTGACATTGTCCGCACATGTTAATATATCTAATTGCTTACCGATATCTTCACTAGAAAATCAAAAGGTTAGCGCGTTGACAGTCATTTTTAAACTACCATGTTTGCTATTGACCTGGTTAGCCATACGGCGATGTCAAAACTAATTCCATCATCCACATGGCTACTATTAAGCCATTTACCAAACTTGTCTAATGAGTTTTCGGCATCTATTATGCTTGACGAACAATCAACTTTGAAAGCATTTTCACCTGTTGAAGTCTAAACAACATGAAACACTTATTCTTAAAACTCAGTTGATATGAACGTTTTATAGGTCCAGCGATGTTATCAGCATTACGCCTTTGGCCTATGCCCATTCCCTTAACTGGTGAGGAGAACATTTTGGATAAGTATGGTGAGGTGGAGTCTAGCAGACTTTCAAAATGAAAAATTTATAATAATACAATCAGATCATCATCATGATAATGCCCTTTTTTCGCCTGAAGCAGGGTAGAGGCTGCAGTCTGCGGATTGTGGATTTCCACTACGTCCCCACCCACCCGAACCATCCTTATATCTCTTCGTACATCCTGCTCTCACGATTGCTTTGGTCTTCATCTGTTGCGAGTTCTTCCAACAACTTACTCCCCGTGTGTGCTTGCGGTAGCATTGCCACGCGGCACTTTCCCCATTGAATGTCATAGATGTCCTCTTGTTGGGCTCCGCAGTAGATGGGGACTATGTGCCACGAGCTATGCACACTCACATTAATGGCACATAAACCATTTTAGCCCCGAAAATCCTCTCCCTGACTGTTGAAGAGCCGGAAGACAGCAAGCGCTGTCCCACTCAACTGAATGGGACAGTGCAATGGAAGCAATGGAGACTATTCTTGCTCCAAGTAAGCGGCAGCATTCACCCAGCAAACCCTCTGGATGTGGGAATGCGAATATCACAACTTCTTTATCGGTCCCTGCCCCTAACAATAGACAGCTGTTTCTTAGACTTAAGGAGCTGGATTCCACAGCTGACGCTAAGCAGGTTACTGCACACGTGGTGCTTAAGGCACTGTGAAATTTGTTCAGAAGACTGCTGAACACCCTCCCCAGTTCCTTTCTATTACTTGGGAGGGTCTCGCACTTCCTGTTTGCAAAGCCATCAAGGACGTAGCTGGTGGAGGCAGATACAGCCTATCTTATAGAAGATGAGACAGCTTGGCGACTTCCCTGTCGTAGTGGAGCCCCACCACATGCTTGACACCAGTTAACGTGTAGGGTGGTGTGCCGACGTATGTGGGGACAAGAGTGTGAAGGAGCTTGAGGACCAGAGGGTGGTGGATGTCCGCCTCACATTTGGTAGACCACACGTGCCCAATTACATAATGGCCGGCTGCTGCATTGTTTCAAGTGCCGCAATATGGCCGCAAGACTTGTCCGACCACACTCTTCAGCTTTAACTGTAGGGCAACCACCCCACTATATCTCGGGATTGACCCTCATGGCAGCAAGAAAGAACTATTCAGGAGTTGCGTGCCCAAACCGGAATCAGTTTTCCAAATGTGTGGGGGCTGCTAGCCCTGCCGAGAACCCCAAGCCGTGAAAACCCTATGCAGGTATTTTTATGGCAACTGCTGTATCATCCGTCTCAACCCAGACGGCCTTGATTCCACAACTCCTCCTGGTTGGTTTGTTGTCCCTCAGGCTCATGGGGTCAGTGGGGTGCTTGTCTGTGCAAACGTAGCCTGCTAGATAGACATGGAACAAGTATTGGTTGGCTCTCCAGGCTCTAACCCCTCCTTGTTTCTTCTCTGGGACCACTATTGTGGCAGTACCCGCCACCCTGGAGGCTGCAGTTTCCTCCTCCCAGTTATATGAGTCTTCCCTGGAGGAAGTTGTGGGTGTTAGTGGGAAAGAAACCAAGAAAACCGCCTGCTCCTGATGCAGGGCATGTTTCCTTGGATCGACGATCCAGGCTTGGTGGCCACCGGGCGCCAGTATTGGACGGAAGTATGCCCCAACTTGGGCAGAACGAAGGATGAATGAAGAATGAAGAACTGCACACCCCTATTTTCTGAAGTTGTTGTTTGTTTGTGTTTTAGGGCCCTTCAACTACAAGGTCATTAGAGCCCCGTCCACAGCATAGTTCTTATGCAGATGCTGCATAGACACTACACTAATGTGACGATTTTTGGGTATTTGCAGTACCCAGTTTTCCCAAGCGGCCACCCATGTCAGTACTAGATAGGGTTGTGCTGCTTAACCTCAGTGATCAGACGATTACTGGTGTCATCATCATCATCATCATCTCACCCTTCTCCCGCCTGAGGCAGGGTCGGGTCTGTGGGTTCTAATCCTCCACTCCCGCCTATCCCCAACCAAGTCCCGCCCCACCCCACACACCTCCATGTCCCTCTGCACCACCTGCTCCCACGTCCGTTTTGGTCTTCCCCTACCCCTGGTTCCCCCAATTACCTGCAGTCCCACAATGGACCTAGTAAGCTCCTCCTCTCCCCTCCTCATCTCCCCATTGCTCTGGAAGACTGATCCTAAATAACGAAATTCTTGCACTGCTGGAATCCCCTCTCCCCCACAACGAATCTCTCCCCCTTGCCCCTGGTCACTAAAATTGAAAGCTAGGTACTCAGTCTTCTTCATGTTCACCTTAAGGCCCCCTCTTTCCACTGCTGTCTTAAGATCTTGTAGGCCTTTTTGTGCATCCTCTTTGGACTCTTCCACCCTCCCTACATCATCGGCAAACACCAGGCACTGAGGCGCCCATTCTCCCACTCCCGTCAGCAGCTCGTCCATTACTAGGGTGAAGAGATATGGACTAAGTGCCGACCCTTGATGCATACCCACCTGCACATTGAAACCAGGAGTGTTTCCCCATGCTGTCCTAACCCTAGCAATGGAACCCTCATACATATCCTGCACTATCCTAATATGGCCCTCATCTACCCCTTCCTTTCTTAAAACGTTCCACAGTACCTGTCTAGGGACACTATCTTAGGCCTTCTGTAAGTCAACAAATACTGCATGGAGGTCCTTTTTTGCTGCTCTATGCTTCTCTATCACCTGTCGTAGAATAAAGATTGGTTCCATGGTGGACCTACCAGGCATAAACCCAAATTGGTTTACCCGGACACTTGTTTGGTCTCTGAGGCGACATTCTATGACACGCTCCCACAGCTTCATAGTATGGCTCATTAGCTTTATGCCTCTATAGTTTCCACAGTACGGTGCATCACCTTTGCCCTTGAACAATGGAACTATCCAACTCTCTCTCCATGCAGATGGCATCCTATCACCATTTGCTAACTTGTTAAATAGCTTCCCTAGCCATGTAATTCCTGTGGCCCCCAAGGTATGCCAAACATCCATAGGGATCTTATCTGGGCCAACTGCTTTGTGACGTGTTGCGTTGGACACACCAGTTCTCGTCTGATCACTGAAGTTAAGCAACGCAGCTCAGTTAGTACTGACATGGATGGTCGCTCAGGAAAGCTGGGTACTGCTAATACCCAATAATCGTCGCATTAGTGTAGTGTCTGTGCAGACTATGCACTAGAACTATGCAGTGGACGGGTCTCTAATGACCTTGTAGTTGACGGGACCTTAAACACCAACAAACCAAACAAACCCGGGTCTTAGCCAGTCTAAAAACTGCATTCTCCCCTTCCCTTGTCCCCAACTTTCATACAAGGCCTCATACTTCTGGTACTTGGCCAGGGCAATGGTCCTCCTGGAATAGACGATTACTGGTGTGTCCAATGCAATTTGCTGCTCCCCTATTTGCTGAAGAACCTAATAGGACTAGGGGAGACTGTTGTACCTAGGGCCACGTTTTTGAAAAATTATTGTAGCTTTAGCCCTAATAAAATTTTAGTGGGGTCACCTGTTTCAGTTGATGCTTAGATATCTTATTGACATAATTACCATATATATGTAACCCACCAACTCACCTGAAAAAGATTCAAGGGAAAAAAGTGAGAGGGTCCAAAGTGGATCATGGTACAATATGCTCATGTACCTTGAAACAGCCACCTTGTACCTTGGGCCATGCTTACAAATATGCTGCTAAAACCATAGTTAGCCACAGTCATCTTGATTTTCATTATCAAAATTATGTTTCACATGTATACAACCAAACATTGACAACAAAAGTGACAATTTTTGTCTCATTTGACAAGCAAAAATGATAACGAATTACCTACTGTGCAGGTGCACATGTCCTTATTAGGAATTTTACACATGCACAGGACATTCCAAAATTCGTCTGCTTTGCATAACATACCTTGTTTTCTAATGCATGACTAATGCACTCTATTGCCTTCTATCCCAACACACAGATTGTGAGCCCAATAGCCACATTTTATGCACCTGCACCATCAGGGCCTGCTCTAGGGGGGCGGGTGCAACCCGGGCATTAGTCTGTGGCACCAGAATTTAAGAGTGCCATTTTGGCTGTAAGGGAGTATCCATAAAGGACGTCATGGTATTTTATCCAAAATTTTACTCCCCCTCCCCCTATGTCACATTTTGTCCCACTTGGGTGATCCCCCACCTACAGTAGGACGTCACATTTTTGTATCACCCTCCCCCTCCTTTCTCAAGCGCTTCATAATAATATGAGTTCAGTAAACAGTTTTATTTTCTGAATGGCATTATCTTAGATGTCAACCTGAAACAAAAGGAAATATTTTTCAACCCTATATTTTACAAAACACTGTACTGAAGATGAAAATCTATAATAAAAGAAATGTGATGTCCTCTAGTCATGACCTCCCCACTCCTATGTCTCTTATTGTCCAACATTGCTTACCCCCTAAAGCATGACGTCCTTTATGGACGTCCCCTAAGTGAGAGAAAAACTGCTGCTTGAACTTGCATTATATGGCACTATTTTTCTCCACTACTTTCATTTTTGTTTTAATTCCAAAATCTGAAAGACATAAAATAAATGTTGTCCCTCTTAATTTGTGCCATGAACAACTGTCTCATGGTACAAGATGCAATTGTGGCTCTAGGTACAAGGGTATGCACTTTTCAACAACAATGTGTACTGACACATGATTATATAAGATAATTGTTAGAGTTTATGCTCATTCTACTCACCAAATAATAGGATATTCAACAGTAACATTGAATGTAATCTGTGCAGATTAGCTTAATGAAAAATCACACTCAAATGGAAGCAAAACCATTTACATTTTGTGTCCAAAAATTTCTTTTTGACATACCACATGTCAACGATTGTGCACATTGCCTGCAAGCATGCCGAAACTCACAAGTATAAACCAATATGTCCCTAAGAATGACATATCTCCATAACAGCTACCTAAATGGCGACATGTGCCAAATATTCAAACTGGTTCTAGGTACACCATGGTCTAGGTACAACAGTCTCCCCTACCATATTTTAGTGCATATTATGTGCACCCATGGATACCACACACCCACATATAATGTGCAAAAATTGGACTTTTATGTAATAAAGTCCCTGGATTATGCACACCCACTGTTATCCCATCCTCTTCATAAGGGCTTGTCCTGTTAAGGGGATGTAAAGCAATAATTCAATAACGTGCATGTGCACTTTGTTAACCATAATGACCTCAGTCATTATGGGAAAGGGAAATTCCTCAGTCAGCATATATAAGCTGGATAGTTAATTGAGGAGTTCAGTCTCATTTCTATACCTCATGAAGAACAGTCTCACTTCTATACCTTGTGGAGAACAGTCTCACATCTATACCTGGTGTAGAACAGTCTCATAGATACACCTGGCAAAGGAAAGTCCTGCATAAATACCTAGTGAGGAATAATCATATGTAGAAACTTGGAAGACAATTCTGCTCTGATATTTGGTAAGAAGAATCTTGCTCATGTATTTATAAAGAACAGTATTGTTAGTGGAGGAACCGTTTCATTCACATAGATGGTGAGAAACGTTTAGCTTGAGTTTCAGCTTTCAACGTCCAACCCCAGACTCAGCCATGAGTTATCTAGCTTAAGACTTAGCTATGAACAATGTTGCCTGAGAAGTTTAAATCATATATCCACATTACTAGTCTTGCCTTGAAGTGGCAAATAGACAATCTATTTAAACAACTGTATGTTATATTGAATAACAGTTGATGGTAATATGAGTTAAAATAGTTCAGTGCATGAAATTGGAAGGAGATACACCATCATCCTAATGTGGAAACTGACAGCTGGAAGAACTGTGTCTAGTGATATCAAAATGTTGTGATAACAAATGTATCATATAATGCTTCATGAATTACCTGTGTGAATTCAACCTGAAGGATGTTAAATTAAACAGTGAATATTTTACATCTAAGTGTTGGTCTGATTAATGCAGAACTGCTGAACAAAGCATCTCTCTACAACAGCAAACCACAACATTGAGAATTCTCAAGTGATTTGACATCATTTGTCAAAAGGATACAAAAAAAACTGAATTTCCCCCAACACACTTGCCCCTTAGTCACTTGCTTATGGGAAGTGAATTTTGGTAGTGATTTTGAAGGTTTTATACATTATGAAACCATTGTTTTTCTTGTATGGACTCTTCTAAATTAAAATTCACTGTTGTTTATGATTCTTGACAGAGAATTTATATCTTGAATGTGGCTCACTGTAAAAACGTTTTGGTATACTGCACAGCAGGGGTGTGTGGTAATGAAAAAAACGTATACCACATGTGGTATATGCACTAAAATATGGTACTTCATGGCATCTCATAGTACAATGCATTTCCCAACAGGAGATATTGTGCCACAATAATAATACCAACGTTTTGTGGGTTAATACAACATACATGAAAACCAAGGAGCAAGGAAACCATCCAGTGGGATGTCCATCAGTGACTTTGCAGATGCCACTGCAGGCAGTGGTCTACCTTTCTTCTGGGATGGACTTCTCCATAGTAGACCTAAACCTCCTTGCTGCCCAGTTTCCCAGACGTTTTCCCTTCAGGGGGAACTTTAATATCCAAAATCGTCAATGGGGCTAAGATAGTTGAAACCCCCAAGGGTTCCTTTTGGAACAATGGGTGTCCAATAGCTCACCATCTGCTCACCACAGTTGGCCCCAGGTGTGCAGTGGGAGGGTCACCTAGATTTGTGTGGAAGTTACCACTTCCCCATCAGGTTCAGTGTTAGTGATGGGGCACTCTCCCAGTAAACTCCTTTGTTGTGCTTATGCTGGACAAATTGGGGGAGTGGCTTATTATTTTGGACACACCAGTTCGTGTCTGATTGCTGAAGTTAAGCAACGCAGCCCCAGCTAGTACCAACATGGGTGGCCTCTTGGGAACACTGGGTACTGCTAATACCCAAAAATCGTCACATTAGTTTGGTGTCTGTGTAGTCTCTGCATTAGAACTATGCAGTCGACAGGGCTCTAACCACCTTGTAGTTGAAGGGCCTCCCAACAAAACAAAGTTGTGCCAGACATTTCGTTTTGCCCATGACTTTTGTGGAGTAAATGACCTGGAGTGGGGACGGTCTTGGTACCTGTCCCCAAAAGATCCTGTGCCCCCTCCTGTGTCCCTGTGCCCCTAGTGCTATTATACTCACAGGTAGGCCCTTCACATCTTCCAGTTCTGCCCCACCAAAGCCAATCATATCAACTATATTTGAGCCTGGGAAATATTCAAGACGGGGGGATCGGTTGGGCAAACGTTTCTCTTGGAGCCAGTACGTCCCATAACATGCCTTCCAAAGTATTCTGGGAAAAATTGAGCAAAATCCAGGAAAAGTACTTAACTTAGTGTGGCTCTGGTCTCCTTGTTCAAGGGAGATACATCATCCTGCTGTATGAGGTGGTTTGCCGCCGCCTCCAGTTCCCAGCACTACATGGCAGACTTTCTCAAATGCAAAAGGAGCATTTAACAGGTTTTTGTCAACTTCTCTGGTGGTGCTGCCGACGGATATAACATACCGTTTACCGTTTGAAAGTTGCAGTCAGCTCTTGCTACCAGGGACACTGCCAGAAACACGGCCCCGGACCTGATAATTTTCCTTATCAACTGCTGTGACATCTACCAGAGAAAGGTTTTTCACTACATCTTAGGGATTTTTAACTATATTAGGCAACATCGTGCTGCCCCTGCAGGCTGCAGGATTGTAACATCCCTTCCGACCACCGGCATACACATTGCAAAAAGATGGAAAAATAGTTATTACCTGGCGCCTGGTGTGGCATCTGGAATCATACCGCCTTTTTGCTGATGCCCAATGTTGCTTCTGCCCTGGCAGGTCCATGGTTGAAGGGAGTGGCTGTATTGTGTTGGACACACAAGTTCTCGTCAGATAACTGAAGTTAAGCAATGCAGCCCCAGCTAGTACTAACGCAGGTGGCTGCTTGAGAATACTGGATACAGCTAATACCCAGAAATCACCTTAACAGCATAGTGTATTTGCATATTCTACATTAAAACTATGCAGTAGACAAGGCTCAAATGAACATTGTAGTTGAAGAGCTCTAAAACAGCAACAAATCAATCAATCAAACCCTGGTGGAATGCCTGCTCAAACTGGAGACTGCTATATGAGAGGCCTTTCTTCATAGATGGCACTTAGTGCCTATCAGCTTTGATGAGGAGAAGGCATATGATACCACCTGGCGCGATAGAAGTGTGGAGACCTTTTACCAGTGGAAGTTCGGGGGTTATCTGCCCCTCTTTTCTCGAAGGTTTTCTGAGTTTGTGTAGGTAAACTTATTCCTCTGCTGTGCGATAAGATAATGGTATCCCTCTTTTTGTGAAACAATTACTCTCCTCCGTTCGCACCAGGTCACAGTCGCCCCTCCTTTTGGACAACTTCTCCATCAGCACTGGCTGCCACTATGCACAGCATCAAGCATCAACAGCAGCCTGCGCCAAACAATTCCAGCTGGTATGCCACATCATGAGGGTGTTCATATTCTCCTGACAAAACAGTTGTTGTGTACTTCTGTCGTAAGCAAGGCCCCGACCCTGGCCTCCACTTTATCCTCAATAATCGCCCACCCCCAATTGTCGAGTCGGCTCGCTTTCTTAGTTTTCAGTTTGACAGACACCTGACGTGGGCCCCACACAGGAGGAGCTGAAGGCTAAATGCCTATGCACCCTCAACATCTTGGGTTCCCAACTGGGCTCAAGCTTTGGGGAGACCAAACAGTGATGCAGCATCTATACTGCTCACTAGTTCAGTTGCGTCTTGATTGTGGCTGCAGTATCTAGCGTCTGGCCAAACCATCTGCTCATCTGGCACAAAAAGCAACTGCCATCTAACACGCTGGCTGTTGTGTGGCATATACTCTACATGCAAGCTCTCTCTCTCCCTGTCTCTCCTCTCTCTCTCTCCTCTCCATCTCTCACCCCTGTCTCTCTCTATCCCTCTCACCTTCTCCCTATCCCTCGTTCTCTCTATCTCTCCATCTCTCCCTTTCTCACTCTCCTCTTCCCCTCTCTCTCCTTCTCTTCCTCATTTCAGAGCAGAGTACTGGGTATCTTACCATAATTATGTAGGGCATTTTTGCTCCCGTGTAACATTGTGCACATTGCCTACAAGAGCACTGGGCTTGTATTGGGCTTACAGAAAATGTAATTATTCCAGAAACTACAAACGGAATTTTCAGGCTTAAAATTGTGTCATACCGTCGATTAACCTAAATAAAATAATGACGGATATGAGATCTCCCAATGTGACAAAATGGATTAAATAAAAGCTGATTGATTTCTTACAGAATTGAAGAAGATTCCCAGGTAGTGCTTTATGGCAAGAATATCGTGATTGAAATAACTTGTAAACTTGTAGCCAAGAACCAACAGAACTTCTGGTTTCACAGGAATGGGCAAAGATGAAGTATTTAATGCCAAGCTCTTCTGGAGTGGCATTTTTCCTGCACCGTTTATTAATGTGAAACATTTATTGTGATTTGCATTTTTGATACAGGGTTGTTGCCAAATTCTCACTTGTGATATTTGGAGTTTTCACCAAGCAATCACCCTGCGCTTTCATGGCGTCTCTTCTGATGATGAGATGTGGTATCTTTGCTCCGCTGGACCTAACTTGGCGTTTATCTTCTGTGATATGTAAGTCATCACTTAAAATTCCTTCCTTTAATGGTAAGAAGATAACATTTAGTAGTTATTAGACGATCGGTTTTTGGGTTTGAAGTACCCGACTTTCTGTCATATGGATGACCTGTGTTGGTCGGGATTGCTCCAAACTCAAATCAGGACAGTTCTTCCAATTTCAAATATTGCTATACATTGAACATAAATACCAAAATGTAATGGCCATCCAAATTTTCAACTAAAAGATAGGTTGTCCTGTCAGCATTGGTATACAATTTGGACTCGATGTTGTCTTGTTCCTAAAATTTAAAAAAGAAGGAGCATTCCATTTAGTTGATAATCGGTGCTTCTCCCTTTGATGAAATCCAGGGGCGGATCCAGCGGCGGTTGAAGGGGGAGCACTTCAAAAGTGTGCCCCAAATATTTTTAAATATTTAGAATCCCTTCGTATAATTCTAGCTAGCAATTAAAATAGGTCCTCTACTGCCCCGTGGATTGCAACTATTGTAGTGGCTTATAGTAATGGGGATAACAATGCAAAAATGCATCATTAATTGCCAAGTTGAATCATGTGTGAGTTGAAATATGCGCCCCATAAAGGCACTGGGGGGGTGAGCAACTGCTGCATTGCTCCCCCCTTGGATCCGCGGCATACTTGCAGTATCGGAGACTCTAGCTGGTTTCGAAGGTAGGCGGAGTTTGGGACAGTGTTTTTGAAAAGTAGGCGGAGTTATTTCTATTTTACACTTTCCATTTTACCCGGTTACTAATTTTACCTAGCGATTGAGGTGAAAGATGCATGCAATGAATTATCTTTGGTAAAGTACCTTTACAATGATCTCTACTTTTGGTGTTTTGGTCCCCCGGCTTTCTCGCCTTCGGCTCGAAGGCCTCCTCCCCACAAACAAGAAACATATTGGTTCTGTGAATGATCTCGTGTAGCCAGGAATATCCCGTTTGTACGAATCTCGCTTTCCTAGGAACTCCGCCTACTTCGGAAACTTCCTAGCATCTCTGATACTAAAAGTATGTGTAACTCCACCTACTTTCGAAACCATCTAGAGTCCCCGATAGTGCAAGTATGCCGGATCTGCTCCTGATGAAATCTGTTACTTACAGAGCGATTGGTTGATATTTCTCACAGCATTTGAAGCCCTTTGTCATCTATATTCGCCACATATTGCTGGAATTCCTTTGAAAACACTTTAGGAGCCTGAGTCAAGTGCAGATCATGAGTTTTTTTTCTAGTGTTCGCACTTGAATGTAGAGACTTTGTGGATCCCCTGACCGCATTTCAATTACCGTGACTTCCACTGGACTCCAGTCTTTAGTAAGTAAGAAACATGAAATGTCCTTATAAATCCATTGAGGATTTGTGATGACAGTTGAGTTCACACAGTACCAGTACTGCTTCTGCTTCTACAGCCTGGTCATTCACAGTTTGTCGATAGTATCATGGAAATAGAGAGCTTGAGTTACAGGTTTCCAAGTTACAGAGGGCATGAGTTTCAGACGAAATCACATCTGCACATGCATGTCTCTACACATAACAAGGCCAAATACCTATATATCTATGTAGGCCTAGCCTTCCTTATGCAAGGTGTGTAAGTACAATGTGTAGAATACAGAGCTTGAGTTTCACATAAAATTCCTTTACAGAATCGCATAAGTTCACCACATGAGCAACCTATGGCAGTCTATGACAGGGTCGTGTAAATCATATTTGAGTTATAGGTTTTACGTATACAATTGCTACAGACACACTCGCCCCCTGGCATCGAAGGAGTGCCCCAACGAAGAGTATATCGATGATAAATAGGTCTATGGTTACAGTGGATGCAGGTTCTGATGATTTCAAATTCATCTGAACAGCTCATATCTATTCGTCAGAACGCAGTGGTTACTATGTGTGCAAATTCTGAATATCAAACCTATAGTATGTCTATCTTCCGGCGAGGTTGAATCTGATTTTCTTTCCTATTACAGTACATTAATATTAAATTTATTAGATGAAAAAACTTAGTATGATGACCAATGTTTTCTTTAAGGCAAGATAAAGCAGAGTACCAAATGGTATTTGACACCTTTCAAACAATCCAAAAATGGTTCCCAATGCAGGGCTGGTCCTAGAGTTTATGTGGCCCAATGCAGCAGGCGATTGTGGGGCCCCAGTGCCAAGATTAATGAAGCTGATTGCTTACCAATGCAGTACTTTAATGTCTTTAAACCAGTGATTCCCAAAGTGGGCCCCCACGCTCAACAAGGGGGCAATTCGAAGATGGACTCCCCCAGAGTTTAGGATGGGGAGACTTGAGACTGAAGCACAGGCGGCTCATGGGGCAGGCAAACCTAGGCGGAAATTTCAAAGGGGTGGCTAACTTCTCTGATTGTTGAGGCCTTTTATAAATGTTGGCTTTCTTAAAGCGCCTTGTTGCAGAGTTATGCCAAGCATTGTCAAGGCGACAAATGCCAAGGGCATGAGGGACGCTCAGACTGCATTAAATTTAATAGGGGCGGTGGTGGACCTACTTGCCTAGGGCGCCTGAAACTTACAAGCTGGGCCTGGACTGAAGTTAACTAAATTGAAGCCTGACATAAAATCTCTTTGCAACAAGCATCAAGTGCAAGGATCTTACTAAATTTAAATAATAAATAATTATGAATAATTAAAATGATATAGAAAAATCTTTCATTAAAAATTATTTTGCACTTGAATTTCAGTTCTTTATTATATGTTTTAAAAATATACTTACTGTGTTGCCCAATAATTTTCTAGTGATTTCTTTCTAAAAGCTATCATTTATGTTTCTTCAGCAAACATTTCAATTTTTGAATATTAAAAATTATGCATATGTTAGGAGGGGACCCTAAGAATTTTAGAAAGGTTTAGATGGGGCATAGCAAAACAAGTTTGGGAAACACTGCTTTAAACTCTCATGAAAATTTAAAGCACGGGTACTAGGCGACTACCTCAGTTGTCTTGCCCTATGGCGGGTCCTGCCCTAATGAATAATAGACCCAGCTATTGAAACCCAAGTTTCTGAAGGACAAGGATTAGACCCGACTCTGCCGTAGGCGGGAAAGGGATTAGGAACTCCTTTGTTGAATTATAATATGAAAAAAAAAGTTATTTATTTAAAACTTAAATTTATGCCCCTTATAGATTTGTGCATGCCGTGTGCCACTGCACAGTAGCATAGCCAGGTTTTAGCGCCAGGGGAGCAGCAAGCATATTAAGAAGGCACCATTTTTCAATCTTAAATAGACGCCATTTTTTTAAAATTTCCTCCACGGAGCGGCCGCTCCCCCTGAGCAAATTCCCCTAGCTATGCCAGGGACTTCCACTGGACTTCGGAATATGCATGAAAAAAAACGATATGAACGGTTAATTTGTTCTGGTGTGTTCTTGCATATTCTGAAGAGGAATTTGTTAGCAAAGAAAACACTTTTATAACAATAACATTATTTGATTGTTCTGACAAATCTTTCAAATTCATTTTCATCAGAAGTCACATCCACTGTAACTATAGCCTAAGCATAGGGCTTTGATCAGAAACTGGCCACAGAAAAACATTGTCCAATATATCACCCTTGTGTCCAGTCAGAGGGAAAAGATGGATGCCCGAACCCACAATCGGCAGGAAAGTAGTTATGAATTACTTTGCTTTTTTTGCTATATATACACTCATGTACATGGAATCTTTGTTGCCATTCTACATGTTGTACTTACAGACCTCATGTAAGGAAGGCTAGACCTACATAGTTTCTTAGGTATTTGACACGTTACATATAGAGACGTGTAACTCAAGCCAAGACCTCCTAAACAGAAGGCCTTTTCACTCATACGTGACGTCATCCTTAGTAGTGCTAAAACCTACTGCAAATGAATGCTGACGCTTGCCCTTTCACAGCAAAGTAATGATTTATTAATAAAATATAAAACATTTTAAATGTACATTTAAACATTGGTATGAAAATAACTAATTAATTTCCAAATTTTTGTAAGATACACATGCAAATTAAAAATACACACTACCTATGCCACATACCTAAATACACACTACAAATGTGTTTTTTTTTTCAATAGCCATAGAAGTGTCTAAACCCTGTTCTGAACTATATGAAAAATTTAACTACCCTAGTGGATTGTAGTGCTCAATTAGCACATTTATTAAAAATGTTTAAAACTAATTTCACATTTTGATGTTTTACACTAGTAGTAGATAAAGCTTTTAGTGATAATTTTCAGGGCATGAAGTTTCTTAAATGTACTAAATTTTTTCTGCTGTGGCATTAAAAAATCTCCAGCTGTAGGAGCTCACCCCAGGGACAGATCCAGAGGCAGATGAGGGGGAGCACTTCAAACAAAGTGCACTCCAAATACTTTTAATATTCAGAATCTCTTAGTATAAATGTAGCCCCATAGACACTTCCCCTTAGACAATGTCCTAACTTCAGTGGTTTAGCCAACTGCAGATTGGACTGGCAGTATAGAAATGGGAATAGCAAATGCTGCAATGCCTCATCAGTTGCAAAGTTGAATCATGCATCAGTTAAAATATGTGCCTCATTGAGGCACTGTAGGGGCAGCAATTGGGCATTGCTCCCCCCTCTTGATCCACCCCTGACTCACCCACTAGCATCAGTGGTGTGCCCCAATGAACAGTATACCAATGTAAACAAGCTTTGTGGAAAACCATGTCCAATATAGCACCATTGTGTGCATTCATAAGGACAAGACTGGTATCTGATCCTACCATAAGGAGGAAAGGGTTAGGAGTTAAACAGTGCAACCCCAGCTAGTACTGACATAGGTGGCCGCATTTGAAAACTGGATAGTGCTAATACCCAAAAATCGTCACATTAGTGCAGTGTCTGTGGAGTTTCTGCATAAGAACTATGTTGTGAATGGGGCTCTAATGACCTTGTAGTTCAAGGGCCATAAAACACCAACAAACAAACCTGTCCACCCCACACATTGCCATGTCCTTATGGACCACCTGTTCCCACGTCAGCTTCAGTTTCTCCTACCTTGGGTGCTACCAACCACCTGCCTACCTGTAATGGAAATAACAAGCTCCTCTTCCCCTCTTCTCATGATGGGTCCATAGCACCTCAGCCTATTTTCCCTCACTTTTTGGTGATATGTTAAAGTATAATACATAAAATTTAAATATATAAGCATATGACCTAATTTATATAAGCCTGATACCACTCATTAAATATTAAACCTGCTTACCTTGCTATGTTTGGTCTGTGCAAAATCCTTTCTCTTAATAGCTACAGTATAATCCGTTTTGGGATGTTTTTGGACAACTTATGGCATTTTGCTTAAGCAAATCCATAATAATTTGGTTTAGGTAGGAAAATTATTTAAGTTAAAAACGCGACTGAAATATCACTTAAAAGCCTGCTTGAAATGCAGACAATATGGTCGTTTTCAAGCAGGCTAGCACTACTTTGTGTGACGTCACTAGCTTGTGACGTCATACTGCAAAGGCCTTGTTATCTAGGAGGTCTTGCTCAAGCTCTCTAATGACAGCGCCCTCCAATAAACGTTGCAACAATAAAGCCTTTGAAAAAATGAACGGTGCGCCGTTTATAAGAATAATTTTTCTCATTTTATTTACCATCAAGTTTGTAGTCGATCCTCTGTAACGAAAGAGATTTATACTGATGTGAAATTCACGTTTTTGAAAAGCAAAATAATGGAGAATGGGAAGAACAAGGTTAAACCTGGCCGAGTGAAGGCTGTATGTGTGCAAAGTGGAGCATTACAAAGCCCCGCTAAATCAGGCTTTTAGGAGAAAGCTTATGACAAGTTTCCACGATAGTGTGGTAGCCATGAAATACAATGAGAAATGCAGTGCATGAGTGGGGTGCCAAAGGCAAATAAAATTAAGCATTGATATGTTAGAGGCAGTTTGAGGGAGGGGACGTCACAGAAAAGATGAGACCGCATAGATTGAGGTGCATGGCCATTTAATAAGGGGATGAGGTCCTCATGAAGGCCATGGGCTTGTTAGTGTGCCAGGTGGATGGAGGCCTGTTGGGAGATAGGTGCCAATGAAGGGCAAGGATAGGAGTATATATAGGCTAATTGTCACAGTTTTATCTTCGATATTCCATCAAAAACTTCAAAAGGAGGCACTGCTCAGAGAAAGTTCAGCGTAGGTCAGACTTGTTAAGGTTTCAGGGGCAGCACCAACCCCATGTAGGCCTACCTCCGTTCATGGAAATAGCGACGTCTAAAATAACCATCTCATTTCCCATCTTTGTGAAACCCAATGGAACAAATATGCCCATTGTTCTCTCCCTCTTACGCCCTTTTGTACCATGTTAATTAAGAGAGGTTGAGACTGCAGTATAAATATGAAGGGCAGTATTATCTAATCCAGGGATTCCCAACCCTTTTCTTAAATCGACCCCGTTTAAAAGTGGGGGCTTAGTTCATAGATTGCCCCATACATTTTTCTCTATAATTTGCACCTGATATACAGTATACAGCATCCCACCTCTAGGGTGCAGTGTCAGCGGTTCTTGGTTCAATACAGTCAGGTCTCTTTTTATGAGGGGGATACGTTCCTCAGAAAATAGCATAAAAGGAATTCGCATAAAATGAGACTATAAGTCTATGGAAAAATGAGGGATACGTTCCATAATTTTTAAAATTCGCATAACTCCGAAATAACGAATTAAAATGAATGTACAGCCGCATAAAATAGGTTAAAAAAATGGTGTTGAAAATGTTAAAGAAAATAGGTTTCTTAATAAATTTCTTTGGGAAGCTGAAAAATATTTACATAAACCTTAAATAAAATTGTATTTCAATTCAATTGTCTATCTGGTAAGTGTATACACCATCTGCAAACTGTCTGTAAATCACTTTCATCATCAGAAATGCAGTCTTTGCAATTGATCTCTTTGATGTAGACGATACATTTTCACAAATATATTTTTTCTCACTCTCTGCAGACTTTTGTTTTGACCATCATCCTCATCATCGTCATACCCGTATCCCACTTGCGGCATGGTCGGGTCTGCAGGTTCCCTGAACATGTTCTGATTGGAGACACTCCAGTCAGGCGTCTGGAACACGCAGGAATATTGGCTGGGTTGTCTGTGGGGGATGCCGGTGTCACACGTCAAAGTGTCCAGGGTCCACTTGAAAGTGTCCAGGGTCCACTTGAAAGTGTCCAGGGTCCACTTGAAAGTGTCCAGGGTCCACTTGAAAGTGTCCGGCGAGACACTTTGAAACAATTTTTGAGTACCTCAAAGTTCCCACCATCCAGGTCCGAGTGCAGATGCACGAATTTGTCTCTTTTCTGCAGAGCACATGTGTAACGTGAATCAACGCGAAATAACTTAACCAGGTAATGGAAAACAGCCGAGACACTTTGACACTATATCATCATGGTTAAAAATGTTCAAATCACCTCCAAAATAAGTTTTAATTTTAGAGCGCGTTCAGTGGAACTGCAGACCCGACCCTGCCACAGTAGGGATAAGGGTATGATGATAATGGTATGATTGTTAAGCGTCATGTACAAGTGCGGAACCCCCAATTATGTATGCTAATTTCTGACACACTAAAACTTCTTTGACGTCCCGTCAACTACATGGTCATTAGAGACCAGTCCACTGCATAGACTGCACAAACACTACACTAATGCGACGATTATTGGGTATTAGCAGTACCCAGCTTTCCCGAGTGACCACCCATGTCAGTACTAACTGGGCTTGCGTTGCTTAACTTCAGTGATCAGACGATAAATGGTGTGTCCAACGCAACTCGCCGCTCATCGATTTGTTTGTCAGTGTCATGGGCCTTAGACTGACTATACTTCCCGAGCAAGCATGCAGTATGCATATTTGGCGAATTTTTTTTAACCGAAAGGAATCCGCGTAACTTGGAAATCGCATGAAAAGAACCCGCATAAAAAGAGAGCCAAGGTGGGCAAGAGAAGTGCCTCATGTGCTCCTTCCTTTGGATAACAAGTAAAACTGAGTTCCCCTATGGTGTACGATGGCATTTGCAGTTAAAGGAACCCTCTCTATAAAACAACGGGTAGATAAGGTGTAGGAGTTCGAGTGAATGCCCCAATGAACCAAAGGCTAATGCTATATAAGTATTGGGGATGCAGCGGTGGCCGGCAACTGACTGGGGGAAAACACTGTCCAATATATCACCCATGCGTCCATTCAGAGGGACAAGTTAGCTACCCAACCCTGCCTTAGGTGGGAAAAGGATTAGGCGTTTCTTGTTGGTCCTCGAACGAACAATGAATTGAAATAAATATTTAGATGTCGACCACTTTATCATCATTGACCCCCAGGTAAAAGTTACCAGCCCCGTTGGGAAACCCTTGTCTAATCTTTCTCCAATATGGTAAAATGGGGTAATACGCCCCACATTTTCAGAAAATCGCTATAACTAGAAATAATGAAATGTGAATCTCAAATTTATTTTATAATTTTAATAAGGTGACACTAGTTGTTCATAAAACCTATAAATGAAATGTTACAATTTAACTACAACTAGGAAATAAAACAAAGTTTTGACATATGTGCACTGGGGCGTTTTACCCAAAACTGCATGGTAAAACGCCCCACCTCCAAATATTACTTAATTATGCCTCTCTTATGTGGCACATTCATTTCAAATGTCTTTGTAGCTGTTGCATATCTAATGAAGTCAACCAAAATATTCACTGCATTGTATCCAGTCAACTTTTGACTTAGTGGAATAGTAATACTGGTTACATTCATAACAAAAATTTTCTCCAACGAACCAAAGATCTCCAACATTTCTGATCAGTGGGCTGGATTAGGAATTTTTTCAAACCATGGTTGGCCACAACCCATTTAATGGTGTTATTTTTTAAAAAAAATCCACAAATTGTAAAAATTATAAATCATAAATCACATGCAGGTTTCTCCAACCTTTATTCAATTAAAATGGAATACAGAATTAATGTATGAATTTATATGAAGAAGTTATTTAAAGAAGTTATGACAAACTGTATACTTTCCTTGATAAGAAAAATATTTATAAAAAAAGATTTCATTGTTCTTACTCTATGGCTTGACACTGTTTTATGTTTGTTTGAGTTTAAGGTCCCATCAACTACAAGGTCATTAGAGACCCGTCCACTGTATAGTTCTAATGCATATACTGCACAGACTCTACACTAATGCGACGATTATTGGGTATTAGCAGTACCCAGCTTTCCTGAGCGACCACCCATGTCAGTACTAACTGGGCTTGCGTTGCTTAACTTCAGTGATCAGACGAGAACTGTTGTGTCCAACACAACTCGCCGCTCACTGTTTTATGGAACCCTTCTGCAGGCCAGAAAACAACCGACTGGTGGGCCACATCTGGCCACTGGCCATATGTTGGAGACCCTTGTGCTGAAACTAGCTCTAGTTGATTTTAATATATAGGTTTTACCAATTTTCTGAACCAAAACACATAAATGTTAGTGGGGCATATTACCCCAAATGTTGTGGGGCGTTTTTCCCCAAAACAGATGCAATATGCTCCACCATCATAACATATTTTATGGACATGGTACGAGTTGAAAACTTGGCCAAATTTTAGATTAGGGATCTTAACTTAATACACCATTTTCAAATTTAAAATATCTCACTACGTTTATGAGCCTTATATTATAAGCCTTTACTTTTATCTGATACATTCCAATAAATTGTGGAGATCCACTTTTACAGCTGACTTCAGTATTTATTTATTTTCACCAAACAAAATGACAAGCATGCACGATGTGCCATACACATAATCTATTGTCTTTTACAACTGTCCTATTACAACTGGGGCGTATTACCTGCTGGGGCATATTTACCGCTTTTACCATATTTGCAATCAAACCAACAACCTCACTTATGGTTACAACCACATCCACCGCTGAATCTCTCATCAACTACTATCACCAGTTCCGTCAGTGTCATGACAATTGGGTGAATACGATAATAGGATGAATGTGACAACTGTGTGAAAAACATGTTTTTGTTTTTACGTAATAACAAGAAACACAGTTGTTTTCTTTTCTATCAGGGCAAGAATTTTAATGAGGCAAATGTCATTAAGTCAAAAATCAGTAAGTATAGTAGGTTTTCTATCTTCAACTCAGCAAAAAGTGTATCCATGCAAAAGTTATATGGCTGGGCTACGTCGGGAGACGCTTGCAAATTGGTGATATTCAAATTCGCCAGTCTTAATTAAGGCCGCTGAAGGCGGATGGAATAGTCGGCATTACAAAAATAATGTTTTCACCCTTTATTTATTCTAATTCGATGATAAGTCGCATCTTATGCAGTTACTGTCATGCACCTTCACAATTTAATGATTGTGGTGCAAATGTGAAGTGGTCCATAATTTGCAGAAGGGTACAGTCTAAATTATTCCCTCTCCTTATTCATAAAATTTCTTTCAATTTTGCCTGTTTTAATGGTGTGCTACATTCCCACCATTGAGCCCATTGTATCATTGTGTGGCTGTTCGTATCTAACATCCCATAATCCTAGTGGTAATACTATTGGACCAGTATCACCTTATTTTGAAGAGTGAAAGTTCACACATCTAACCCTGCCATAAATGGGATGCTAACGGCAATGATAAAAAGCATTGAATGATTGTGTTAAATATTTTGGTAACTTACCATTGTTGAAACCGTCGACAAGCAGGACTGCCTCCCACCAAGTAACGAAACCAACATTTGCGAGCACCATTTTTGTGTGTGCAAATTCTGATTCTTAACTGAATTAGACTAATGAATTTATATCAAATTGGTAACAAAGGTTTTTTGTGAGTGTTTTCGGGCATAGTATATAAATAGTTTATTGGTTTCTACTTCAAAGTGGAATGAAAAATACCATCTGTGTCTTCTGTGACGCTTTCAGCCATCTTCATTTTATTAATGTCTTCTGATGAGTAGCATGTGACATTCTTATAACTTTAGTGAAAAATGTGTATTTGATATACAGTATGTATTCACTGAATGTGTAACCAAAAATTGGAAAATGACAAAATACACCTGTGTTTGACCACAAGCTAATTATGGGGGTTGGGTTTCGTCGCTATAGGTTTCACAACTTTCAGTGGATATCATGGCAGAAATGGCGTCTGAAAGACTTACGTTTTATGGTTGTGACGAGAGGAGGAGCAACTTGTTGTATCCATGGCAAGGTTGGTAACTTAATCATTAATATCTGAGGATCGGTTGTTAGGTTCAAGGTTGATCTGCCCCATAAGTTATTACCGGCTTTTCCCGATTGATCTTTGTCTTCCAAATTCAAAAGGCCGTCTTTGAATATTAGCGTAAGATAAAAAAAAATAAGAATGCAACGAAGCCTTAATATACAGTATGTCTATTACCTATTGCTATTGCTCCATTTTATTACATTTAGGCGATTTGCACTCCCTCTTCATTATCATCATCAGCATACCCATATAACGCCTATGGCAGTCAGGTTTGCAGGTTCTAGCCCTCCACTCCTGTCTATCTCCCACCAGGTATCCATCCACCCCACACACTGCCATGGCCTTATGGTTTAGGTCTTTCCCTACCATGGGCGGTCAGCCTTTCATCTTCCTAAGTGCCCTGGATACTTCCTCCTCTATTACACAATCCACCACCCCTGTAGATGCAGGATAGGTGGCAAAGTCCTCCTCTCCCCTGCAGTATTCAAGAGGTTTTGGAAGTACTCCTCCCACCTCCTCTTTACCTCTGGTGGGGAAAACAGGACCCTACCTTCACTATCCTTCACTGTTATGGTTTGGGGTATGTCTGTAGCTGCCATATCTCTAGCCTAGGCCAGGTTGAAGACTTCTCTCTCTCTCCTTCCCTTGTCTCTAAATGCTCATAGAGGGCCTCATACTTCTGGTGCTTGAGCAGGGCAATGATTCTCCTAGTGGTGGTCTTGACCTGTCTATATCTTATCTTAGACTCCTGGTGCTCTAACTCCCACCTCCTGCGGAAAGCAGCCTTCTTTTGCTTGATGGCTGCTTCTATGTCCTCATTCCACCACCATGTCTGCTTGTTTCCCTGGGTTTATTTGCCATGAGTTCTAATTTTTCTGGCGACCCTTACTCACATGGCATAAGGTGTCCCTTCCCAATCCCAGTCTACTGGCGGTGCACTTCTTTTATAAATTCCTCCATTTTGGTGGGTATTTCCCACACCTAATGACTTTGTCTCCTTTCCAAGAATGTGCCTTCCCTGCTGCTTTTATGGTGATTTCTAGCATAAGTACCATAATTATTCTAATAAACGGCACCCTCCAATAACCAGCGCACCTTTCAGCTGAAAAAAATAATAAATGGCGCGCCATTTATTTCAAGACTGTCTGGAAGTGACGTGCAAGTAACTTGAATATTTTTAATAATTAATCCTATAATGCTACACAGGGGTACTTGTATCATCATCATCACACCCTTATCCAACCTGTGGCAGGGTTGGGTCCGTGGGTCCTTTGAACATGCTATGACTGGGAACGCCTCAGCCAGGCGTCTGGAACCCACAGGAGTATTGGCTGGTTGTCTGTGAAGGGATGCCAGCCTGCAACACTGTTCCAACACCACATTTTACAACCAAAATATAAATTTTGGCAGGTAAATTAATGATTTGTCAGTTTTAATATTGCATGGTGTCTGACCTATTGCACAACAACTATACTGCAATAAGGAATCAGGCTCATTCCTGATCAGAGGTACTGGTGTACCCCAGGGATTTTCTTCCTCCTCTCTGTTCTGTGGGTGACCCTGGTACAATGAAATTCTCAGTATTTTCACATGATAGGTTGAACTTCCTAATAAGTCACAGTCATGTAAACTAAGCTTTAGTGCAGATGTTGTTGAAAGAAAAGTTTCAAAAAGAAAGCATTCTTTAGCATTTACTGTAAATTGTTGGCAATTTCTGCAATTGAGAATGATGATAATCGTCCTGTGGCTAAACCTCTACAGTTATCTGAATCTAGGGTAAGGATTTAAATTTTAAATGAACCATTGATTATTTTTCTCAATTTCATTTTGCCAATAAATTCAGATGCAAGAGTGGCATCAGCAAAAATCAAAATTAATGAAATCAACTTGTCCTGCTAAAAAGTTTCCATTTATAAATTGAAAAAAATAATAAATGGCGCAACAAAAAAGCCTTTGAAAAAATAAACGGCGCGCCGTTTATTAGAATAATTACAGTAATCTATATCTATATTCTTTTTGAAAATTTTTACTTTGGAGTGCCCTGTAATCACAAGCCTCTGATCTATGCCACCCTCGCACCATGAAGAAATCTATCTGTGACATCCCTTGTGGCAACTGGAATGTGATTAGGTGATTGTCCCTCTTTCTAAACCAAATATTTGTCAATGCCAGGCCACATGTGTTTGCTGTGTCAAAAATTCACTGCTCTTCTAAGCTAACTGTTGAGCTCATGGGGTGGTACTCCAAGCATAACCAAGCCTACCTAATAATGAAGGTCATGTGGTCATCTTAGCAAATTCCTTAGATATCAAAGTTCAATCTGTGGAATTTGTTTTCTGAATATTCTCACTGGTGGACGATTCTTTTAGAAAAGTATTTAATGAACTATTATTTTAAAATAGTGTTCCATTTGTCTTGATGTTCATGGACAGCAGTCTGTGCTCTACACAACACATGGCAGTGGACAGAGTGAGTGAGGATGAATTAGTCAGAGCCCTCCAAAAGATGAAAGGTCACAAAGCAGTAGGCCCTGATAGGATCCCAGTGGATGTTTGGCACACCTTAGGGACCACTGGAATTTCATGGCTAGGGAAGCTTTTCAATAAATTAGCAAATGGTGACAAGATGCCTTCTGCTTGGCAGGAGAGTTGGATAGTTCCACTGTTCATGGGAAAAGGTGATGCCCAGGACTGTGGAAACTATATGGGCATAAAGCCATTCATGAGCCATTCTATGAAGCTGTGGGAGTGAGTCATAGAATGCCACCTCAGAGTCCAAACTAGTGTCTGGGGAAACCAATTCGGGTTTATGCCTGGTAAGTCCACCATGGAACCAATCTTTATTCTATGACAGATGATAGAGAAGCACAGCGTGGCAAAGAAGGACCTCCATGCAGTATTTGGTGACCTGGAGAAGGCCTATGATAGTGTCCCTAAACAGGTACTGTGGAGCATTTTAAAGAACAAAGGGGTTGATGATGGCCTTATTAGGATAGTGCAGGATATATATGATTGTTTGATTGCTGGGTGAGGACAGCATGGGGTAACACTGCAGGCCTCATATCTATTCACTCTAGTAATGGATGAGCTGCTGACAGGATTAGGGGAATGGGCCCCACAGTGCTTAGTATTTGCTGATGATGTCAGAATGCTTGAGGAGTCCAAAGAGGATGCACAAAAGGGCCTGGAAGACATTAAGACAGCTGTGGAGAGAGGGAGTCTTAAGATGAACATGAAGAAGACTGAGTACCTAGCTTTCAATTTTAGTGGCCAGGTGCAAGGGGTGAGATTCGTTGTGGGGGTGAGAGGATTCCTAGGGTACAACAGTTTTGTTATTTAGGATCAGTTTTCCAGAGCAATGGAGAGATAGATTCTGACGTTACCCATAGGATTAATGCAGGATGGCTGAAGTGGAGACAGGCAAGTGGAGTCCTGTGTGATCGCTGGGTCCCAATGAAGTTGAAGGGTAAAGTGTACAAAACCATTGTTAGGCCCACTATGTTTTATGGCTCGGAGTGTAGGGCAGTTAAGAAGAACCATGAAAGGCAAATGCAAGTGGCTGAGATGTGAATGCTGTGCTACATGAGTGGGGTGTCATGGTCTGACAGAATCAGAAACAAGTACATTAGAGGTAGCTTGTGGGTGGGGGACATTGCAGAAAAGATGAGAGGGAACTGGCTGAGGTGGTATGGGCATGTGATGAGGAGGGGAGAGGAGGGGAGAGGAGGAGCTTATTAGGTCCATTGTGGGAATGCAGGTAGTGGGGGGCAACAGAGGTAGAGGGAGACCAAAACGGATGTGGGAGATGGTGGTACAAAGGGACATGGAGACGTGTGGGGTGGAGGGGGATCTGGTGGAAGGTAGGTGTGAGTGGAGGATTAGAGTAGGCATTCTTATGGTCACCTTCCAAAGGAGCCTACTTTTGATGTT
>JAAFCE010009058.1:8073148-8173287 GCA_013389805.1 Trigoniulus corallinus
GTAGGCATTCTTATGGTCACCTTCCAAAGGAGCCTACTTTTGATGTTTCAGGTAGGCAGCCCTTTGCAGTTTGTTCCAACACCACTTTATACAATCAAAATATAAATTTTGGCATATAAGTCACTTCTTTGTTGGTTATAATAATGCATGGTGTCTCACCTACTGCTCTATAACTATAAGCAAGGGTTTGAGATAGCCATGCTGGGACAAGTTGTTGATGGCCAATTTTCCTACAACCACATTATCTACATGGAACAACATGGGGAACTGTTGGACATTATCTTTATGCACAATTACAACAGGACCTAGATATGATTTACAATTGGTGCCCAAGATGCGAATTGCCTTTAAACCTGCAAAAGTGTAGGGTGCTCACCATATCTACATCTAGGAAGCTACTTGATTTTGATCAAGAGGGTATCAAGAGGGCTATGACCAATAAGCACCTTGGAATTATTTTAAATAGTCAAGGATCATATTAGTAAATTGGTTGGGAGGGCTGGCCATTTCTGCAGTATGATGAGTAGGTTCCTTAGGGACAACACAAATGAGGTAAAAGAAACAGCATGTATTTCAATTGTGCAACCAATTTTGGAGTATGGTAGTCCAATTTGGTTTCCCTTCAGGCAGGATTTATCTTTCCAGATTGAAAGGATCCAAAGGAGGGCAGCACGAATTGTACTCCACAGGTTTTCTGGAAAGGAGAATGTTTGACGTCATTTGAGCATTAGGGTTGGGCACACAAAGCCAGCAGCAGATATCTCACAGCATTAGTCTTTTAATCAGACTGCTGCTGGGGTGCAGTGGACCTCTGACTGGAAGTGTGTCCCTGACTGAGTATAAACAAAGAAAGGATCACTCATATAAATTGAAGGAGATTAGGGCACAGCAGGAGCCACTTTAAGTGGGAGGGGGCACACAGACATTTGTCTGGGGCGTCAAAATTTAAGGGTGCCATTTTGGCTGTAAGTGTGGGAACATGGCACATGAACAGAGCACTAACTCAAGGGGCAGCAATTTGTCTTTTTGTCTGGGGCAACATAAGTGCTAGAGTAGGTGGTGAGCACAGACAGACTCATACTACTGGTCCTTCTTACCAAGGACCATTTGGCAATGGAATAGCCTTGGAGAGGATAAAGTGGAGGGTTTCCTCAAAGGAAAGCCCACCATAGCTGGTATTGTAGGGGGGAGGGGGCACAAGAATTATAGCTTAGGGTTTTAGGAGTTTTATGGTATCATAGGAAGGAATGAGAGTTGATCTCTCCACTGCCATATTGGCCAAATAAACTTGTTTGCAGTGTAGTGAATTAGACAGTGGCAGCTCGTCCATAGGGGCTGTGGGGCTTCAGCCCCTCCACTATAACTTTTACAAAACTCAAATTGCATGGAAATGTGGTGCCAAATGGACTTTTGCAACCCTGATTCAATGAATGAAAAAAAATGAAAAATTCATAACTTTTCATCCATGTCTCTTTTGTTCACATGATGATTTTATAGCTTCTTGGGCTGCAATAGTTCCTGCACAGCCCATGCACATACCAGCTCTATGCACATACATACCAAGAAATGAAATTGTCATGGGCATATTAATAGCTGATTTATTGATGATTTATAATGTGCCTACAATTAAACCCAAATTTGGGAATTTCAATGCTGTCATTTATTTTATTTTTGTTGTAATTTTCACTACGTTTGTATTCATTATTTCGTTCATTTATGCATTGTTTTTATTGCTTCATGGGCTGCAATAGTTCCTGCCCAATCCGTCTTTCTAGTGGGCAGCACCATCTATTTGTATAAAAGTGAAGTACAACTGTAGGATAAATGGGAATTTAATTTTAAATTTGAATATAGTTTTTTAATATACTTTAAATTTTTCTGTATCACTCTAATTTACTTTTATATGGTTGTCCCCGACCTGACTTGCTAATACAAAGCTCCTAATTGTACTAATCATTCTGACAAAGACAAACTTTATCCTATTTTTTGCAAGATGTATTATATAAATTTAAAAATATCTTTTCTATAATTGTAATAGATCTCTAATATCTCTAATAAGAAAAAAACAGCATATCAAAGGGTTATACACTAATCCCACCAACCCACCCCACCCCACAGAAAATTTTAACTTTATCCATGCAGTCCCACCTTAGTTAATTTTCATGAGCCGCCACTGGAATTAGAATTAGAATAATTTAACATTGACCAAACTTCTGAATAAAACGAGAGGTGTGGTTTAACTATTTTTGCAAATATAGGCCTAATCTATTTTACACCAAGTGATTTATAATTTTATTTTCTTTTTAATCACTTGTTTAGTTTTGCTTCCTCCAAAAAATGTAACATTAAAGTTCGTCAAACAGAACTGCATTATAACGTCACGTCAGACTTCAAATTGCAAACTGGCAACGCGACGACGCGACGTTACAAAATAGACATGGGATTTTAGTTTGTTTCTGAATTTAAAGGGGACGTCGGGTGTTAAAATTGAAATTTGTTTTTAAATTCAACACTGTGTTTTAACGCTGTGGTCCTCTGTATGGCGGAGATGTACTGTATTACTACAGTAAAACCTCTCCATGGGTGCAGGGCCGGTCCGTCCATAGGTTCAAAGTGTGCAAAGAACGCGGGCGGCTGCCCTGATGGGGCGGCCAATCAATGTTAACTTGCAGACATTCAGAAAATTATGTGAAAATTTTGAGGTGGGCGGGGCGGCGACCTCGACATAACTGCACGCGGGCGGCCGAACCCCTAGGACCGGCCCTGCATGGGTGCACCCCTCATATCTGTACAAAATCATCAGGTACCAATTTTTCGTCCATAGGCTATTACTACCCCTGTGATGGGTACACTTTCGCAGGGTCCCACAGGTGTACAAATTAGAGAGGTTTCACTGCACCAAACAACACAATGTGACAAAGCTATAACACAGGGTAAAGATGGAACGCAGCGTCATAACGTCGTCGTCCTGTTTGACGAAGCCTTTAAAATAAGGGAGCGGCGAATTGCGTTGGACACACCAGTTTTCGTCTGATCACTGAAGTTAAGCAGTGCAACCCCAGCTAGTACTGACATGGGTGGCCGCTTGGGAAAACTGGGTACTGCTGATACCCAAAAATCGTCGCATTAGTGTAGTGTCTGTGCAGTCTCTGCATAAGAACTATGCTGTGAACGGGGCTCTAATGACCTTGTAGTTGAAGGGCCCTAAAACACCAACAAACAACAACAACAATCTTTAAAATAAACAAATAAGTTGCCAACACACGGACGAACTGTTTGATGGCATTTTCATGCATCCAGTTACCGACTTCTTCGCAAATATCCTCAAAGAATTATAGAAAGAGTAGTTTTGCATGGGCGGCCTCGCAAAGTATTCAAAGAGACAGAAATGGTTGAAAACCATGTTTGAAGAGAGTAGAGTTCCAGGAGTAGGATCAGCAAACGATACTGCAACCATGACTTGTTTGTGATTGGCTCAAAATCAAATTTAGGATGTCATTTCAATAACTGGACAAAATTTACATAGGATGCGTAACATTTCCAACTTGAATTTAAGGTCTTCCATCTAAAATGGAGGACACCATTCCGTTTATTCTGAAACTGCTATTGAAATGGAGCATATTGACTACTTACAAAGCGTCTGTAGCGTAGTTTCTGTTCTCCATCTTTATCGTTAATCACCATGTACTGCTCAGATTCTGGTGAGAATTCCAGATCACGTGTTTCTTCTGGTGTCTTGACGTGAATGAAGAGACGGTGTGGATCGTCCGATCGCATTTCTACTATCATTATCTCCGCTGGACTGCCGTCTTTAGTAACATGAAATGAAATGCCTTCAGTGACCCATCAAAACGAATAAAGATATGTGCCGCATTTATGTGGTACCAGTACTGTCATGACAGGGCTATCATGATAACGTATGATTACGTGGTGCCTGACATTTTACTGCGTTCAATCAGCATATTTACTCATCATTATCATTCCCTCACGTGGACTCGTGAACGATCAGTTAATGGTACTTTTACTCAGACGCCTGCTAAGGCTGCAACACTCATTTTTATTGACTGTCGGTCGAGTTTTCTTCATTGGAACACCCCCACAACCGACGCCAAAAGTGCGCTCCTACACATAGAAATGTTCCGATCTTCATATGTATTTTACGCCCTTCAGAAAGGGTTCTTCTATGTGCAGTAGCGACATCGTACAGCCCACACAGGACGTGGCGTTTTAGGGCCCTTAAACTGCAAGGTCTTTAGAGCCCCGTCCACTGCGTAGTTCTAATGCAGCGACTGCATAGACACTATGCTAATGCGACGATTTTTGTCTATTAGCGGTACCCAGTTTTCCAAAGCGGCCACCCATGTCAGTACTAGCTGGGTTTGCGTTGCTTAATTTCAGTGATCAGACTAGAACTGGTGTATGCAACGCCATACAGCCAGTTTTATTCGCCTTTAGACGGAATGTGCACTTGGAGTCTCATCTTTTCCGAAAAGAGGGAGTCACCTGCGTCATCCAGCAACCATGACGTCAGGCAGTTAAGTGTCCTAACTACTAACCAGAAAAGCCGTATAATTTCCCGCACGTGGGAAGGATTATACATACTACACGCACGGGATGGCGATTTCACTTTCCAAGCGACAGCAGAGCGGCTGCATTGCATTGAACACACCACTTCTAGTCTGATCACTGAAATTAAGTAACGCAACCCTAGCATGGGTGGCCTATTAGGAACACTGATACTGTTGATACCCAAATCGTCGTATCAGCATAGTGTTTGTGCAGACTGCATTAGAACTCCGACGTGGACTGGGCTCTAATGGCCACTGAAGTTGAAGAGCCCTAAAATACAAACAGGAAAAACCCCAAGCGACAGGTGGTGTACCCGTTGTTTACTTCCTTCCCTCGCCCTAAGAATCGGGATTGAATCTGAAATCACCATTTAACAAATTTCGTTTCCAGTCCGCCTTAACAAAGCATTTAATGTTTTAGCCCCAGCAGCACATAACCTAACCCAGTACTTATAAATGATCAGTTCCGATAACCTTTTGTAGGAAAATATAGTGACCCACTGGTGGACAGCGGACTACACTTTGAGAACCTTCCAAATCCGGAACTGCACGCATCACATTTTGTATTTTGCAAGATGCACTCTCCGATTCATTATTATGAGAGTGCTAATCGTATTTGCTTAACGTGTTTGTCGAACAGTAAAAACCATACATGACAGCAGTTGTCATATCGCCTGGTACCGTGTTAAACTTTGTTGCTGTGTCATTTTAGTTACCATTGCCAGTATTGTTGATCGACTGTAATGAAACAGAATTACACATATTTTAATAACACATTTTCAAATAGAATTAAAGTGCGGTAGGAGTTTACGTCTGCTGCTTGAAATGACAAAATAGCTGCCAATATTTCTCAAAAATAAATAATGTACTTGTTCGCAACTCTCTAAAACAGCTGTTCTCAACTGGTGCCCCGCCGAGCCCTGGGACTCCGTAGCTGGATTTTCGGGGGTCCGTGGCACGCAGCGTTGCGGATATCTCGGGTACCATAATGTAATATAGCGATAGCTCTAGGCGTGGATTGCTTGAGAAAATACAATTGTTTCATTTTGAACTTGTGCGTCTTGCTACACTGAAGCCAACAGAGCCGTAACGCGGGTATGAAGCGCCTGTGCCAAGTATCTAACTTTCGCTTGCCGGTAACCCACTAATGACAAAAAACTTAAACATTTTGCGCCCCAAACCCAGTTGCGCCCGTGGCGGCCGCCTTCTTCGCCACGACCTAGTTACGGCCCTGGAAGCCGACTAACGATTTTTGCTTTAGGTTCATTTTCTGCGGTAGCAGTGTGTTGATCGTTGTCCTGCGATGGTTATGTGGTTAAAAATTGGAAGGATTTCCGGAAAAAGAACTTTTTCCTAAAACATTCTATATTATATATTTGCTTACAGTCATTTCTGCGCATGTTTAATTTTTCAGTATTGCTTGAATGAAATAGGGGCTTGGCGAACGCACGGTCTGCAAAGTATGAGTTCCGTGACTCCAAAAAGGATTGAGAACTGCTGCTATAGAAAACGCAGACTCTTAAAACTGCACCAGATTAAAGGAGATTGGTGATAACTACTTCATTACTATGGGCGAACCCATGGCAGGCAGAACAATTTTGTTGGCACGCAGCATGTAATACCAGTATACAGGACAACCTACAGTATAAAAAGCCAAACAAATCTGCAACTCCTAACCTATTCCCCGCTTACGGCAGGGTCGGGTACCCACGTTGTCCCTCTGAATGGACACAAGGGCCATATACTGTACTGTCAATTGCCGTCCAAAGCTGCAACCCCCAAGTTTATTTTTTTGCGATCTACTGTTGGTTGGGGCGTCCACTGACGCCAGGGTTCGAGTCCCTGCACCTGGAAATTTTTGCCTCACCTACCGGTTGCATAGTAGAGAGGGCTCTTTTATTAACAAATGCCATCGTACACCACACGGGGCCTCTGCCCCCGAAAAGAAGCCAACCCACCTTGGTCCAGTATCAAACCTAGAACTACTGACGCAGTTGACGGACGTGCGATTCACTGCACCACTGAGGCGGGTCATCAACGGAGCCCAAACAATTGGTGAAATTTCCATTTCCTTTAACAAACCGGAAGTAAGGGTATCTACTATATATTCCTTTAACATACTATCTGGCACGTCTTGGAAGCTTTTGGCACCCAAGCAGAAATAAGTTCGCCCAGTGGCGTCACTAGAGGGGTGCGGGCGGCACCGGGTGACACCACTCGCACCTTGAGAAATGGGGTTACACCAAAGCAGAAGAAGCGGCTTTTTCGGGAGAGGGGGGTGACACCATGGTGTGGTAGCATGGGGTGACAACATGGTGTCACACCAACCCTAGCGAGGCCACTGGGTTCGCCACCGCTGGAATAGGAGAAGACTATTTGCAAAAGAGAAAACCCAATTAGGATGGGTGCCCAGCAACGTCCGCTATTCTGGAAATGAAATTATGGCACCCAACCACCAAGAAATTTGACTTAACGTACTATATTATCTCACGTAGGGGAGACCGGGGCAAGATAACTAATGCCTAAATTAGAGATTTTCCTGATAGTTAGCAGCATCATATGATTACTACTAGTATCCTCATGACTAGACACTAAAAAATCATTTTGTCAAGGCTCTATTACCATTACTATATTATTTACATGAGTTTTATTGTTTTCCTGCTGTGTGCTATATGAAACCAAATTTTGGAAATAAGATATAATTAATATACAGGAAAGCTATAGAAATATCTAATGCATTTTCATCTACCATAGACAACTGGCTATTCATATTCAGTATTCATTATTGAAATAATTTTTTTTAATCTTTCATTATTAAAATAATATTTAAATTTTAAAATTGTTGCTGGGGCAAGATGACTGGGGCAAGTTGACGAACTCACCATCTTGACTCTCAATGTCAACTGGCATCTTCTTTGTGGTGGACAGCTTACCTGTGATTATTTTTAACTAGAAACATTAACTTTTAAGTTGACAATAAATTCGATTTACTATTTACTTCGATTTTAACTTTTAGTGTTAATGCGTTTTCGTTATTAACAAACAAAATTAAAAATATTATTTCATTTACCTTTAATAATGTAATAAATAATGCCTAATCCTATTTTACTATAAAAGAAATAAGGGTACAATAATAGAATTCGGAGAATTTACTAATTTCTTTAACTGTTCAATGACCGTCATCTTGCCCCGGGTCTGGGGCAAGATGACGAATTTTACATCGTTCATTAAAAATTATAAAATCACCTTGAAGATATCATAAAATGTTTCACTTTAAACCACTAAATTATAAATAAAGGAAAATTCTAAGTATCTCAGCACAGTAAAACATTTTATCTCGCAAGAAAAATAAGGTTCTCAATGAAAACTGCTCTTCATTTTGTGAGCATTTTATTACGTTTAACAACACGATTTTACACAGTACGTTCTTACTTATATGATAATGCTATATAAAATCTTTCACATTTCAATTTCATCGTCAGGGCAATCTGACATTTCATGTTCAAATTCATTTGATCCCATTCCTCCTACAAGTTGCTCCACTGGCTACAGTAGGAATTTTAAAGTGCGGACTATAGGCTACATGAGTGCGGACTATATTTGAAACATACCAATCGCTAATGCGGACTATAGACGGGTGCGGACTTTACGTGAGATTTTACGGCATTACCATGGATATAATAATTCCAGTGCACTACTAAAAAATTAAGAAGTATTGTAATAAAAATGAGTATGTGCAGTTATGTCCAACAATACCGATATTAAAACCCTAAAAATCCTTCAGTATCATCATCTGAAATAACTGACAAACTTACCCTTCATATTACACACGGGTATTGAGATTTTTACATTAACATAAATCTTGAAACTTGGGGTTTGTATTATGCACTGATGCCAGGGGCGGATCTACATAGGGGCTAATAGGGCTTCAGCCCCGGGCCCCAAGTGTCAAGGGCCCACAAAAATTGAATTACCACAATGAGCACTTATTGTATAGTAAAACATATTTAATGTTAATAATATAATAATAATGATTATATATAGCAGTGGTTCTCAATCTTTTTGAAGTCAGGGAACACTAAACTGCAGTGGCGTCACTAGGCAGGTGCAGGCCGCACCGGGTGACACCATCGGCACCATGAGAAATGGGGTGACACTGAAGCGGAAGAAGTGGTTTTTTTTCGGGAGAGGGGGGGGTGACACCATGGTGTTACCGCACCAGGTGACGCCAACCCTAGTGACGCCACTGCTTAACTGTGACATTTTACTACACAGAACACTTAAAATTTAACATAAACTTTAAAGCAGGTTGAACACTTTCTACACTAGGCACTTACTACATCATCATCATATCCTTATCCCGCCTGTGGCAGGGTCAGGTCTGTGGGTTCTGGCCCTCCACTTCTGTCTATCTCTCGCCCAGGTCCCCGTCCACCCCCACACAATGTCCATATCCTTACGGAGAACCTGTTCCCACGTCTGCTTTGGTTTCCCCTGCCCCTGGTGCTACAACCACCTGCATTCCTGGAATTAACCTGACGAGCTCCTCTTCCCCTCTTCGCATGACGTGTTCATACCACCTCAGCCTATTCTCCCTCATTTTTTCATCAATGTCCACCACTCTAGGCTACCTCTAATATGCTCATTCCTAATTCTATCAGCTCTCGACATGCCACACATGTGCCACAGCATTCGCATCTCATGCCTAGTTCCATATCACCACACTTCAATGCTAATTACGTCGCCACTGATGACATTTTGATGACGTTTTGTGCTAGTGCATTATGAAGGAGCGCCAGCGCAATTCCTTAAGTGCAGCGCTTTATTTGGAGTCATGGCACACCACCATCATGTCTTACTTTATCCTCCGCCATTTTTCAAGCAGACAGCTCAACTGCCAGCCAATCAGAACACAGTGTGACTTGCGGGATGCTATGTGAGTTGACCACCTATCAACTCAACTACCGTCACACATAGCTGCTCTGAAGCGCCCCAAGTAGCAGTGTGACGTCACCATTTTTTGTGCTGTGTTATCCGATTCAACAGTAATAGCGTTAGCGCATGGGTATACAGAACCAGGCATCAGCTACTTGCATTCTATTTATGTGGCTCTTCCTCACTGCCCAACACTCTGATCCATATGGCATAGCTGGTCTAACCACTGTCGTGTAGAACTTCCCTTTCAACTACATTGGGATCCTCCTATCACACAGGACTCCACTTGCCTGTCGCCACTTCAGCCACCCCTCCCCTGATAGGGGAGGGGTGGCTACACCCATCCCCTATCTCTCCATTGCTTTTGAACGTTGTTCTTAAGTACTGTACTTTACCTCTTGCCATATGTCATCGTTATTTTACTGTCCTTCCCAATTGAAAGCTAAATACTCTGTCTTCATGTATATCATTAGCCCTCCCTTTTCTATCGCTCCTCTAATATCGTTTAGTCCCTTCTCTATCTGTTCTCTGCAGTTACCAAGTTTTCCTATATCGTCGGCAAATGCCAAGCCATTGCTCCCCTCCCAGTGCCTCACTGTGCATCCGTCCACTGATGCATGGTTCAACTCTGCAAGTGATGAGGCATTTTTGCATTTGCTATTGTCGTTTCTATTCTGCCAGTCCATTCTGCAGTTGGCTAAACCACTGAACATAGGGCATTGTCTAAGGGGCAGCGGAAGATCTATTGTAATTGCTATCTAGATTTATACTAAGGGATTCTGAATATTTAAAAGTATTTGGGGTGAAATTTTTTGAAGTGCTCCCCCCTGATCCACCTCTGGATCAGCCCCTGTGTGAGGGCAGAGTAATTTTTTAGTTTAAGGACTTTTATTTCAAATTTCATCATCTTAATAAAAGGTGATCATATTTTTTGTACTTTGTTTCATTAAAACACAGCCCTTTGTAAAACGGAAACCTGTGAAAACGGAAAAAAATATGGGAACGATCAGGTTCCGTTTAGACAGGTTTTACTGTGTATAGGTAAGTTATAAAAATATCTAATAGAATTTTCGTTTACTTTAGACAATTGCCTACTCATATTCAGTATTCATTATTATAATAATCTTTTAATCTTAACGCTATAATCTTTGAATTTTAAAATCCTCTTGGGGCGAGATGACTGGGGCAAGTTGGCGAACTCACCATCTTGACTCTCAATGTTACATGGCATCTTCCTCATGGTATCATAAATATAGTATTTGACTTTGGTCGACAGGTACTATAGAGTGAGTCTCACTCCATCTATGTAAAACTCACTTCATGCTAAGGTATTGGGGACTAAGCCAAACAGCAATAACAGGCTGGACCCTTAGGTGGCTGCTTGTGGGGGGAGGAAGTGGGTGTAGGGGATAAGGAGGTGGGGGAGTTTGCAGCACCCAAGTTGGTACTAACGTGGGTTTGTGTTGCTTAACTTCAGTGATCTCATGAAAACTGGTGTGTCCAACGCAACTTGGCCACACAAGATGGTCCTAGATCAAGGTCTTCAAACTTTGTCAACTCATGAAACCCCTAGAACTAAAGGATTTTTATCTCGTCACTGCAATTGAATTGGCAGCTAACACATAAAGCCTCTGATATGAAAATGTACCCCTCTGGCTGGAAGTGTGTCCCTCGCGTGTGTCCCTCATTCATATAAATTGAGGGAGATAAGGGCAAAGACAGACTCATACTACTGAATTTTTTTCGACAAGGACCATTTGGCAATTGAATACCTTTCAAGAGGTTAAAGTGGAGGTCTTCCTGAAAGGAAAGCCCACCATTGAAAGTATTGTAGGGGGACACAACAATTATAGTTAAGGGTTTTAGGAGTTTTAAAGAATCATTTGTAGGATTTCGAGTTAGTCTCTCCATTGCCAAATAAGGCTGCTTGCAGTGTAGTGAATTAGAATAGAACTACTTTATGTTGTGATCTTATTGTTTGTTTAACATTGTTGATCTTAATATTTTAGGTAGTGTGTGGGGGTGGATGGGGACCAAGACCCTGCCACAGGCATGATAAGGGTATGATGATATGATGATCTTAATATTTTATCCTAAAATTGAAATTGCAGATATTATAATAGCGGGACATTTACATTTGCGAAAACGTAAATTTTGACTATATAATTTCCGGAATTGGAAATTATTCAAGTATTTTTCACGGTCCCCCGAGGTTCGATATAACGTCGTCGTCTTGTTCCGTGGCTGGGGCAAGATGACGACTTTTACAACATTCATTAAAAGTTATAAAATTACCTTGAAGACATCAAAAAATATTTAACTTTAAACAGCTAAATCATAAACAGCACCATAATCAGCTAATCATAAACATAAACAGCATCATAATCAGCACCATAAAACAATTCATCTCAAAACAAAATATATACTTTGGAAACTGTTAGTATCGTCATCCTGCCCCAGTCTACCCTACTTAAGAATTATAACAAAATTGGCTAGTTACCATTGCTGGAAAGTGGGTGACAATCAGAGTTGTCACCCACGTAACGAAAAGAAAGTTTGAGAGCCACATATTTAGGTGCTTGAATTATGATTCTTTTGGAATGAGAAAGTTGCATTTATAAATGTTGATAACAAAGGTAGCTGCGTTGTTTTCAGAATTGAATATGTTTATCGGTTTCTGAATCGCAATGCAAAGAAAAAAACATCTGTGTCTGTTCTCCATTTCTATTGACAAATTGTGATAGGCTACAGCAATCAGCAGACTTGTCTAGCTATCACTAAGGTCCACCTGTTTGCATTCAATGCTTTATTAGTATTTCCTGAGTTTCCTTTTAGATACAAAAGTGACAGGGATGCAGTGTTTCCTTATGGCATGAATGATGTAATCTGCACGCGAAAGAACCCTTTCTAACGGTAAATAACTAAACTAACAACACATGCACTATTTTTCTGGACAACTGATCCTTAGTATTCTAGCTACACAGTACCTTTTTTCCCCACAGCATCTCAACTCTTCTCATGACTTCCATCCCTATTGGAGGTTACGTAAGATAGAGAGGGTGGTAATTTATGATAATACGTGGAAGAGCTCACTTCTGGTTTGGGCAAGAGCTGGGTCACTGGAGACGAAACAGAGGATGGCACACATCACAAGCGGGAGAGCCTGTGGATTGTGTGGGGATTTGTGGTGGATGTCAGACATGTAATGCAGGATCACTGCAGGATGGGTTGGGGAACCCCGCATTGGAAGCGGTCCTGGGAGTGTTGGTGTCCGGGGTGAAGTGACTAGAATGGGTGCAAAGGGTAAAATTGCTGTTGGAGATCTAGGCATATTGGTCTAGAGTGAGAAATCCCACTAGGCAAGGATGAGGCAAGGATTAAATATCGTCACCTTTCTTTACAAACCACGTAAGTCCAATTTTTAATATGTATTAAGAAACTTAGTGAAACAATCTCAGACATATGATTTTACAGACCTTGTAAGTCTGTCAGCAACCTCTGTCCTTCTGCAGGGCAATTTTATAATTCCTACCTACTGATAACAGTATCAGTTATAAGCAGTTTTTATTCTCTCCTGTAAAATTTGTTTTTTTTTTTTGGATTTAGGTGCTTTTCGACGATATTATTATTCATACGTACTGTGATTTTCTTTATAAAACCTGCTGGTCCTGCCATCTGCTCATACTTTCCTGAGGAGATTGCATTTATAATTCCGTAGAGTTTATTGTTGGAAAAATATTTTGTCAAGTATTTCCCCATGAGATATTTGACTTCCACTCCCCAGATCGTGACATTTACTTCCATTGTGAGATACTTTGTAGGAGGGAAGAAATGGGAGGAAATTGATCCACGGAATTTTCATGTGCACTTAACGTCTGTCGAAAGGATTGATTTACATATAGGTGACACTGCATACATCGCACAAGACTACAACTTTCCCATTCCTCCCTCCCGCTTTTTGTTTCGTTTCATTCGTGCTTTAGGGTCCTTCAACTACGATAGTCATTAGAGCCCCTAATGCAGTCTGTGCACCCAGTGTCCCCAAGCGGTCACCCATGCTAGTACTAGTTTGGGTTGCGTTGCTTAACTTCAGTGATCAGGGGAGCGGCTTATTGTGTTGGACACGCCAGTTCACAGTTAACACCCAAAAATCGTCGCATTGGTGTAGTGTCTATGCAGTCTTTGCCTTAGAACTATGCAGTGGACGGGGCTCTGATGACCTTGTAGTCAGGCGATCAGACGAGAACTGGTTTGTCCAACACAATGCAGCCTCTTCTCCCTCCAGTAAGATGCACTTTATGTCCGAAATGTGTTAAAGACCTCAAATCACAGGTATGGTGTTTCCCCGAAAATAAGACCTACCCCAAAAAATAAGCCCTACCGTGATTTTTCGAGATGTACTTCATTTAAGCCCTTTCCCGAAAATATGCCCCAATAACAAAAAAGAAAAAAAAATAGCTTGCCACAACATAAATACCTTGTTTTTCATCAAATAGCCAGTGAGAGAATAAATGTTAACGGTCATTATCATCAAGTGATGGTAAAATGATACTTTTGCAATAATTCATGATAGCATCAAACCCTTATCCCGCCTTTGGAAAGTTCGGGTATGTGGATTCTAGCCCTCCACTTTCGTCTATCTCCCACGAGGTCCCCATCCATCCCGTAAACTCACAAACAATCTGCCCCCACGTCTGCTTCAGTATCCTACTGACCCCAGGTGCTTTGAACCACCTTCATTCTTTAAATGGACCTAACGAACTGCTCCTCCCCTCTTCTCATTGGGAGCGGCGAATTGCGTTGGGCACACCAGTTCTCGTCTGATCACTGAAGTTAAGCAACGCAACCCCAGCTAGTACTGACATGGGTGGCCGATTGGGAAAACTGGGTACCGTTAGTATCCGAAAATCGTCGCATTAGTGTAGAGCCTGTGCAGTCTCTGCATCAGAACTACACTGTGGATGGGGCTCTAATGACCTTGTAGTTGAAGGGCCCTAAAACACCAACAAACAAACAACAACTCTTCTCATTACATGTCCATACCACCTCAACCTACTCTCCCTCATCATTTCCTCGATGTCGCCAACCCAGGCTACCTCTAATACTCATTCCTCACTATCAGCTCTCAAAACCCCACACATATATTACTGCAGTCGCTTCTTGCTTACTTGCATACTGTTTATGTGGCTCTTCCTCACTGTTCAACACTCTAATTCTAATTCACTGCAAGCAGCCTCTATGGCCAATTTGGCAGCAGAGAGGCTAACTCTGATTGCTACATAAGATACCGTATTTATTCCAATAAAAGCCGCCCTCCAATAAACGCCGCCCTCTAATAAGCGCCACATCACCAGGGTGAAATAAACAACAGACGCCGCCCTCCAATAATCGTCGCCCTCCAACAATCGCCGCTGCCCTTGCTCATCACCATCATCCTCTTATCCCACCTGCAGCAGGGTCGGGTATGCAGGTTCTAGCCTACCACTCCCACCTGATCCCTGTCCACCCCACACACTGCCATATCCTTATGGACAACCTGTTCCCACGTCTGCTTCAGTCTCCCCCTGCCCTGGGTGCTTCTGACCACCTGCATTCCAGAAATTGACCCAATAAGCTCGTCCTCCCCTCTTCTCATTTCGTGTTCATAATATTATTATTTGTCCATTTTTGGAGATGCCCATCACCCCAGGCTACCTCAGATATACTCATCCGTAACTCTATCAGCTCTTGGCACCCCACTCATTTACTGCAGCATTCACACCTCAGCTACTTGCATTCCATTGATGTGGCTCTTCCTCACTACCAAACACTCTGATTGATACAGCATAGCTGTCCTAACCAACACCCTGTAAAACATCCCATTCAACTAAATTGGGACCCTCCTATCACACAGGACACAGGTTGCTCATCTCCATTTCAACCATCCACCATTGATTCTATGGGTCACATCTATTGATATGGAACGTTGATCCTAAGTACTTGACCTCTTTCACCTTCTTTACCAGTTCACCCCTAGAAAATTTGTCTAAGTTATTTTACCATCCATTACGTCTATGAGGGCTCACAAAAGTAATAAGCGCCGCCCTCTAATAAACGCCTTCCTCTAGTAAGCGCCACACCAAAAACGCCAAGAAATAAATAAACGGTGCGGCATTTATTGAAATAAATATGGTAGTGGGAAGCTTCACCGTTATTTTGTCCCCCCCCCCCCACAATACTTACAATGGTGACCTTCCCTTTCAGTAAGCCCTCCACTCTGTTCTCCCCAAGGGTATTTCAGGCAAAAAAAAAGACCAGTAGTGTAAGTCTGTCTGTGCCTTATTTCCTTCAATTTATATGAATGACCATTTCTCCCCTTTTACCCAGCCAGGGAGGCACTTCCAGCCAAAGGCCCATTGCCCCCATTAGCAACAGCCTCATGAAAAGACCAATGCTGTGAGATACACGCCTCTGGTTCAGTGTGTCTCACCCTAATTCCCTAATCATGTCAGACACACTTTCCCTGCATGAAAACCAGTGGAGTACAATTCTTCGAGCTCTCCTTTGAATCCTTTCAATTTCACTCTGATCAATATAGCATGACAGGCCTAAACACTACCCTGTAAAACGTCCCTTTCAACTTGATCAAGACCCCGTTGACACACAGGACTCTGCTTCAACAATCCCCCATGGATTCTTTGAGTAACATCTGAGTCTATCTCCCCATTTCTTTGGTACTTCATCTCTTGCACCACTTTCATGTCTTCTTCATGTTTATCTTTAGTCCTCACCTTTCCATAAACCTTTTAATATCGTTTTGGTCCTTCTCTGCTTTCTCTGGAGTCACTAAGTTTTCCAATGTCGTCGGCAAATGACATGCAATGAGGGGCCCATTCTCCTACTCCCAGTAGCACGTCGTTCATAACCATAATGAACACGTAATGGAGTAAGTGAATGTGAATGTTGTTGGTGTTTTAGGGCCCTTCAACTACAAAGGTCATTAGTTCTTATGCATAGACTACATAAACACTACACTAATGCAACGATTTCAGGCAGTACTAGCTGGGGTTGCACTGCTTAACTTCAGTGATCTGATGAGAACTGGTGTCTGCAGCACAATTCACCCGTTATTTACACACAGTGTCCTTACTCTGGCTATGGATCCATTATCAATATCCTGAATTTTTCGAATATACCCTTCTTCTACCCTCTTTTTACAATGCCTCCCAAACTACCTGTTATGGAACATTGTCATAAGCCTTCTCTAAATCGCTGGAGATGGCATGGAGATCGTTCTTTGTTGCACTGTACTTTTATATCATTTGCCTCAGAATGATGATAGGGTCCATTGTGGGCCTACTTGGCATGAACACAAACTGATTTCCATGGTCGCAAGTTCTGCCCCAGAGGTGACATTCTATTACTATTTGCAAAAAATTCATAAAATTGCTCATCAGCTGGACATTTCTGAAATATCACACTAAGACAATTTCAAGTAAGTTGCATGTTTGAGGTCACATGGCACAAGTCTAGCCTATGTATTAAGATTGTGCATTTCCTGATGTGTAGTATTATCAGGACCTTGACAACGGATGAATACCTTTATGTTGCTTTTATATTTTAGGTGTATGGTCACACTCTTTCAGTTTCCCCAAAAACTCCTAATTGGAAAGAAACCATTTAACACAAAATAAATTAATCAGGTTGCCTTGAACAAATCCAGCTTCACTCTAGTCTCTAGACCAGGGACGGATTCAGAGGAGAGCAATGCAGCAATTGCTCCCCCCTCAGTGCCTCAATGGGGCACATATTTCAACTGATGGACAATTAAATTTTACAACGATGAGGCATTTGGCATTTGCTATTCCCATATCTATACTGCCAGTCCAATCTGCAGTTGGATAAACTACTGAAGAGAGGACATTGTCTAAGGGGCAAGATTTATAATAAGGGGTGCACTTTTAGTGCTCTCCATCATCCGCCTATGGATCCGCCCCTATTGGTTGAATTACATTTTTAAAACAAGATCATATCTTATTGCTTGTTCCTTCAATTGCACTTATTGTGATCACCTTCACACAGAGGCGGATTTCCACACAGGCAGATGAGACGCACACCTGGAGCCTCAAAATTGAACTCTTAAGTGAAAAAAATAATTTATCTCATTGGGGTGTAAGACCAATGATGACATTTAGAGGGGGGGGCCTCAAAAGTGAATTGCACCTGGGGCCTATCAAGTGCTAAATTCGTCTCTGCCTTCATAATAAAAGTTGTTTCAGTACAGACTGCTACCAGTGTGACTGCAATTAAAGCTGGATTTCTACAAGGTCATGTAGGGGAGACTCAGGCTGGTTGTCACATGGGTAGGTTGTGACAAACTTAATAGCATAAACTGTAGTCTTTAGATTGGATCCATTTTCACAAAATGTTAGGTAGTCACATTATAGTGACACAACACTAATTTCCAGGAAACCGAGTAGCATTGAGTAGACACAATGAAGTGTTCATTTTTTTTTGAATGAAAAGAAAAATTGTAGGTAAATGATATTTTTCATGTAAGTACTTGCTTACTGGCTTCTACCCCAGAATGTTTGCTTTATCTTATAGTAGAAATTTTGCAATTAGACAGGACAAACAAAACAAAAGACAACTACAAGGTGTCAATTCATCCTCTTATGTTTTGTCTCAGCTTGCATTTAGCAACATTGCAATTATCTGTTCCCAATAGTTATGTTCCATCTAGTGAGAGCCAGACAAAACATATTTTGCTATATGGTGGAAGCATTAAGCAAAAATGGATCAAAATGTGATTAAAATAAAAAATTTTTATAACAATTGAATTGCATAGAACATTGTATATAAGGTAAATTATATCTCCATAAAAGGCTGTTGGGGATCATCACAAAATAAATTTGTTCATCAGGTTGCCTTGAACAAATCCACCTTCACTCTAGTCTCTAGACCAGGGGTGGATCCAGGGGAGAGCAATGCAGCAATTGCTCCCTCCTCAGTGCAAGTTATCCTCCCATCACTTCATTTAAAAAAATGGATGCTGCATTTCACACTGGTGAGTAACATGTGCATGCACAATCATTTAGCCAATCACAGGCAAGCCAATTCATTGCAAGAAAGGAGGACGTTTATTTTGGACTTTCTCATCCTCATAGTACAGTAGACGACGTGGAAGGACAAAAAGTTTGTTCATTTCTCATCTTTCATCGAGGAACGCCCACATCGTGAGAAATTGCAAAATCCCTAGTATATTCCACTGGCTAACTAAGTGTAGCAGTTTATTACAATTAGGGCAGTGCAGCCAAGTTGTGTTGGACACACCAGTTCTCATGAGATCACTGAAGTTAAGCTATGCAAACCCATGTTAATACCAACATGGGTGGTTGGTAGTGAACGTTGGGTGCTGCAAATTTCCTCTCTCCTACATCTCCTATTCCTACCTCCTCCACACCTGTGAACAGCTTCCAAAAGGTTTGTATCTTATGGTGGCTTGGCCTACTCCCCAACCAGTTACCTGACATAGAGGGACGTCTATTATCAAAGTCCTCTACAGGACTTTTGGTATCTTGGGGTAGGTTGTCACATGATACTTGAGGAGTGGCGCCCCATGTGAGAGCCTACTCTCTTCTGTTGGTGAAAGTTCTACTTCACTTAAACATCCAAAACTTGAAACAGCAGTTGGAATTAAAAGTAATATTGCATAATATATTAGAATATTTGTAGTATTTATTTTATTTTGTGTCCTTAGGTCTCAACTGCCCTCTCCTGCAAAAACAAAGACCAATTTAATTGAAATTCTTTGCCATAATGAATGAGCGATTTGCAGTTTTATAGTTTGGCTTAAATAGGTGGACAAGTGCTTTTATCATAAATATGTTTTACTTTGGGAACAGGTAGGAGCTTGTTATTAATAATGCCCCAAAATTATAATCAAAAGACAACTAGTGGTGGTGTTCCAAGAATTGATGCTACAAGTGGCAAGGCAAGTTAACATTGGAAAAAGACACTAAGAAGTATTCCAATGGCATATAGTTTTAGCTGTCAACATCCCTTAACTAATATAGGGATCACATCAATTTGCCATAGTCAATTTGGTGAATGACAATTTGGCATACATAATGACCTCTTGGGGGAAAAATTTGTTCAAAATTGCAACTGTCCTAACAATCATTGCAATGGTCCCATATACGCGGGGTGTTCAATAAGTTCTCGGCCTAGGATAAAAATCACATGAATAAATAGAAATTGCATTTTTACTTTTTGACATAGTCACCTTGTAAAGCAATACATTTAGTCCAACGACTTTCTAACTTTTTTATACCCTCAGAAAAATATTTGTCCAACCCTTCAAAATAAGCATTTGTTGCAGCTTCAACTTCATCATTTGAAGTGAATCTCTGTCCACTCAGCCATTTTTTGAGGTTTGGAAATAAATAATCACTGGGAGCCAAATCTAGTGAATATGGTGGATGTTGGAGCACTTGGAATCATAATTCATGCAGTTTTGCAGCAACAATGTGAGATGTGTGTGCAGGTGCATTGTCATGGTGAAAGAGAGCTTTCTTTTTCAAAAGATTTGGATGCTTAGCCTGAATAGCATCTTTCAGTTGGTCCAGTAGTGCAGCATAATACTCCCCAGTGATTGTTCTTCCCTTCTGAAGGCAGTTTATTAGCTCCACACCATAAGAATCCCAGAACACAGTAGCCATGACTTTTATTGCAAATGGAACCACTTTTGCTTTGTTTTCACCTACTGCAATCCACTGTTTTGACTGTTCCTTCATCTCTGGCCTGTAGTGATGAATTCATGTTTCATCCACAGTGAAATCCACAGTTTCAGTAAAATTACATTTGAATAACTCAAAACACTCTTCAGACATGTTCATTCGAACACGTTTTTGGTTAGGTGTTAACAAATGTGGCATCCATTGAGCTGAGAGCTTTCTCATACCCAAAACCTCATGCAAAATATGGTGGACATGGCCTGTGGAGATCTCTGCAATGTTAGCAACCTCACATATCTTGAAACGGTGATAATTTAGAATGGCATTATGAATTTGTGGCAAAAATTCATAATGCCATTCTAAATGATCACCGTTCTGACCCAAACCCGACCAGTCATCCTCTGGCTGTCACACACTTTCCTAACATAGTCCTGAGTAGAGGTGCATGATAGTATTGCAATATCTATAATATTGAATGGTTTTTGACAATCAATTACTTTACAATTGAATGTTTGTCAACCTTGATAGTATCATGATAGTTTCCACAACTATTGATAGCTTTGAAATACTACCTAATCAAAATTAATAGCATCAGACTTTTGATACTTTTGACCACTGATTGGTTGGTTCAAAACAAAAGGGCTTTTGCAATATGTTATTTCTCAGCCTTCATACAGCTATGTAGAAATCTGAGGATTACCCTTATTTTAGAAACAACATTTTCATAATCTTGTAATCTTGGTTTTCATGTGCTTTGGAGTTCTGTTGTCACAAGCTGAAAAGTATGTCGTCTAAAAAATGCTTAAAGACCAGTAATTTTTGGGAGCATGCAGTAAGACAGCAAGTTGCAAAGAGTGCTTTAAAACACTTATGAGGTCTGGCAATACATCCAAACTTTGGGACCATTTAAGATGAACCCCGCATTGCAATATAAAAATTAAAATGCCTCTGCCATGGACAATTGTAATAAGAGGGAGCCAGTAGATGATAAAAGTTTCTCTGGCAATGAAAGTGAGGAGTCAACACCAACTGTTTCATCTATCCCATCTTCATCATTTTTAAACAGACTTGCATTTTCTCATGAATGGTCAAAATACTGGAAGTAACTAATGCTCTTATCTATATGATTGTAAAATACTGTTTGCCATTAGATACAGTAGATGGAGTACATGTAGAAAAGCCATAGCAATGATCTTAGATGATAAATTTCAAGTTGTGAAATTTAAAATTAAAAAAAAATGTTAGAAGAACCAATGTTGTTACAAGTGATATTTGGACTGACCATACAAACTCCAAATCATATTTAAGCTTGACTGCTCATTATGTAAAAGAAGCAACCTTGAAAACTTTAATAGTGTCTATAAAACCACTAGCAGTGGATCACACAGAAGACCACATTAAGGCTACAGTGGAAAATTTCCCATTAGATTGGAATATTGACAAGGATAAGATCATGTCACATATCACTGATGGGGCCTCAAACATAGTTAACGCTTTTCAATATTTATTTGGCAAAAATAAACATCTGCATTGTTTTGCACATTTGCTCAACTTAATGGCAAGTGAAGCAACTGAAAATACTGATGGTTTGACAGAATTAATTAAAGAAGTTACAGAGACATTCTTCAAAGTGTGAAAGCAGCAGACAGACTAAGAGAACAGCTAATGGAAGTAGGACATGTTCTGAAGCTTAAAGAGGAGGTGAAAACTCATTGGAATGCCACATATTATATGCTGGATATTGAAAAGAAAAAATGGGATACAATAAGGGAAGCTATTATGCTGCTTAAACCACTTGAAGCTGTCACAAAGGAAATCTCAGTGGAAAAAGAGGTGACTATAAGCACACTTATTCCTCTGTTACACTGCAATGCTCTGCAATGAAAAATAATCTTGGTAAAAGTGAATACACATCATCAGTTGGACAACAACTTAAGGTAACTTTAATCTTCCACTTTCAGAAAAGATTTGGATTGATAGAGAAGTCAAAAAGTGTTGCCTGTGCCACTATTCTGGATCCAAATTTTAGAAAACTCCACTTTGACAGACCTTATTCCTGTGCATCTGCTATCACTAATATAAATACAGAGCTAAAATTAAACCCATCACTTTTTCTTGAACCAGAATCATCTGACAGTGACACTATGGCAGATTGCATTTGGTCATTTCATGATAATTTGGTAACATCATTAATTAACACAAATGACACTACTACAGGAGGATTGCACATTTCTTTCTGTGAATATCTGCAGCAGCTTGTTGTAGAGCAAAAAGTGAATCCAATGGATTTCAGGTTAAGGAATCGAGCAAGTTATCCAAATCTCTCAAATTGTATGCACATCTGTCCCTTCTGAAAGACTATCTTCCAAAATAGGAAACAGACTAGACCCAAAACGTGTAGAGAAACTTCTTTTGAGCAATGTCCTACAAAGAGTGGCAGCAATAAATATTTTTATTTGTAAATATTTATAAATGTCCTACAAAGAGTGGCAGCAATAAATATTTTTATTTTTCTTATAACTAAGTGGCATTTTTTTTTGAAAAAAAAATCTATTTGAAAACTATCGATACATCGAGTGATATTTACAGTATTATCATTAGCCCCTACGAGTGACACTCACATAAATCGATAGTGCTATTTTTCTATTTTTTTTTCACTATTTTGCATCTCTAGTCATGAGTGGTGTGTTTAGTTGCACTGCTTAAATTTCTAATGGGAACTTGGTTTAAGGCACAGTGAACGCATCTGATATTTATACAGCATTTACTCATTCATGTGAATGGCTAGGCGATTTGCAATCATGCTTTGGATGCTAATAGCTATTCATACACTCACAGAGTATATCGCCAGATGGTCATTCTTCAATTGCCTTGTACAGCCAAGTTGTGTTGGACACACCAGTTCTCATGAGATCACTGAAGTTAAGCAGTGCAATCCCACGTTAGTCCTAACCTGGGTGGTTGGTAAAGAATGTTGGGTGTTGCAAATTTCCTCATTCATACATCCTTTACACCTACCTCCTCATAGCCCCCCTGGGGGCAAACCCCCAACCCATGAAATTAATCAAATCTAATCTCATCACTTGCACCTTTGACTCGTGTCAAAAATGCATTTTCATGTGAGCGAATGGCAAGGGAAGTGACGAGGGGAATGATGAATGTGGTGCTTACACATTCGTCTCATGACTCCGCTTGCCGCTTGATTAATTTCAAGGGTTGCCTTGCCACTTGTGCAAAAACGTAACTGTGGTATTAAACGTATGATTTCACAGAAATACTGTGTGGTGAAATGAGACCCACTGACCCCTCGTTACAGCACTGATGAGACCAATACACATTTTGCAACTATGAAAATCATCATCATACGTTTATCCTTCCTGTGGCAGGATCAGGTCCATGGGTTCATAGAACATCCTCTAACTGGGATTAACCAGTCAGGTGTCTGGAACCCACAGAAATATTGGCCAGTTGCCATGTGGGGATGCCGGTGTCACACGTCAAAGTGTGCCTCAATGTGTCCGCTTTTACGTCAAAGTGTCCCGGCCGTTTTCCATTTTACCCGATTAGGATTTTTTGGTTCGTTGGTGTTTTAGGGCAAAATTGTTGCCAAAACCAGTATTTTTATGAATAAACCATATTGTTGTAATGACAGAATTCCAACTTGAGTGTGGTGACGTTGAGGCCAGGCAGAAGGAAAGCAGAATTAAGATTTTTCTGTGTCTAGAAAAATGAGATTCGTACAAATGGAATATTCGTGGCTACACGAAGTCATTCACAGAATCGATATGTATCTTGTTCGCGGGGAGAAGGGCGGGGGGACCGAAAATAGAGATCATTGTAATGATATATACCAAAGACAATTCATCACCTTCCTCTTTCAATTCAATCGCTAGGTAATATTAATAACCAGGTAAAATGGAAAGCGTACACCAAAAATGGAAGAGCATTGCATCATCTACGACAGTGGTTCTCGATGCGTGTTCTGCAAACAAATTAAATGCAGAAATAAAGGCGTTGGAAGAAAATCGGTACAATTTAAAATAATTTTTGGATGGGATTGTAATCAGCAAACGACATAGTTGTTCGTTTTATTGTTATATGAAGTGGTAGTAAGTACCAAGTGTAGAAAGTGTACAAGCTGACTTAAAGTTTATTTTGAAATGTAAATATTCCGTGCAAGTAAAATGTCACAGTGTAGCGTTCCCTGGCTTCAAAAGGATTGAGAACCACTGATCTACGAGATGGTAAGTTAACATTTGATATAAATTACGCCTTGATTAACGTTGTATATCTTCTCTGCAGTGCATACAGTATGTGCTATGCAGAAAAGAGACTAATTCGGGCAACAGCATTCGTATCCAAATGGTGGACACTTTGTGGTACTCAAACATTGCATCAAAGTGTCTGGCCGGACAATTTGAGGTAGACCCCGGACAATTTGAGGTAGACCCCGGACACTTTGAAGTACCGGACACTTTGACGCGTGACACCGGCCTACCCATCTTTTCCAACACTGCATTATACAACCAACATATAAATTTTGACAGATAAATTAATGCCTTGTCAATTATAATATTACATTGTGTCTGACGTATTACACAACAACTGCAATGCAACAGGAGCCAGGCTCATGCCGATTTTGCAACTGTGAAAACTGGGTGCTAATTACAGAAAGCGCGCAAGTTTTGACTACATTGTTAGCAAAAAAAAAAAATTAGTTTTGAAAGAACCCGCACTTACGGTATCAACACATGCGTGCAGTGCTCACTAGGCCATGAGGTACTAAGTGATCGGCAATCTGTGGGCATTTTCAGGCACAACACTGACATACGGTGCCATAGAGGCGCCAGAGGTGATGTATGTGTGCACTCCTTCATTTCGACTAATGCTTAGGTCTCCAACATTTTCGACTGGCGGGACAGATTAGGAATATTTTGAGTGCTGGTCAGCCACAACCAGGTTCACTAGGTTTTTTTGAAAAAAATTACACAAATGGTAAATATTGTAAGGGTGTTATTAATCCAATGCAGGATTCTCCAGATACTAACAATGACGTCTGACTTACGCGACTGGCATTTGTTCTTGCTCGATGGCTCAACACTCGTTGATGGAAACCTTCCGCGGGCCAGATAAAATCCACTGGTGGGCCGCATTTGGACCGTGGGCCGTATGTTGGAGACCTATGAACTACAGTAAAACCTGTCTGTCTACATTGATCACCTGAAATTCCGTTCATAAGTGCTCAATGTAGACAGTTGCTCTTTGTATCAAGGTGAGGTAGTAGGATGAAATAGTGTCAGCTTTTACAGATTAACCAGATACATTAATCTGAAAAGTTAATACTCTCTTTTCCAAAATCATTCAAACCATGCATTGCTGGCCTTCAAATATTCAGAATCCCTTAATATAAATCTAGCTAGAAATCACATTAGGTTCTCTACTGTCCCTTAGACAATATCCTATCTTTACTGGTTTTGACAACTGCAGAACGGACAGCAACTGTTTACCGGCAGTATAGAAATGGAGATAGCAATGCAAAATGTTGAATCATGCATCAGTTGAAATATGCCCCCATTGAGGCACTGAGGGGGAGCCATTGCTTCCCCCCTCGATCCACCCTTCCAACATGGGGCTATTTTGCAAGTCCAAAAAGAAACTAAAGACAGAATCATTCACTTCATCATTAGCACCACTTTTCTACAGCTGTATTTTTACATTTAGTATCATAATTATTTATCCATGCTTTGATATGAGCAATGGCTACACGTAAAACGCAGCTGCAAACTTTCTTTGTGATACACCATTGTCTAAACCAGTGGTTCTCAATCTTTTTGAAGCCAAGGAACACTAAACTGTGACGTTTTACTTCATGGAACACTTACAATTCAACATAAACTTTAAAGCAGTTTGTACCCTTTCTACACTTGCTACTTACTACCACTTTATATAACTATAAAACGAACAACTATGTCATTTGCGTTTGGTGATTACAATCCTATCCAAAAATTATTTTAAACTGTATCGATTTTTTTCCATCACCTTTATTTGTGCATTTAATTTTTTTCGCAGAACACTTGAAGTGGTGTTCCATGGAACACGCTTTGAGAACCACTGGTCTAAACCATCATCATCTCACCCTTCTCCCGCCTGAGGCAGGGTCCGGTCTGTGGGTTCTAGTCCTCTACTTCCGCCCATCCCCCACCAAGTCCCCGTCCACTACGAACGCCTCCAAGTCCCCCTGCATCACCCGCTCCCACGGTCACTTTGGTCGCCCCTGCCTCTGGTGCCCCCAACTACTTGCAGTCCCTCCTCATCACATGCCCATACCACCACCAGTGACTCTCATCATTTCTGCAATGTCTCCCACCCCTAAGCTACCTCTAGCATCATCGTTTCTGATTCTGTCAGATTATGACACCCCACACATGTAGCACAGCATTTGCATCTCAGCCACTTCCATTTGCCTTTCATGGTTCTTCCTAACTGCCCAACACTCTGAGCCATACAGTATAACGGGCCTAACGACGGTTCTATAAACTTTGCCCTTCAACCTTCAACTGTATTGGGACCTGGCGGTCACAAAAGACCCCACTTGCCTGTTTTCACTTCAACCATCCTACATTTATCCTATGGGTCACTCAAACTCTATTTCCCCTTTGCACTGGAAAACTGGTCGTAGATAGCAAATTCTTGCACCACTGGAATCCCCTCTCCACCACAATGAATCTTACCCCTTGTCCCTGGCCACTAATATTGAAAGCTAGGTGCTCAGTCTTCTGAATGTTCACCTTAAGTCCCCCTCCTTCCTTGGAAGGAGCATCAGCAAATACGAGGAACTGAGGGACCCATCCCCTCTTCCCGTCAGCAGCTCAACCCTTACAAGAGTGAATAGGTATGGACTAAGTGCTCACCCTTGATGCACACCAACCTGCACATTCAAGCTTGCAGTATTTCCCCATGCTGTCCTAACCCTAGCGATGGAACCATTGTACATATCTTGCACTATCCTAATGTGGCCTTCATTAGCCCCTTTCTTTAAACATCCCATACTACCTGTCTATGGACATTATCATAGCCTTCTCCAGGTCAACAAATATTGCATCAGGTCGTTATTTGCTGCTCTATGCTTCTGTATCATCTTTTGTAGAATAAAGATGGGCTCCATGGTGGACCTACCAGGCATAAATCTAAATTGATTTCCCCAGACGCTAGTTTGTTCTGTGAGGTCCACCGGTCTGGGCATCCCTTTCCCCTTGAACAGTGGAACTTTCCAACTCTCTCACCATGCAGGTGGCATCTTGTCACCATTTGCTAACTTATTGAAAAGTTTCCCTAGACATGTAATTCCAGTGGTCCCCAAGGTGTGCCAAACATCCACTGGGATCTTATCTTGGCCTACTGCTATTTAACCCTTCATCTTTTGAAGGGCCTGGACTGTTTCATCCTCACTCACCATATCCACTGCTTGTGGAGAGCTTGGATTGCTGTCTGTGCCGATTGTGCGTTTGGCAGCATTTAAAAGGCTGTGGTAGTAATCCTCCCACCTTTTAATTACCTCTGCTGGTTGGAACAGGACCCTACCATTGATATCTTTGACCATTAGAGCCCTGATAACATCCTTACTAGTTCTATCCCTGTTCCTGGCCAGTGTGAAGACTGCTTTCTCTCCTTCCCTTGTCCCAAACTTTTCATACAGGGCTTCATTCTGCTGGTACTTGGCCAGGGCAATGGTCATCCTGGCGTTTTTCTGTGCCTGAACATAGTCTCTCTTTGAAACTTGATCCCCTATTTCCCTCCACTTATGAAAAGCTGCCTTCTTTATTTTAATGGCAGCTTCTACCGCCTATTCCACCCCATATTGCCTACCCTGAGAAGTGCCTCCTACTCTCCCCCCACCCAACAGTACCTTTCCACATCTCCTAATTTTCTTAGCCACCCTGTCCTACATGGCGTTGCCAGACTCTTCCCAATCCCAGTCAACCTGGCTGAGAACCTCCTGTCTGAATTCATCTGCCATGGTGGACAACTTCCACCACCTAATGATTGATTATCCTTTCCAGGTATACTTCCCAACTACCCCCTTCATTATGAATTCCATCATGAGCAGCCTATAGCCACTCTCCTTCTGGAAGTCCTCACTGGGTAGTGCCCAGCAATCTTGGATCTCTGTCCTGTGCTGTTCCCTAACTATGAAAAAGTCCATTTGTGACCTCCTCTGTGGTGACTGGAAAGTGATTAGGTGCTTTTCCCTCTTCTTGGACCATGTATTGGCTAATGCAAGGTCATGTGCTCTTGCTATTTCAAGTACCCTCTGACTTTCCAGGTTGGTCGTCCCATACTCCCATCCTACATGTACCTCCTCATATCCCAAACCATCCATGCCCACATGGGCATTAAATTCTCCACCAATAATTAGGCGTTCATTTCCCTTGCCCTGTCTAATTGTGCTGTTCACTGATTGTTCTACTTCAGTGAAATTGCTCCAGAAATCCACTTTATTAGAGTCACTCAGGCCTGCTTGGGGAGCATAGTACCCTGTGACTAACATTAACCTACTGCCAATTCTCTTGACTGAGGTGATCCCCTGTTGCAATTCCCCACTCAACACATTGCACACCCCATTGCATCCCTCCTCACTACCAGTGTATATGTGTGTAGCCTTCCCCCAGCATCTGTGATCTATTTCCCTTCCACCTGGTCTACTGGAGGAATGCAATGCTAATGCATCTGTGCCTAAGGGTGTCCACTAATTCCCATTTTCCCTGTAAGGGACCCTGCATTCCATGTCCCTAATTTGAACCTGATTCCATTAGTGATTGTTAGCTCTGACTGGGGACACCCCAATCAGATGTCCCAAACCCCCAGCAATAGTAGCAGGGTTGCCTGTGAGGGGTGCCGTCCTACCCCACAGGAGACACTCATTCAAGGATTTATCATTGCCAAGTGAGTGGAGGTCTGACACTCACCTGGCAGTACACCACACAGAACAAAATGAAAACACATAACACAAAGCAAAATACCTCCTAGTAAACTAGCACATGAGAAAGCAACAAAAAAGAATCAGCAACACAAAAATTAAAACGACAGGCAGATTGTCAGATGGCACTGTCGGCGGAGGAGGTACCTACACTTGTCTCGGTGTTCATAAGTGAGCTTGACGTGATTTCAGTTACCATTGGAATAATTGCCGAAAAAGCCCAGTCTAAAGGGAATAACAGTGACCTGCCCATTTAATCTGGTGATATTGGGTTTAATTGTGCTGTAGTGCAATCGTCTATTTCCAATCTACAAAGTGTATGTGCTTGATGTGAGTCTAAGTTCTTTGATATTGGATCGTCATGTGGTGGTGGCCATCTTGTTCTCAATAGTATTACTTTGGCTATAAATGTAAGTCTCTTGGTGAATTTTGCCAAGCTGAATTCTATCCTGACTCAAGGTTTTAATAACGTTTGCCAGGTGGTCCTATCTAATGACCTTTCTTTCATTATGAAGTCTGCAAGTATCTCTGGCTGTGATAAAGAGAGTGATATGAGTCTGGGTGTGGCGGCAGACCAGTTTCCTGTTGTAGATCGATCTACACTCAAGAGAGTGACTGTAAGGAAAATACATTGGGTTGTGGAAAAACTAAGCCTTCTCCTGTGCCTCCACGTAAGGTGGCTCTAATTCAGGCACCTGGAGTGGCAGCCAGTTTGCCTCTCTTATGCTAGTGCCATACATCAAGGTCGAGGGTGCACAGTGTCCCCCCCAGCTGGTTTCCAACCACAAGTAGCTGCAGGTGCTGCCATCAGGGCTGCTGGCATATTGGGCTCTGGCCAGTTATCCAGCATGCCCTTGCATTATTCTGCTCATGTTGACACAGAGCGGGTGATTCTCTCCAATGTATCATCCTCCATTTCCATCTCGTTTATTATTAACTCTCTTGAAAGGTGTGGTCATCATATTCGAGAATGTGGTAGGTGGACTATGGTTTTGTGGCACTTCTTGGGCAGTGTTTGTCCGAGTGGTGAAGAAAGCTGATTGTGATCTTCTGGATCCATCTCTCTGGCCCTTTAGAATCTAATTTTGTATTTTCCGTTCACCTAATCCTGCATTTCTTGAAGACTCCTTTATTACTGTAAATGAGAGTCCAATGGTTGTGTGACACCAGCCCCAAGCTGGCCATGTTGGCCATCTGTTTTCCATTCTCACATTCAACATCCATTCTCTGTTGCCCAAGATAGATCTGCTTGTCTCCTATTTCGTGATTATGCTCCTGACTATTGCTATTACTGAAACCTGGCTTACCCCGGCTATCCTGGATTCTCTAATCAATGTACAGGGTTATACTGTGTGCGTCGATCTGATCATCCCTCGAGAGGTGGGGGTGTTGCTATATATTTGAAATGTGGTTTATCTATTTCCTTGATCTTGAAGTATTGTGATCAGGACATTTCCTTAATTAGACAGTAATTTCCTTAATTAGACCTGCTGACTCAGGTATCTCTCTATTTTGATCCTAAGTTCCACAATTTCTTGTTTTGTGGTTTTAACATTGATCTCCATAAATTGTCTTTGCAGTCTCGCATTGCAAATTTACTAGTTCTTTGTCCTTGACCCCCACCGTTATCTCTTCTTCCATCCTTTGCAAATCCTTTGTTATCTTAAATGACTATCATCTTGACCACTCTTTGGTACTCCAAAACTTCTTCAGCTCCATGTCTATCATTTGTCAGGGTGTCTCCCTAGAGTGTTGCCTTCTAAATGTAATAATGCTGATCCTACCCTCTGGAACATGTATATCGACTGGTTGGACTGTTAGCCCTTCTGGGACTGTACTGATCCAATCACTCTTTGTCGGGATTTTTCCCTCTGCTCCCTGCTTTGGCAGGCTCAGTGCTCATACTTTAAGGCTAAGCATTGTGGGAATTCATCACTGTCAAAACTCTGGGATGCTTGTTCTGCTTGTCACCATGAGCAGATTCTGTCCAATGACCCTGTGCATTATGCTTAATTGGCCTGTATCTGTCGGAGATTTAAGCACGAAATTAAGCAAGCAAAAATGGCTCTGGAGCCCTGCAGCCTCCATATGCACACTGGTGGCTTTTGTCTGCCAGGTAATAAATTCTTATGTGCATATGCCCTCATCCATTTCACTTCAGTTTCTGCTCCTTATAAGTAATCCACATAACCTTCCTCCCCCTCCAGGGAGACTGTATGCCCCCATTAGTGTGTCTTGGTTTTGGGTCCCTCCTAAACTTGACCTGGCTAGACTAACCTACTATATTATTAAACTTAAGCCATCTACCACAGTTTTACCTGATGGTCTTCCTGCATCCCTCATGAAACAACTGTATTCTTGTGGCACTTCTCTTTTGTTGCACTTAAATAACCCCTGCATGCTGGAGGGTACACAAAGAGGGGTCTTATGTTGACCCTACCAGGTATAGACCTATAGCCTTGGAGCGGCGAGTTGCGTTGGACACACCAGTTCTCGTCTGATCACTGAAGTTAAGCAACGCAAGCGCAGTTAGTACTGACATGGGTGGTTGCTCGGGAATGCTGGGTACTGCTAATACCCAATAATCGCCACATTAGTGTAGTGTCTGTGCAGTATATGCATTAGTACTATGCAGTGGACAGGTCTCTAATGACCTTGTAGTTGACGGGACCTTAAATACCAACAAACAACAACAAATATCTTCCTTGGCTAAGGTGCTTGAATGGTGGTTGTATGATCTCATTCATGATGACCCTTATTCTCTCAATATACTGTAGTTTGCATCTGGGTCACGTGACCTTGTCAATTTTCATTTCAATCTGTTCTGCCTTGGCACAAGGGAACGCTTTCATCCTGCTAAAAATGGCTGTTTCCAAGGCATTTGATTCTGTAGATCATACCTATCTTACTGACCTCCTGCATGGAGCTATAACTAATCTTTATATATATATATATATCCTTCACTTATTGTTATCATTTCTGAAGGATAGGACAGCCAGGCTAAGAAACTCCCACCACTCTTGTAGTCTGGAATGTGGGGTTCCCTAAGGTTCTGCACTTGGGCCCCTTCTTTTCAATTTAGCAATCTCCACATTACCTTCAGTATGTGATCCATTCGAACTCTGGTCCTTTGCTGATGATACAGTAGAACTCCAATTATCCGAACTCCAGCTATCCGCCAATTATCTGAATTGCTTTCAAAATTTCAAAAAAAAGTTAAGCTGGAAACGTACAGCGATTCACAAAATAATAATTGGCTATGTCCTGCCCTTTGCAAACCTAGTGTAGACACAGTGCAAACATTATTGGTATGATGAATCACTGGTACTCTTTTGAAACGGTGTGTTGTTTCATTTGTGAGTGCATTTTGTCATTCACCATGGCTTCGAAAAGAAAACGTGCTGTGTTATCATTAGCAGATAAACAAAAAATTATTGGGCAATCAGGTAAAGGAGCTACGGGTAAACAGTTGGCTGAGATGTATGGTGTTGGACAATCAACGATTTCATACATTAAAAGGAGCAAACCTAGACTTTTAAACTTCATGTTAGTGCTTGAAAATGAAGATGGAAGCTCTTCAAGAAAATCAATGAAGGCAGCAGCAAACAAATATTTAGAAGACGCAGTTTTCAAGTGGTTTTTGCAGCAACGTTCAATGGGAAACCCAATTTTAGGTCCGATTCTTTGTGAAAAAGCTAAGATCTTAGCCCAGAAGCTTGGTTGTTCATCCTTTAAAGCAAGTAATGGCTGGCTAAGAAATTTTAAATCCAGGCATGGTATCTGTGAATTAGATTTAAGCGGCGAGAAATTATCAGCAGACTCCAAAGCTGCAGAAGATTTTATTAAAAAATTTGAAGTTTTAGCAGACTCCTATGATCCCGAGTTTTTGTACAATGCTTATGAAACCGGTCTTGTTTGGAAAGCTCTGCCTAAAACCACTTTAGCATCTAAAAGAGAGTGTAGTGCTCCAGGACAAAAAGTTAATAAAGACTGTGTTACACTGCTTAACTGTGCAAACTCTACAGGAAGCCACAAAATATCCCTTCTGTTAATAGGGAAGTCAAAAAGCCCAAGAACATTTAAAAATGTGAGAAAGCTTCTCATCTTTTATAAAAACAACCCAAGGCTTGGATAACTCCAAAATTGTTGACCGAGTGGTATGATGAAATTTTAATCCCTGAAGTGAAAAAGCACCAAAAATCTCTGGGAAAAGAAGGCAGTAAAGTGCTTTTGATTATTGATAATGCACCATCTCATCCCACTGAAGAATTGTTGGAAAGAGGGAATGGCCAGTTTAAAACAATCTTTTTACCCCCAAACGTTACAAGCTTGTTGCAACCAATGGACCAGTCTGTTATTGAAACCATGAAATGCCATTACAGAAGGCAACTTTTAAGGAAACTTTTGGTAGAGGTTGAAGACAAAGAAGGTGTGTTGGCTATCCACAAAAAACTAAATTTGAAAGATTGCACTTACATGGTAGCAGAAGCTTGGAGCTTGGTTAAGGCAGTCACATTAAGACGTGCATGGGACAAGTTGAAAGGCATATCAACTGAAGAAGAGAAGGAAAAGGAAAAAGCTCAAGAAAAGGAAAGGGAAGAGACAGAAGATGAGGATGATGTGTCACTTGAGGAATTCAGAAACATTCTTTTTAAAATTCCAGGATGTTCAGAAGTTAGTGCTGAAGATATAGGAGAGTGGATGATGTGTGACTCATCAGACTCTGGTTTTCAAATTCTAAATGATGATGAACTTATTTAAAGTGTGAGAGAAGAAAGTGTCGAGGAAGAGGATGACCTTAATGTCGAAGTTGAAGCAGACGAGGGACCTTCAGCTAGTGAAGCATTTGCCGCCTTGAAACTGCATTAAAGTGGAAGGGGAATCAGCCCGAGTGTGACCACATGCAATTTCTCACTGTTAAACGGATGCGTGACTTGGCTGCCCAAAAACGGATACATAGAGTCAAACAGCTTACTTTGACTGAGATGTTCAACAAGCAATGATTTTCATTACTACATACTTTTATACTACATACTGTACTAATGTGCAGCCCTTTTAAGTACAGTATGCTTAATATGTAAAAGTACTGCCTTTTCATTTAATTAAAATTTCTTTTTATTTAAAAATAGTTTACTTATCCCATTTTCAACATACAAACAGTAAGGAATTAAATTAGACCCATTTTTTTTGGAAAGAAAAGCCAATTATCCGAATTTTTGATTATCGGAATGGGGTCCGGTCTCAATTGCTTTGGATAATTGGAGTTCTACTGTAACTTCCTGGGTTTTGAATTCCCACTTCGTTCCCTGAACAATGCTTTGTCATTTTCAGCCAGCCTTCTAAACCGTCTATCTGAGTGGTATGAGGCCAGGGGAATGAGAATTCATATTAACCTTCTAACTACCAGAAATTTTTGCACCCATTATGTACCATTGGGGACACTGCTGAACCCAGATGAAAACTAAGTATTTTCACAAAACTGTAAACTAGATTTTATTCAATTCTGCATGCAAACATAACAAACAACTGTTGAATGATCACTGCACACAACTTTCGTACAAACAGAACAAAAAGTCGATTGTTTAAGATCTTTTGATCTCTCGCAATAACTGCAGCGACCTCTCTTCTGTCTTTTCTCTGATACTGGCAACAGCACAGCCATTCTTCTTTCTTGATTGGCTTGGACCAAGCTTTTTCCCAGCTCCAAAAGGAAAATTCTCCATTGATGAGTGCTGGAATCATTCCATTTTGGCGTCAAATGCATCCAATTATGAAGGCATTCAGTACACTGATGTCGACCATGTTGTAGAAAATGGCCATTGGTCACCATTGGGTGTTCCTTTTGGTGGTATAATTTCTCACCATCTGATCCATGGTATCCACACCACCTTTTGTTGAGCTGTAATCGAGTATCATCAATAGCTTCTTGTCCTCTTCTTCTCTGACTTTGGGCTGAGAATGCATGGTGCTCAAAAGCAAGACCACCTTTCCTTTCTTGGGACAGTAGGAAGCCAGGGGCACAAGGCAACATTAACAACTAAGAAGCAAACTTGGGAATTGCTGTAAAACACTGTGAATAAGGCTGAACAAAGGCAGAAAATTTTTTACTTATTTTGCATTATATTACTTGAACTTGTGAAATAACGTTTTCAGGTTGTCATTTATGAGCAGTAAACTAAACGGCAGACCCAGTAAACTTCATACTGCAAGTTCAAAGAATATAATACAAAAAACCGAAACAAAATTTTTGCCTTCGCTTGACCGTATTTTCAGTTTTTCGCACATTTGCAAATTGCGAAAAATATTGTGAATATTCCTGAACCTTGAGCATCTTATTTCCAGGTGGGACTGTAGCTATACTGTAGGTCATACTAAACTTATACAAAAGATGCGTTACCCGTGTGTGCCTGGGGTAGAATAGACACACTGCATACCTGCATGTCGAAAGAGGTGACTAAAAGGGGTGACTTTTTCTTGCTCCTCATTGGATGACACCACTATCGTCTCTGCCTGTGACCTGTGTTTGGGTCGGACGATACCATCATCATGGGTGTCATTATCCTTCTCTTGTCCTTCACTGGATGACTGACTTGTTCTTGGTCGATGTGGGCTCCTCACTAGGGTGACCATAAATAACCGCCTACCCATGTGTTAGCCATGCGTGGCGACCCGCACCCCTAGGAAAAGCTGATCCTGGTGATTAAGGAGGCGTATGCCCTGCGATGTCTCTTTGCCACTCCACACTGGTGAGGTGGCTGACAGGCATCGACATTTTAGGTGCAGTTAAACCACAATCCATACCTTCTTCCTATCCTCCCTGGTTTAATTCCATCTCTGGGGAGGATGGTTCAGCCTTGGGGCCATCAAGGGCATTGACAGTGATGTGACCTCAGTCAAGAAACTGCACAATGGCACCTTGTTGGTGGAGGCATCTGCCCCCCCCACCAGACTGAAGCATTACTAAAAATGTGGAACCTCGGTGACATCCCCATTGTGGTCGAACCCCATCACACCTTAAACACCAGTAGAGGTGTGGTGTGGTGCCCTGACCTATGCGGGGAATCAAAAGAGCAAATAGCAGAGGAGCTCAGGGACCAGGGTGTGGTGGCTGTCCACTGCAACTCGGTTCGACGGAATGGAGAATCTGCCCATGTGACACCTTGGTGCTGACCTTTGGTAGGCCCAAGGTACCAGATTACATCATGGCTGGCTACCTACGCTTGCCTGTCTGCGCCTTCATCCCGATCCCGCTTTGGTGCTTCAAGTGCCAGCGATATGGCCATGGACAGAATTCGTGTTCTGCCAAGGCTGTGTGTGGCACTTGTGGACAGGGAGACCACTCCCGTGGGTCAAGCAGTGTGTGCCCGGGGTAGAATAGGCACACTGCATACCTGCATGTCATAAGAGGCGACAAAAAGGGGTGACTTTTTCTTGCCGCAGTCTGGACAACACCACTGTTGTCTCTGTCTATGACGTGTTCTGGACAGGATGATACCAACATCGTGGTTGTTTGAGTGTTCAAACTGACTTGTACATGGTCGATGTAGGCTCCTTACTGAGGTGACCTTAAACAAACGCCTACCCGCATGTTTGCCGTCCGTGGAGACGCGCACCCCTGGGAAAAGCGGATCCTGGTGGTTGAGGAGGCATATGCCCTGTGATGTCTCTTGGCCACTCCACATTGGTGAGGCGGCTGACAGACATCGGGGACTAGGGTTGCAACCCACAGCCTCCAAAACATCACTTTGGCCACAGCTTCCAGGGAAAACAGGAGGCCAAGGCAGTAGCCCGGTCTTGGTCAATCGGCCGGGGGCGCATAAGTGGTTATGCCTCCTAGGGTGGCTGTAAGTGGACTGGCAGTCAACCTCGATGCCAATGGTCTGGTACTCGGGAATTATTCGACCCTAACGGTATCCTGCCCGGGGAATCTTGGCGACCCAAATGGGCGTCCCCTCGTTGGGCTCCGTGGTGGGTAAGACCTGCGGGCAGCGAAATAATAATTAATTAAAATTATGGCAACTCTAAACCCGAGGCTGGGGGCCTCATCAAATAACCCCACCCCTCCCCCTTCTTCTTTACTGACTTGTGTTGAGCCGGAAGATGGCGGGCTCAGTCCCACCCAATTGAGTGGGCCAGCTGCCACTGAGCTGATGGATACATGTACTGCTCCAAGAAAGAGGCCGCGTTCCCCCAGTAAGCCAACTGGATCAAGGAACGAACCTCTGGCGTCTATGGCATCGGCACCTGCCCTTAACAAGAGGCAACGACCTCTTAGCCTTAAGGTGCAGGTTTCCAAAGCCGATGCACAGCATGTTCTTGCATCTAAGAATTTAGTTGCAGTCAAACAACCATCATTACCTTCTTCCTATCCTCCCCGGTTTATTTCTATCTCTGGGGAGGATGGAGCAGCCTTGGGGAAGGCATCACCCATCAAGCCATCAAGGGCATTGCCGGCGATGTGAATTCGATCAAGAAGCTGTGCCATGGCACCTTGTTGGTGGAGGCATCAGCCCCTCACCAGATAGCGGCACTACTGAAACTGCAGAAGCTCAGTGTTATCCCCATTGTTGTCGAACCCCATCGCACCTTAAACACCAGTAGAGGTGTGGTGCGGTGCCCCAACCTACATGGGGAATCAGAAGAGCAGATAGTGGAGGAGCTCAGGGACCAGGGTGTGATGGCTGTTCGCCGCCCCTCGGTCCGATGGAACGGAGAATCCCGCCCATCTGACACCTTGGTGCTGACCTTTGGTAGGCCCAAGGTGCCAGAGTACATCATGGCTGGCTTCCTCCGCTTGCCTGTGTGTCCATTTATACCGAGCCCACTTCGGTGTTTCAAGTGCCAACGATATGGCCATCGCCAGAATTCCTGTTCTGCCAAGGCCATGTGTGGCACTTGTGGGCAAGGAGACCACTCCCCAGAGTCTAGTAGGACTGCACTTTTATGCATAAACTGTAAGGGCAACCACACCACAGATTGCCCCACCTGGCTGCAGGAACGCGTGATCCAGGAGCTGCATGTCCAGAAGGGTATCAGTTTTCCGGATGCACGGCGGCTGCTAGCCTTGCCAGGGACCTCCAGTCGTGGAGTGTCCTATGCAGGTGCTGCGAAGGCAGCTGCGGTGTCCTCTGTCTGTACCCAGACGGACACTCTACCTCAGCTCCCCCCTCTAATCCATTTAACGCCCTCTTGGGCCCACGGGGTCCATGGGGTCCCGGTCTGTGCAAGCATTGGCTGCCAGACGGACCCCAACCCCATTTCCATGGCCTCTTCTGGCTCCACCACTGCTACTGGCCCATGCATGGGCCCCCAATGATGGCAGTGCCAGCTTCTTTAGAGGCCCCAGATGCCACTCATCAAAGAGAGGCATCCCCCTTGAAGGCCTCCCTCCCTGTCTCAGCCCAGCCAGCCCCCCCATGGAGAGGGTGGTGGGTGAGACAGGAGGAAAGAAAGTAGGGCCACCTACCACTTCCACAGTGGGGCGGGTGTCCTTGGTTCGCCCACCCAAGCTCTCTGGCCAATGACAGAGAGAACAGGGTGGTTTCATGCCAAACTTGGGCACGATGGGGATTCCTCCTTCTAGATGGAGGAGGACGAACCAATAGAAGGCATCCCTCCCTTTTCTGCAGTTTAATGGAGAAAGGGAGGAATAGAAACAAGCCACCTAAGTCCACGTGATGGTGAATTTCCTACAATGGAACTGTCGAGGGTTTTCCCACAAGAGGGACGAGATCAAACTTCCGATCTCTAGGCACCACCCTGTGTGCATCTCCCTCCAGGAGATACTGTGTCAGAGTGATACCCCCGGTTCAATACAGGGGTACACTACATATTCAGACACCCGGCAGCAAGGAAGCCACCCTGTGGGAGAGGTGGCTATCCTTATCCGGAAAGGGTGCATGCATGTGCCAGTGGCTTTGCAGACGCCTCTGCAAGCAGTGGCGGTCTCATTGCAACTGGATGTGCCCACCACTCTATGTTCCCTCTACATGCCTCCTGGGATTGATATCCCATGGGCAGACCTCCACTCCCTCAGTGCCCAGCTTCCAAGACCCTTCCTGATTATGGGTGACTTTAATGCCCATAATCCCCAATGGGGCTCGGACACTCACAATCTCCAAGGGCGACTTATGGAACAATGGGTGTCACACAATGGCCTCATTGTTCTCAACACAGGTGCCCCCACGCATATGATGACTGCCACTGGTGGCCAGTCATGCATAGACCTTTCCATCTGCTCTCCTTGGTTGGCACCAGGTTTGCAGTGGGATGTCTTGTCAGACCCTTGTGGAAGTGATCGCTTCCCCATCAAGATTAGCAGTGGAGATGGGGCATTACCCCAACACCCACCACGGTGGTGTCTCCGTCGGGCAGACTGGGAGGAGTTCGTCTGCCATATCTACTTTTGCCCACTGTGTGATTTTGATGGGGTCAATGACCTAGTGAGTCTTTTCACAGAGGTGGTGGTAGGGGCAGCATTGGCATCCATCCCCCAGAGCTCATGTAACCCACCATGAGCACGGGTGCCATGGGGGACGGAGGATTGTCGGAGTGCAATTCAGGCTCACCGACGAGCCCTTCACTGCTACCCAATCTCATCCTACCGATGCTAATCATATCGACTACCTCGGAGCCCAGGCATATGCACGACGGGTGATGAAGGAGGCCAAACGCTTCTCATGGAGTCAGTACGTCTCCTCACTCACCCGTCACACGCCCTCCAAGAAAGTCTGGGAAATGCTGAGGAAGATCCAAAGCAGATATTTACCATCATGTGGCTCCGGTCTACTTGTACAGGGGAGACATTGCCTTCTGCCGTGTGAAGTGGCTGAGGAACTGGCAAGGACGTTTGCAGCCATCTCCAGTTCCCAGCACTACACAGCATCATTTCTTCAAAAGAAGCAGGCTGCAGAACGCCACCCACTGAACTTCACTGGTGGTGTCGCCGAGGGGTATAGCAATCCATTTACCCCTTGGGAGCTGTGGGCAGCTCTAGCAAGAGCCAGGGACACTGCCCCTGGTCCAGATAGCATCCACTATCGAATGCTACGACACCTACCAGTTGCCTCCGTTAGGTATTAAACTACATATGGCAGCAGCATGAAGTCCCTGCAGGCTGGCAAGAGGCTACTATAATCCCACTCCAAAAACCCGGGAAGGATAGTAGCCTTCCAAAAAATTACAGACCCATTTCATTGACGAGCTGTCTTTGCAAAACCATGGAACGCATGGTTAATTGGCGCCTGGTGTGGTATCTGGAACGGCACAACCTTCTTGCCAATGCCAATGTGGCTTCTGTGCTGGCAGGTCTCCAGTGGATCATTTCATCTCCCTGGAGACTGCAGTACGTGAGGCCTTTCTCCACAGGCAGCACTTAGTGGCTGTCTTCTTTGATGTGGAGAAGGCATATGATACCACATGGCGCCATGGTATATTGGAGACTTTGCACCAGTGGGGGCACAGGGGTAATCTGCCCCTCTGCCTCCTTAGCTTTCTGTCAAACCGGACCTTCAGAGTGCATATGGGTAACACCTTCTCCTTGGCCTTCCTGCAGGAGAATGGTGTCCCAGAGGTGAGCGTCTTGAGTGTGACGCTCTTTGCTGTTGCAGTGAACGGCCTACCATCCTCCGTTCACTCCCCAGTAAAGTCGTCCCTATTTGTGGACGACTTCTCTATTAGGTACTGGGCTGCTACGATGCACAGCATTGAGCATCAGCTGCAACTGGCACTAAATAGTGCCAACGAGTTTGCCACCTCATAAGCGAGGGCTTCACCCTGAGCCTCAGCTTAACCTTGAGGGCCGCCTCCTCCCAGTTGTAGAGGCAGCCCGGTTTCTTGGTCTCCGTTTTGACAGCCATCTGACATGGGTCCCACACTTGAAGGAGCTGAAGGCTAAGTGCCTTCGCTCCCATAATATTCTGCCGTGCCTGCAGGGAACTGGTTTTGGGGCAGATCGATTAGTGATGCTTCGACTTTACAGATCACTTGTTCAATCACGTCTCGATTATGGCTGCGGCATATATGGTCTGGCCACCCTGTCAACTTTTTGGATGCTGGACAGTGTGCATCATGCCAGCATCCAGTCCACACAAGTCCAGTGCTCAGCCTTTATGCTGAGAGTGGTGAAACACCACTGACTGTGCAGCGGCAGTACCTGGCAGCTGCATATATTTTGTGGCTGAAAGGTCAGCCACAGCACCCTGCACACCCAGCCATTGTTAGTCACACTGTAAGACGGCCATTCGACCGCCACCCAGGGGTTCCCCCTCCTTTTGTTATGTGGTGGAGGAATTGTCTCACTGGCCTGGGTGTGACTCTACCTAGGGTGCAGCCTGTACTGCCAGCCTCTGTGCCGCCCTGGGCAGTGCCAGAGCCAAGCTTTAATTTAGTTCCTGCAGCCTTTCCCAAAACCAGTACCGATAAGTCAGTGTACCAACAAGAGTTTGGACGCCTCTCTCTAACCTATCGGGGCCATGTTTTTATTTACACAGATGGGTAGAGGGAGCGGCGAGTTGCATTGGACACACCAGTTCTCATCTGATCACTGAAGTTAAGCAATGCAAGCCCAGTTAGTACTGACATGGGTGGTCGCTCGGGAAAGCTGGGTACTGCTAATACCCAATAATCGTTGCATTAGTGTAGTGTCTGTGCAGACTGTGCACTAGGACTATGCAGTGGACGGGTCTCTAATGACCTTGTAGTTGACGAGACCTTAAACACCAACAAACCAAACCAAACAGATGGGTAGAAGGATGGCTCCTCGGTGGGTTGGTCAGTCTTTACAACTGGTCATCTCATAGGGGGCTGCCTTCCAGGCGTCGCCAGTGTATTAACTGCAGAACTCACAGCTCTGCACACGACACTGGAGCTCATCCAAGTATTGAATGAGAGACACTTTGTTGTTGCGACTGACTCCTTATGCTCCCTTCAGCTGTTGCACACCCTATATGGCAGACATGCCATCGTCCAGGGTGTGCACAGATTGCTGCTTGTGATTCGTAAGCAGGGCAAGACAGTGTTGTTCATGTGGGTCCCGGGGCATGTTGGCATCATGTGCAATGAGAGGGCGGATGCCCATGCCCGTCAGGTGGCCCACTTGCGAGATACACCTAACACTGCTGTTCCCTCCCCCGATGCTCTCCCGATGGTGCGGCGGGCCATCCATGACCAATGGCTGTCCCAGTGGTTTGCGGAGACCACCAACAAACTCCACACACTGAAGGACACTCCAGAGCACTGGGTGTCCTCATGCTGCCAGTCACGGAGGGAGGAGGTTGTGCTTGCTCGGCTTCGGTTCGGTCACACCTTCCTCACCCATTCCTACATTTTACGGGGTGAGGACCAACCATGGTGTGACTTCTGTTGGGAGCCTCTCACAGTGGCACACATCTTTAGTCACTGTGAGAGATACCGAGAGCTCAGATGGCGACTAGGAGTCAGTCCAGAGCTCCCCACTTCACTTGGGGATAACCCCCAGGCAGTGGAGAGCTCGCTGGTATTTTTGAAAGAGGCTGGCGTCTTTCACAGAATTTGATTTATACTCGGTTTTTTAGACAGCTTTTGTATTTATTCTTGTATTATTTTGGCTTTTGCCTTTTATTTATGTGTCTGTTTTGGCTTTTGCCATGTGTATTGTCTTTTTTGGCTTTTGCCACGTTTATTATTGTTTGTTTTGGCTTTTGCCTTTTTATTTCTGTGTCTGTTTTGGATTTTGCCGTGTGTATTGTTATGTCTGTTTTGGCTTTTGCCGCTTTTATTGTTATTTCTGTTTTGGCTTTTGCCACTTTTATCGGTATTTTTGGTTTCTCTGCTTTTGCCTTTCTTTCTTTTTCGCATTATTTATTAGGCTATTGCCTTTTTATTCTTATTATTGTTATGGGTTTTTGTCCTTATTTATTGTTATCATGGTGGGATGGCCATTTACACCCCCTCCATGGTTACTGTCCTTCTGGGCCCTAATGACCTTGTTGTCGATGGGCCCTAAAACCCAAACAAACAAACAACAAACAAGGGAAATGAGTAAAGTCATCCGAATTGACCATCTCGGAGATGCAGCCGGTGACATTCTATCCTTTAGCCGTCTCTTCTTTTTGCAAGATAGAACGAATCAGTACCGTTTCTTGGTGGACACGGGAGCAGAATTAAGTTTGGTGCCACGTTCTTTCTTGGTTAATAAGAATGCCAAATCAACAGATTTCAGGCTCTTTGCTGCCAACAAGTCAATCATCAACACTTATGGCACACGCCATCTGACACTGGGCCTGGGTTTGCACCGAGCCTTCCAAAGGGATTTTACAGTGGCAGATGTGTCTCATGCCATTCTTGGGGCAGATTTTCTGTCTCACTTTGGACTTTGGGTAGACATGAAACGACAACGTCTTTTGGATCAATGCACCAGATTGATGGTTTTTGGGACTATGATACATCAACCTTCACAGTATTGTCGTCTCACCAACATCTCACCTGACATTGATGGGAAATATAAAATTCTATCATCATGATTCCATGATGTGATTGTACCACAACCAGCATCGATACTGGTTGCACACCAGGTGTGGCATCACATCACCACCACAGGAGCACCCGCCCATGCACGAGCTAGACGCCTGCATCCAGAAAAGTTCCAGTAGCAAAAGACGAATTTTGGCATCTACATGAGATGGGCTACGTTTGTGTTTCCTCTAGTCCCTGGGCCAGTCCTATCCATCTCATTCCAAAGGAGTCATCATGGCGAGTGGTAGGCAACTTTCAAGCATTGAATGCAAGGGCAATACCCGATCGTTACCGAATTCTGCGCCTCATGGAGTTCAACACACAACTCCAGGGTGCCAAGGTGTTTTCCAAACTGGATCTGGTGAAAGCGTACCACCAGATCCCAATCACCGATGAGGACATCAAAAAGACTGCTGTCATTAAGCCACAATTCCACCAAGGCAAGGCTGAACGACATGAGGCATGCTACTTGTTTCCTAGTGTTGCTCCATTGTGTGTGTGACAATGTCGCACAGAATTAAGAAATGCCACGTGAGGGTTTTGTTTCTCCAAATCGCATGTGCTTTGTGGTCCATGCTTGTAGCATGCATCTACGGCAATTCCATCCAGGCAACATGAACCCTTTCAGTTTTGTTCAACATGTATTTGCAAACAGTCACAACAGCTGCTTATTTGGTGACAACATTGAAATAAAAAAAAGGAGAAAGCCACGTGGTGGTGAAGAGAACTGGGGATGGGGACATTGCTGAAAAAATGAGGGAGAATAGGCTGAGGTGGTATGGACACGTAATGAGAAGAGTGGACGAGGACCTCATTAGGGCCATACCAGGAATGCAGATGGTCAGTACTACCTGGAGCAAGGGGAGACCAAAGTTGACGTGGGAACAGGTTTTCTGTAAAGATATGGCAGTGTGTGGGGTAGACAGGGACCTAGTGGGAGATAGACGGGAGTGGCAGGGCAGAACCCACAGACCTGACCCTGCCACAGGCGGGATAAGGGTACGATGATGATGATGCTTGCTGCCAGGGAGATCTGCCTTGGTAGAGCAGAGGTAGCATGGTGCGCCAGTGGTTCTGGTTCAATGCTGGATCCAGAAGCGGTTCTAGCATATGCGAGGCCCTGTGCAAATTGAAAGTGCAAGGCCCTTTCCAAAAATTTGCAACTTGCAAAAGTGAGGCCCCTGAAGCACGAGGCCCCGTGCACAGTTTGCACGTGCCTAAAACCGCCACTGGCTGGATCGAGGTGGGTTGGCGTCTTTTGGGTAAGAGAGAGTTTGTTTTCCGTCAAATGGGAAATGAAGCTGTGGCCCGTGTGGTTTTTTAGTTCTCCACTCCCGTCTGTTCTCACCAGGTCCCCATCCACTACACACATGCACACTATCGTAATCAGCGAGACAACTTTGAATGGGGCACTCCTCCACCAACTAAGGGACTGGCTGCTTATTTAATGAACCCGTCCATGTATAGTGAAGAATGAAATATTCTTCACTTGGGGAACCGCCACGTGGTAGTTCACCTCTGCCCGTGGCTACTATGAGATGAATAATCCAGATGATAAATAAGCATACGGATTGAAGCTTGGTTGCCATGGTTGCTGACCATGTCGCACAAGACACGTCGCATCGATCTGCAGACCCTCCGATAATGACGACACTGTTCAACTTGTAGAATGATGCCAAGGCGCGGAGCATACGACCTGGCAACAACAATAAAAAAGTAGCATACAGCAAGGACACATGTTTCTTGTCGCCTCGAGTTCCTTCAGTGGAAAGACAACAGTAGCGTGCGTCAATGCCGTGTACACAACGGCACACGACGCCAAATTGGATTTGAATAGCCAAACAGAATTCAACTGCGATTACTTTTTTTTATACAGTAGGTGCAAAGAGGAAGAAAGTCAGAAAAAATGACGACTCTACATCAACCCATTGAAGAGTGAAAGTTCTTCAAACATGGCCCTTTGAGTACCAGTAATCCCATGGTACTCAAAGGGTTAAGAAGACAGACTCCTTCGTGGTTTGGTCATGTTCTGGGGATAACGTTTGACCCCCACCCTAAAATTCCTTGACCTTCCCAATGCACTTGTTGCTAAATTAAGACGTGACAGGCGAAAAGGCCATGGCAGTATGATCGTGGGTAAAAAGACCATGGTGAAAATGCCGCAAAAAAATTAGATCGCACAGTAATGTGATTGAGGGTAAAAAAGACCGCCAAAATAATGGACGCAAAAAATTATATCGCATGATAATATGATCGAGGGTAAAAAGACCCCCCCCCCAAAAGGTAGTAGGTGGAGTTACACATACTTTTAGTATCAGAGATGCTATGAAGTTTCCAAAGTAGGTGGAGTTCCTAGAAAAGCAAGATGCGTACAAACGGGATATTCCTGGCTACACGAGATCATTCACAGAATCGATATGTTTCTTGTTCATGGGGAGGAGGCCTTCGAGCCGAAGGCGAGAAGGCCGGGGGACCGAAACACCAAAAGTAGAGATCATTGTAAAGGTACTTTCCAAAGATAATTCATTGCATGCATCTTTCACCTCAATCGCTAGGTAAAATAGTAACCAGGTAAAACCAGGTATTATTGCTGTGCGACTTTATTGTTTACGATCTTTTTACCCACGGTCAAATTGCCACGGTCTTTTTGCATGTAACCAAATTAAGCACCCTCTGTTACTTGTTTGTCTTAAACCCGACTTAACCAATTCTAAGCTACTTTTGATCTTTAAAGCTCACGTTCTCCCCATTATCTGTTTTGCATCCCCCCTATCTTGCTGGCTTTACAGGGAGCGGCGAGTTGTGTTGGACACACCAGTCCTCGTCTTATCACGGAAGTTAAGCAATGCAAGCCCAGTTAGTGGGTGGTCGCTCGGGAAATCTCGGTACTGCTAATACCCAATAATCGTCGCAATAGTGTAGTGTCTGTGCAGTCTATGCATTAGAACTATGCAATGGACGGGTCTCTAATGACCTTGTAGTTGACGGGACCTTAAACACCAACAAACAAAGAACTGGCTTTATAGAGGCAACCCATCCAAGTGACATATAATCATATTCTTTGTGTAATGTAATATTCTTCGTGTAATCATATTCTATGTTTCTGTAACCTGTAAGCATTTCGCTATTCTGATTTTTCAGAACTTCCTGCGGTTTTTTTTTTACAAAACATTGCGACAGCTCTGAGGAATCTGGGGCATCTGTGTCACTTTATCATTGATGTTCGTCTCACTAGACGTTATGCCTTCCAGCCAGTTGTATTGTTTCATGTTTTTTGAGGCTGTCTGTTTCCCAGTGTGGACCTTGGCTCCTGGAACTCTCCCCAATATTCACCGAGATTCTCTGTCTTTTCTTGTTTGGCATTCAAGTGTAAACTGAATTGTCATCCTTTTTTAGCGTGCATTGCATGCATACTTACTAAATACCAACTAACATACGTATTTAAGTTTATTTCATTTTGTAAAGTTTGTATGTTAAATAATAATAATAATAATAATTGGTAAAAAAAACAAATAAAAATTGCTGTGTAGTTGCTGCCTTGCCCCTTGTGAAACATGGTGATCGCCAATACAGATGACACATGCTGCACAGCATGACAGCAGTGATGGAAACGAAACGAGGTTAGTTTCCCACCCTGCTAAAGGTGGCCAAAACCTCAATTCCACCTCGCCCTTGACCAGTGGTGGAGAACCGTTTTTTGAAGACGGGTCACAACAACATGAAAACAGCACAAAAAAAGTTTTCCGTGGGTCAGTTGCAATCACTATTTAATTTTATGAATAAAAAATTATTATTAATAATGAATATATTAGCTTATTAAAGTAGCATTAAATTGCCCTTATCCCGCCTGTGGCAGGGTCGCATCTATGGGCTCTAACCTAAAGGTCCTCGTTCAACCCACACACTAGGTCGCGAGTGTGCTTTCTTTCAGATGAGAAGTAAAACCAAGGTCCTGTGTTGGTGGACGATGTCGCCTGCACCTAAAAGAACCCTCTCAACTATGCAACAGGTAGATGAGGCAAAATTTCCAGGTGTAGAAGCTTGCCCCCTGGCGTCGGTAGCATTCCCGAAAGAACCAAAGATCAATATATCGTCGTTGTGTCCATTCAGAGAGACAAGATGGGTACCCGACCCTGCCATAGTTGGGAAAAGGGTTAGGAGTTGCTAGTTGCATGTTTATATTGATTCACAAAGGGATAATTCAAGACCCAAGTCTTCCAATGACTGTTGCAAATAGATTTTCCTTAACTGCTTTATTTGTTTTAGGGTCAAATTACAGTTGGTTCTCTTTTTATGTGGGTTCTTTTCGTGCGATTTCCAAGTTACACGGCTTGCATTGGGTTAAAAAAAATTTCGCCAAATATGCATACTGTATGCTTGTTCAGGAAGTATAGTCAGTCTTAGGCCCATGACAATGATAAAATCCACCGACCATTGCATTAGCCAGTCAAAGAAGCTTTACTCTGTCAGAAATTAGCATACATAATAGGGGTTCCACACTTGTACATGACACTCATACCTCAACAATCATACCATTATCATCATACCCTTATCCTGACTGTGGCAGGGTCGGGTCCCCAGTTCCACTGAACATGCTCTAAAATTAAAACTTATTTTGGAGGTGATTTGAACATTTTTCACCATGATGATATAGAAGAACTGCTGGTGGATGATGTCTTAAATGACGATGATATTATTAAACTAACTTTATGTGCAGACTGGTGTCATACCTCAAACTGTCTCCGGACACATTGAGGTAATTTAACACATACCTCAAAGTGTCCGCTTTCACGTCAAAGTGTCTCGGCCGTTTTACATTACCTGGGGTAAGTTATTTTGATAGAAATTTCGCGTTGATTCACGTTACACATGTGCTCTGCAGTGCATATGTACTCTGCAGAAAAGAGACAAATTCGGGCATTTGTATTCGGACCTAGATGGTGGGCACTTTGAGGTACTCAAAAATTGTCTCAAACTGTCCCGCCAGACACTTTCAAGTGGGCCCCTTTCAAGTGGACCCCGGACACTTTGATGTGTGACACCAGCATCAGCTCACAGACAACCCAGGCAATATCCCTGCGTGTTCCAGACGCCTGACTGGAGCGTCTCCAATCAGAACATGTTCAGGGAACCTGCAGACCAGACCATGCTGCAAGTGGGATACAGGTATGACAATGATGATGATTATGATGGTCAAAACAAAAGTCTGCAGAGAGTGAGAAAAAATATGTTTGTGAAAATGTATCGTCTATATCAACGAGATCTATTGCAAAGGCAGTTATTTCTGATGATGAAAGTGATTTACAAACAGTTTGCAGATGGTGTATACCCTTACGAGATAGACAATTGAATTGAAATACAATTTTATTTAAGATTCATATACCGTATTATCTCGTGTATAATACGCAGTTTTTTCCCAGAAAATTGGGTGCAACGTCTGGGTGCGTATTTTACATTGGAATAACGATTTCAGCCATTTTCAGAGGAACACTAAGCACGCATAAAGAAAATTAGTCACCTGATGCTTTCAAAAGCATGCATATAGGCCAATTTTCCAATTTATTCCTGAACGTATCCCCCGCATAAAAAGAGACCTGACTGTACAGTGCTGTACCATTAATTTTAAAAGGTTTCCTAGTTTATTTAAAATAAAAAAAATTCAAAAATTTGGATATGAAGGAGGTGAAATGCTGTTCTGGGAGTGGTTGAGAGTGGTCAATGTACAAAGCATGTAGGTGCTTAATGTAAGTGATATTACATAATGTAATCTCTATGGGAATGTTCGGTTCCATAGAAATACGTTCAATGTAGAGAGGTGGTCATAGTATCTGACAGGTTTTAAAAAAAAAAGAAAAAAATATTTTGAGGGAGCGGCGAGTTGCATTGGACACACCAGTTCTCGTCTGATCACTGAAGTTAAGCAACGCAACTCCAGTTAGTACTGACATGGGTGGTCGCTCGGGAAAGCTGGGTACTGCTAATACCCAACAATCGTCGCATTAGTGTAGTGTCTGTGCAGTATATGCATTAGAACTATGCAGTGGACGGGTCTCTAATGACCTTGTAGTTGACGGGACCTTAAACTCCAACAAACAAAAACTGAAGTGAAGCAATGCAAGCCCAGTTAGTACTGACATGGGTGGGCGCTCAGGAAAGCTGGGTACTGCTAATACCCAATAATCGTCACATTAGTGTAGTGTCTGTGCAGACTATGCACTAGAACTATGCAGTGGACGGGTCTCTAATGACCTTGTAGTTGACGAGACCTTAAACACCAACAAACCAAACCAACAAAATTTTGACTTACCATTACAAATTATTTGTAATTTCCAGAAATACATCGTTTATACTTACAGGCACCAGTTACTTTCCTTCCCATCTGTTGAATTCTTTCAGAAATTCTCTTGTCAAAGTTCAGATTTTATGAACTTTTTTCTTCTTGACGGTGCAATTTACTCATTTACCAATTAGTCACACATGGTCTCCACTGTGATAACTAGCTGCGTGATCACTAGTTAACACAAATGGCGACCTTAATTTTAGTTGATTCACATGTCATCTTCACCTGTCAGTGAATTTTAACATTTTGTTTGTGCTTTCGTGTATGGCAGGGAAATAGATCAAGGGCCCTTGGTGAGGGGTGTGGGGTGGGCATATCATTGGATAGGGAGCTGAATGGGTCTGAATGAACCCACAAAGGATGGCTTCTGGACAGAGTTCGAGGATATGGTGCACTCACTGGAGGCTCAGGTAGGGCAATGTCAGGAGAATGAGCACTTAATTATCAGGGGGGACTTTAATGGTCATGTAGGAAAAGATAACCAGGGCTATGAGGAGATTCATGGGGGATGGGGGATGGAACAGCTAGCATGGATGGGCTGGGAATCCTTGACACAGCTAATGCACTTCGCATTGCATTGGCAAATACAGTAAAATCACACGTAGTGCCCGTGGATTATACGCGGAACATAGGGTCATTTAGGTCATGCGAGGGTGGACTATATATGGGTTCGGACTGTAAAAGAAACCCAGGGTTCTCAATGAAAACTGCTCTTCATTTTCTGAACATTTCACTACACTTAACAACACGATTTTACACAGTACGTTCTTATTTATATGATAATGCAATATAAAATCTTTCACATTTCAATTTCATCGTCAGGGCAATCTGACATGTCATGTTCAAATTCATTTAATCCCATTCCCCAGTAGGAATTTTAAAGTGCGGACTATACATGAGTGCGGACTATATTTGAAACATACCCATTGCTAATCTGGACTATAGACGGGTGCGGACTATATTTGAGATGCGGACTTTACGTGAGATTTTATGGTACATGGTTTAGAAAGAGGGACAAGCACCTAATCACATACCAGTCATTTCTTCATTGTTAGAGGGCAGCTTAGACCAGAGGTCCATGATTGCTGGGCACTCCCCAATGAACATTTTCAAAAAGAATCTGGCCATAGGCTACTAATGTTAGAACTAGTAGTGAAAGTAGCAGGCAAGGCACACTCTTGGAAAGGAGAGCAGGTTATCAGGTGGTGGAAACTACCCACCAAAATAGATGAATTTATACAAGAAGTGCACAGACAGGTAGACTGGGATTGGGAAGGGACAGCAGACGCCATGTGGGACAGGGTTGCCCAAAAAATTAGAGCCTGTGGGACAGCCATCTTGGGCAGGGTAGAGTGAGAGGCACAGTCCTGGTTAATAAGCAAACATGGTGGTGGAATGAGGAGGCAGAAGCAGCCATCAAACAAAAGAAGGCTGCTTTCCACAGCTGGCAGGAGATAAGAGACCAGGAGTCAAAGACTCAGTACAGGCAGGCCAAGACCACTGCTAGGAGGAAGATTGCCCTGGCCAAGCACCAGAAGTATGAGGACCTCTATGAGCAGTTAGGGACAAAGGAAGGGGAGAGAGGAGTTTTGAAACTGGCCAAGGCTAGAGATAGGGCCACAAAAGACTTACCCAGAGCCATAACAGTGAAAGATGGCATTGGTAGGGTTCTGCTCACCCTGATGAAAGTAAAGAGGAGGTAGGAGAAGAACTTCCAAAACCCCTTGAATGAAGTGGGGGGAGATGAGGACATTACCACCAATCCTGCACCAGCAGGGGCTGTGGACTTGGTAACTGAGGAGGAAGTAGCCAGGGCACTTAAGAAGATGAAAGGTCAAAAAGCTGTACGCCCTGATCGAATACCCGTTCGAGTATGGCACAGTCTAAGGAGGACAGGTACCAAGTGGCTAGTGAAACTTTTCAATCAGATAGCTAGTGGGGATAGAATGCCATCTGCATGGTATGAGAGTTTGATAGTACCACCCTACAAGGTTAAAGGGGATGTCCAAGACTGTGGCAACTATAGAGGTATAAAGCTAATGAGCCACTCCATGAAGCTCGTGGAGAGAGTAATGGAACGTTGCCTCCAGGATAAAACTAGTGTCCGTGGAAATCAGTTCAGGTTTATGTCAGGTAGGTCCACAATGGAGCCAATCTCCATCCTGAGGCAGATGATAGAAAAGTATAGGGCAGCAAAGAAGGACCTCCATGCCATCTTTATCAACCTGGAGAAGGCCTTTGACAGTGTTCAACGACAGGTATTCTGGGAAGTATTACGAAAAAGGGGGTGGAAGAAGGGTTTATTAAAATAATCCAGGATATGTATGATGGCTCCATAGCCAGGGTACGGACACCTTGGGGAAATATAGGGGGCTTTCCAGTGAGAGTTGGGCACTTAGTCCATATCTTTTCATCCTGGTTATGGATGAACTGCTGACAGGTGTAGGAGAATGGGCCCCTCAGTGCCTGGCATTTGCTGATGATTTAGGGAAAATTAGTGACTGCAGAGAGCACATAGAGAAGGACCTAAATGGTATAAGAGGAGCAATGGAAAAGGGAGGGCTAAAGATTAACATGATGAAGACAGAGTATCAATTGGGATGGTCAAGAAAACAACAGGGACATACACTCAAGGGGCGAACAGGTAAAAAAGGTGCAGGAGGTAAAGTACTTAGGATCAACATTCCACAGCAATGGGGAGATAGACTTAGATGGGACCCATAGAATCAATGGAGGGTGTTTGAAATGGAAACAGGCAAGTGGAGTCCTGTGTGATAGGAGGGTCCCAATCAAGCTGAAAGGGAAGTTTTACAGGGCAGTGGTTAGGCCAGCTATGTTATATGGATCAGAGTGTTGGGCAGTGAAGAAAAGCCATGTAAATAGAATGCAAGTAGCCGAGATGCGAATGTTGCAGTACACGTGTGGCGTGTCGAGAGCAGATAGAATTAGGAATGCGTACATTAGAAGTAGCCTGGGGTGGTGGACATCGCTGAAAAGATGCGGGAGAATAGGCTGAGGTGAGGTGCATCTCAGGAATGCAGGTGGTCGGCAGCATCCGGGGTAGGGGGAGACCAAAGCAGACGTGGGAACAGGTTGTCCGGAGGGACATGGCAGTGTGCGGGGTGGACGGGGACCTGGTGGGAGACAGACGGGAGTGGAGGGCTAGAACCCGCAGACCCGACCCCGCCACAGGCGGGTCAAGGGTATGATGATGTTTGTGCTTTCGTGTAAGTTGAAGCCTCTTTGGGTTCACACCTATTCCGTGTTTGCGTCAAAGCGAGTGACATCCCTATAATGAGTAGAGACCTCAAGTGCCGCTTCTGTCGAAGGAGAAGTAACGCCATTTCCCTGTACAATATCACAACTAAACGTCTTAGAACACTACATGGAGTTCAGCGCAGGCCTACTTGTAAATATCAGTGGCGAAACTTGGCTGGAATGTGGTGTACGTTCGTCACTTGACTACGTAGCTACGTTCTCCAACAATTCGTCCTTCTAGTTCTGAAATGTGGAGACGACCTGGCCATAGGAATGAAAAGGGCTAAGAATGATCATGATCATTAGAATGTGGATGCCGCCAGCAATCATTTTCAGATAATGGCACCAGTAAAACGTCCTTCTCCTGATATGCCCTAAACTACCGCGATGTCATACAGTATGTGCGATATGACATATGTAACGTTTAATGGCGATTAATCGCCTGGCCTACAAATACCATTTAATATCCTCGGCGACAGTTACGATCTGTGGACACCGGAAGATAATAGTATCCCGAACGACGCGGTGTGGCTGTTCTGCAACACGTATGTTGTGTCCATCTTGCGGACCGGATGTTCCGTTGGGGTTTGTGTTCGTGCTGAGAATACATAATCGACTCCCATGATGATTAATGACATGCATTTGATCCACATTCAATCCAGAAAAACGTTGGCCTGCCTGTGAGTTGTTGACGAAGACGATCGTTAGAGGGCGTGGTTGGTTTTAACTTTGGGGTCACGCTAACGCAAATACTGTAAATGTGTGGGCAGTTAACAGCAGGCCATTCTGCGGTGTGGAGGCCGCTGCCAGATTTTAAGGTAAGTGCATTAAATTTTTGTTTTAATTCTTCTCTGTCAAACCCCGAGAACTCAGGTATTGAAAGTGTACCGTGAAATGTTCAAAATTGCGGTTGCTTATTAGTTCACGCTACTTATTTACATTGATGAAATTTCCGGTGAAACAATATAGCCCATTGGAGTGTGTCAGTACTGGATCTTGGAATAGTGCGAGCACCATGCGTCAATCCCCATGACAGTCATTCATTTAATACACAAACATTCGTGACCCCACCCACGGAGCCCTCAATTATTACTAGGCATAAAGCTTGCCTTTTGAACTGTGATTTAAACCCTGCATTTGGCCAGTGGCGATCCTGTGCGTTCCCAGCTCAGGAGGCAAGTCCGCACTACCTATTCTGATTCCGTCAACGTTTGAATTAAACGGATGCCGAGGAGAGAGGGTGAGGATGTGGTGAAATTCCCTGGACTCTGGGTTCACAGGGGCCCGAACATGTCATCATCCTCGGAACACTAATTATTGTTTCATATATTGCAGTATTGCAAAAAGTGATATAGGCCTATTTCTTAAAAACTCAGAAATTTTGAAGTATTTTATTTAATGGGAGTCCTGTTCGTATTCCCCCGATTCCCTACGACATATCGACGCCATTCACGGCACCTGTTTCATTAATCTGACACCGTTATTCGGGATCCAGCAGTGGCGGGATGGCTTTCTGCTCCTCCGCTTTTGTTGCAACTCAGTTCCCCGTCTCAATCCCAAACGCCAATCAACGTCGAATAACCGGCTCAGGTGTTTTCTTTGGATTACCTCTACACTTTCTGTCACTTGTAGCCTGCAGCCATGTGTCGATCTTAACCAGCTTCCTGCTCTTAGTGCCAGATTAAAGTGCCAGATGTGACGCTGTCGCCCTTGCATGTTACGCTGGGTTTTGATTCTTACTGTAGACAAATTCTTTTACCGTCCTCAGGGGTGGGGTTTACCGTTGTCGATTATCATGTAAACCTCAGGTGATCCCACAGTTTTAGTTCCCACCCAACAACATACCGGTAATAGAACGCTTAATGGAAGGTGTAGTTGGGGGCTTCCCTGCCTCCCGGAGGAAATCGTCTTATAGTCTTATAGTGTGTGAGGTGGACGGGGACCTGGAGGGCTAGAACCTGCAGACCCGGTCCTGCCACAGACGGGATAAGGGTATGATGATGATATTCTCTATTTGCTGCTTTAATGAACTAATTTATTCATTATTAATCATTTTTTTTATTCATAAAATTAAATGGTGCTTGCGCCTGACCTGTGGACAACTTTTTGTTTTTTTTTGTGTTATTGTGACCCGTCTTTAAAAAAGGTTCATCACCACTGCCATAGGCCATCATTGGATAAGTACTGACTCAATAACACTGTAAAACAGCCAAAAAAGTACGGAAACACCAATAGAGCTATTTCATGTATTTTTGTGTGCTGTTCACCAAAATGACTTTCGTTTTACTGTGCGACCCTCAAATTTTTTGTAATTCCCCTTCTTTTTAAAATTTTAGTGACAGTTGTTGTTAAAGCAGCAAATGACATATGAAAGAAATCTGGTCTTGTCACTGACCAGATATTAGTCCTAGGTAAGCCTACTAGGATACAGCTAGTGACCAGTTGATAGTGGAGTTTTGTTTCCCTGACAGATTAGTGAGGAACTGGGAACATGATTGTATTCTAATTCAATTGAATACACTGCAAGCAGCCCTTATAGGTCAAATTGGCAGTGGAGAGAATGACTCTCATTCCTAATTTATAAACCACCTGAAGCATAGCATCTGTTCTGTCATGTATTGTCTACCTGCTGTAATGGCACTTTCTTGCAGAAAGTTCACCACATTACCTTCACGGAGAGCATTCCATTGCCAAATGACCCTTGGAAAAAGGCCAGTAATACAAGTCTGTCTGTGCCCTTCAATTTGAATTTCTCCCTCTATACCCTGCAAGGGATAAGCTGCCAAAGACTTTCTGTGATCATGTATGAGACACTCAATCTTCGAGAGAAAAGATGTAACACAATTCTCGCTGCCCTCCTTAGAATCATTTCAATTTCCCAAGATAAACCCTGCCAATGGGATACCAAATTGGACTACAATACTCTACAATTTGCCATACCAGTGAAAAATAAGCTATTTCTTTCACTTTCCTCTGTGCTGTCCCCCAGGACTCTTTAACCAAACGGAGGGCATGCCCAGTATTCCCACTCACTTTTTGTCAGTGTGCTCCCTTCAGGTGACCATAGTATTTAGAATAATTCCAAGCAGCTTCTGGGTTTCAACTCTCTTAACCCTCACACCACCTATGCAATAAGCAAGATCAAATCGCCTTCTAGATCTGCTTATCCTAAGAAAGTTACATTTGTGCAGGTTTAATGGCAGTGACCCTGGCTTTATGCTCCAGGTATACATCTTGTTTAGGTCCTGTTGTAATACTTTGCAGGAAGATAACCCTTCATCCGCCATCCTTGCAATGCAGGTGTCATCTGCAGATAGCCCTATATCATGTCAAGTCCTATATTATTAATATAAATTATATAGAGTATGATATCTGATGTATGATGTCCATTCGCAATTAATGTTTTAATGGAACTGCAGCACTATGAATTACCAGAGAACGTGACGTCCTAGGGAAAAATGGAGAACAGATAAATAATCAGCAAAACTTATCCAATAAACCTAGAACTTTCCAAAGTTAAAATTTGTTGTTCAGTGTAATCAACCAAACTGTCTTTTTTCAGTGCATTTAGCGAGTGACCTAACGCTGCAACCCTTTTAGTATGGTAGTCTCTTACAGACATGTAGAAATGCGGTGGTCGCATCTATTGTGTATCTTATACTACCAGTGGTAAAAAAGAAGCAACTCATAACCCTTTCCCGCTTATTGACGGGATCTAGAAGAAGATAACAGGGGATTTTGGGAATAGCAGAGGATGACACACAGGGGCCTATCTAATTCTAATATTATACACTGCAAGCAGCCATTTTGGCCAATATGGCAGTGGAGAGACTAACTCTCATTCCTACTTATGATAACATAATACTCCTAAAACCCTAAGCTATAATTCAGGAGCCTCTCCTAATACAATACCAGCTATTGTTGGATTTCCTTGGATGAAGCCCTCCACCCTATCCTCACCAAGACTATTCCATTGTCGAATGACTCTTGGCAAAAATGACCAGTAGTATGAGTCTGTCTGTGCCCTAACCTCTTTCAATTTATATGGATGATCCTTTCTGCCTTTATACTCAGCTGGGGACACACTTCCAGCCAATGGTCCATTACATCCTAGCAGCAGCAGTGTTATAAAAAGGCTAATGCTGTGAGATATACACCTCTGGCTTAATGTATCCCACCTTAGTTCCTTAATCATGGCAGATACACTCTCTGTGGGAGAAAAGCTATTAAGTACTATTCTTGCTGCCCTCCTTTGGATCCTTTCAACCTCCCAAGATAAGCCCTGCTTGAAGGGGAACCAAATTGGACTGCCATACTCCAAAATTGGGCGTACCATAGAAATATATGCTGTTTCCTTTACCTGTTTTGTGCTATCTATTAATCAGATGGAGGAATTGACCGGCCCTCCCAATCACTTTACCAACGTGATCCTTCCAATTACCCTCACTATTTAAGACAATACCCAGATGTTTATGGGTTACAACCCTATCAACCCTAACTCCACCTATGTGATAATCAAAATCAAGTTGCTTTCTAGATCTGGATATTGTTAGGATCCTACACTTCCTCAGGTTTAATGGCAATTTCCATTTTACACACCAATTGTAAATCCTATCTAGATCCTGTTGTAATTGCACACAGGATGATAACCCATCATCTAATACCCGAGCAGCACATGTGTCATCTGCAAATAGTTCAAGGAAGGAATCAATATGAAGCCCCATGTCGTTCACATAGAGAATGTACAACAAAGGACCCAATACACTTCCCTGAGGGACCCCTGACGTGACTGGTTCCCACTGAGATGCACAACCCTTGAAAATGACTCTCTGTTTTCTATCAAGCAGATAGGACCTTACCCACTGAACAACATTTCTATGTATCCCTAAGTAGAACATTTTAGAGACCAGCTTATCATGGGGCACCATGATGACACTGACTCTGAAGTTGACCTCTGACTAACGCAAAAAGGAAAAAATAGTCACCAGTCGACATGAGTCATTGGTCATGATCGTGTCATGATGAGTCATTGGTCATATGATCGTGTTTCATTAGTATTAACATAGTTGACTTTGTGAATCCAATGTTGCTGATTTGGCCGAAACAGGTGAACAAAGGTGTCTTCAGGAATGAAGAAATAGGTCGACGTTGAATAAACAAGGGATTGCAGAATTAGGTCGGTAGTGGGCTGCGCAAAATATCGCCTAAAAATTCGCCCATGTCTTCTCATTTTCAAATGAAAAAATGAGTGTCCGACTCTGTCATGGGCGGGAAAAGGATTTAGAATGCTTGTAACGATGATGGTGACATTGTTCATAAAACGATGTCTAGATCCATGAGTCCGTGATGAGAACCATAATATAGAAAGTCCGTTTTGATATTATTTTCACCTGAATTGTGACTTTAGAGATGTCGTGCCTTAGTCACGTGGCCCTCATCAGGAAACCAAAACTATCGATTAGTATTTTTAACGCATATTGCGTGAGAACTGCCATTTGGCAGGTTCGATGTAATCAAATAGCAACCGTTTGCTTTCATTGAATTATAAAGAAAAATTAGGTCCTGTGAGGGATGAATAGACAAAGAGGGCAGTAGGGCACAATGTTTATGTCGTTGCGCTTTACTAGGAAAGTACAGCGGCAATTATATACTAGTGTGAGCAGTTCAAGGGGATTTTTGCAAGAATGTCAGAGAGACTCGTATACTTTGTGACATTCGTGGCCCCTTCGCAGAAGCCTAAAGCGGTATTTCTATCGAAGCCTCAAGAAGTGTTAAACGGCAGGACCAATTGTTTGTTTGTTGGTGTTTAAGGTCCCGTCAACTACAAGGTCATTAGAGACCCGTCCACTGCATAGTTGTAATGCATACACTGCACAGAAACTACACTAATGCGACGATTATTGGGTACTAGCAGTACCCAGCTTTCCCGAGCGACCACACATGTCGGTACTAACTGGGCTTGCGTTGCTTAACTTCAGTGATCAGACGAGAACTGGCCCTATTACTCGCCGCTCCCGGTAGGACCAAATTAACTCAAGGACAGTTCGGGCATTCTCCAGGATTGTATCTGATGTTTTAAGGGCTTGTGGTTATTTCAGGGGAAAGCGATTGTAAATACACAGAACTTCAATCTACTTTACCAATTACAATTGAAATAAATGTAAACTTTAGGAATAAAGTCCCCACCTACTGTAGACATTTCGAATCATTTGTTGAAAGCAATTCGGAAAATATGGAGTCTTCGGAATCAGCGGCGTCGCTAGGGTTGGTGTCACCCGGTGCGGCCCGCAACCCCCCCCCCCCTAGTGACGCAACTGTTCGGAATATTCCTGTTTTGACTACATGGGTCTTGTTATGAATTCCTTTATGTAACATTTTACTGGCTTTTTTGTGTCTCTTTTGGTAGGCGGCTTGCCTTGTATAGTTAGAAAGTTTTCTCGTATTTTACAACTTGCTCTGCTCTCTTATCCTCAAAAAGACTAGAGGGCGGCTTATTTCGTTGGACACCTCAGTTCTCGTCTGACCACTGAAGTCAAGCAACACAACCCAAGATGGTAGGCCAACTATCATGAGTGACCGCTTGGGAAAACTAGGTACTGCTAATACCCAAAAATCGTCGCATTAGTGTAGTGTCTGTGCAGTCTCTGCATCAGACCTATGCAGTGGACGGGGGTCTAATGACCTTGTAGTTGAAGAGCCCTAAAACACCAACGAACGAACTAACCTACTCAAAAGGACTTAACTAGTTGTTGATTTAACATGAATGTTGACCCCCTCCCCTTCCCATATCACCATCAGGCATTTTAAGTTGAATAAAAGGTGTCATCTCATGACACATCTGACGGCACCCACCTGAGCCCGGTAACAATGGTGGTTTCTGTGCAAGGAGGACCAGGGCCCGCTCTAGGGGGTTGCAGCCCGGATATTAGTCCGAGGCGCCAAAATTTAAGGGCGCCATTTTGGCTGTAAGTGTGAGAAAAACTGCTGCTTCAACTTGCATTATATTCTTAAGGGGCGGCAATTTGTCTTTTTTTGTCTGGGGCGACGTAAGTGCTAGAGCGGACTCTATGAGGACGCATCCAAGGATACTGAAAGTTAGCCCGAACAGCAACACAACACTAACGTCGGCATCTCTGCCTCATTTACAGATCATCCTTCTAAGACCCTTTTTCATTTTTTTTTTTCGAGATATAGGGCCATTCAACTACAAAGATCCTGAGAGCCCCGTCCACTGCGTAATTGTAAGACAGAGGCTGCTTAGACACTACGCTGTTACGACGATTTTGGTTATTAACAGTACCCAGTGTTCCCAAGCGATAACCCATGCTATTACTAGGTGGGGTTGCGTTGCTTAACTTCAGTGATAGGACGAAAACCGGCTTGTCCAACGCAACACAGCCGTCCCAACATTTTTTATACTTCCTGTTTATTTATGAGTGTACTGAAGGTCTGGGAGAGAATAATGGCATGGCGCCTAAGGGATAGAACCAGTGTCCGGGGAAATCAGTTTGGGTTTATGCCAGGTAGGTCCACAATGGAGCCAAACTTCATTCTGAGGCAGATAATAATGAAGGGTTCATTTGAATAGTTCATGATATATATGAGGGCTCCATAGCCAGGATAAGGACACCGTGGGGGAATACTGAGAGCTTCCCAGTGAAAGTCGGGGTGCACCAAGGTTCAGCACTTAATCCATATCTTTTCAGCCTAGTTATGGACGACCTACTGACGGGAGTAGGAGAATGGGCCCCACAGTGCTTGGTATTTGTTGACAATACCGGTAAAGTTAGTGACAGTAAAAACAGATAGAGAATGGACTAAACAATGTTAGAGGGGCGATGGAAAAGAGAGGGCTAAAGATAAAAATGAGGAAGACAGAGTATTTAGCTTTCAATTGAGAAGGACAGGAAAATAATGGTGACGTACGCTTGAGGAGCGAACTGGTGAAAAAGGCGCAAGAGGTAAGGTACTTAGGTTCAACGTTCCATAGCAACGGGGAGATAGACGCTGAAGTGACCCACAGAACCAATGGGGGTGGGTGAAGTGGAGACAGGCAAGCAGAGTCCCAATCAAGCTGAAAGGAAAGTTCTACAGGGCAGTGGTTAGGCTAGCCTATGCTATATGGATCAGAATGTTGGGCAGTGAGAAAGATCCAGGTCAATAGAATGCAAGTAGCCGAGATGCGAATGCTGCAGTACATGAGTGGGGTGTCGAGAGCTGATAGAATCAGAAATGAGTATACAGTCAGGTCTCTTTATGCGGGGGATATGTTCCTCAGAAAATCGCATAAAAAGAATTCTCATAAAATGAGACTATAAGTCTATGGAAAAATGAGGGATACGTTGCATAATTTTTAAAATTCGCATAACTCCGAAATAACGAATTAAAATGAATGTGCAACCGCATAAAAAAAGTTTGTTGATGTTAAAGAAAATAGATTTCTTAATAAATTTCTTTGGGAAGCTGAAAGCGATTTACCATATTATCTAGAGTATAATACGCACCAAAAATGTCAAGATTTAAGTTAATGCAAAAATCTTAATTCCTACGTATAATATGCACATGATTGGAACATGATGCTTTTGAAAGCATCAGGTGACTAATTTTCTTTATGCATGCTTAGTGTTCCTCTGAAAATGGTTGAAATTTTTATTCCAATGTAAAATACGCACCCAGACGTTGCACCCAATTTTCTCGGAAAAAACTGCGTATTATACACGAGATAATACGGTATATGAATCTTAAATAAAATTGTATTTCCATTCAATTGTCTATCTGGTAAGGGTATACACCATCTGCAAACTGTTTGTAAATCACTTTCATCATCAGAAATAACTGGCTTTGCAATAGATCTCTTTGATATAGACGATACATTTTCACAAACATCTTTTTTTCTCACTCTCTGCAGACTTTTGTTTTAACCACCATCATCATCATCATACCCATATCCCACTTGCGGCAGGGTCCGGTCTGCAGGTTCCCTGAGCATGTTTTGATTGGGGACACTCCAGTCAGGCGTCTGGAACACGCCGGGATATTGGCTGGGTTGACTGTGGGGGGAGGAGCCAGTGTCACACGTCAAAGTGTCCGGGGTCCAGTTGAAAGTGTCCGGCGGGACACTTTGAGGCAATTTTTGAGTATCTCAAAGTGCCCACCATCTAGGTCCGAATGCAGATGCCCGAATTTGTCTCTTTTCTGCAGAGCACATGTGTAACGTGAATCAACACGAAATTTCTATCAAAATAACTTAACCGGGTAATGGAAAACGGCCGAGACACTTTAAGGTGAAAGGGGACACTTTGAGGTATGTGTTAAATTACCTCAATGTGTCCGGGGACAGTTTGAGGTATGACACCAGCCTGCACCTAAAGTTAGGCTAATAATATCATCGTCATTTAAGACATCATCCACCTGCAGTTCTTCTATATCATCATGGTGAAAAATGTTCAAATCACCTCCAAAATAAGTTTTAATTTTAGAGCATGTTCAGTGGAACTGGGGACCCGACCCTGCCACAGTCAGGATAAGGGTATGATGATAATGGTATGATTGTTGAGGTATGAGTGTCATGTACAAGTGTGGAACCCCTATTATGTATGCTAATTTCTGACAGAGTAAAGCTTCTTTGACTGGCTAATACAATGGTCGGTGGATTTTATCAGTGTCATGTGCCTTAGCCTGACTATACTTCCTGAACAAGCATACAGAATTCATATTTGGCGAAATTTTTTTTTTAATCAGATGCAAACCGCACAACTTGGATATTCGCATAGAGGTGTCCATCGCAGTGGTGGACATCGCAGAAAAAAATGAGGGAGAATAGGCTGAGGTGGTATGGACACATAATGAGACGAAGGGAGGAGGAGCTCGTTGGGGTCATACAAGGAATGCAGGCGGTCGGTAGCACCCAGGGCATGGGGAGACCGAAGCGGACGTGGGAGCAGGTTGTCCATAAGGATATGGCAATGTGTGGGGTGAATGGGGACCTGGTGGGAGATAGAAGAGAGTGAAGGGCTAAAACTCGCAACCCGACCCTGCCATAGGCGGGATGAGGGTGTGATGATGCTGATGTTTTATTTATGAGGACAACGTCGTTCATCGACACTAGGGGGGGAGCTTCTATATTTCCGAGATACACGTATATTTTAGCTGCGGTCCCATTTACGACTAATGGTTTTTATTTTATGTTTACTGAAAATTTTTTCTGAGATTGACTATCATAGCATTGAAGTGCTTCTGTCTGTCTCCGTAGTTGTGTACTTGACGCGGGAGTCGATTGCTGCGGATTCTATTCTGATTGAGGCAGATTCCTTCTTTTTTCTGGGAAAATAAAAGGAAAACTAATTGCGTCTTCTGCCGGATGAGAAAGGAAGCCGTGGCCTCCTGTAGTTTGTGGGATGTCACTACTGAACGACAAAGCGCCCTTTCTACATCAAAGTAAGATGTTTTTTTATATTAAGATAAGAAATGCCCCCCTCCCCCTCATTTTCTGATTAGAAGTTGATAAACGGACCTTAAATAAACAACATAATTGCGGACACCGTGTATGTTAATGGTGCATATCGTCGCAAAGTTGGTTCTCCACTTAGAAAGGTGTGGCTTTTCAGGGTAATTATTACCTTTGGATAATTTGAATAATTTATGCAAAATTCATGGTTTATTTAAATGTATCTAATTGAAGAACATCATGAAAACCAAACATGCACAATGTTACAATAGCTAGTTGCACTTCAGGGACTGTCATATCTTGTCCTGTGATTGGTCTCAAATGACGTCTCAACTTTCAGATAAACCATTAGAAAGTGATTCCTGTTCCAATTGTACGACATTTCACTTGAAAATTAACAGTTGACTGGGAAGCCGCTATTGCCTGTGTGGGTTCCAGAGTTGAGGATTGACTCCCTCTGTCCTCCCGCCTGTCTTAAGTGGCAACTAAAGGGGTTGTGATGCCATCTGGGAATCCATCCAACAACCACTCACCAGGTTTTGATATTAGGCCCCCGCCAACCGACCATAGGCGGGAAATGGAGCTGTAGAAGAGTGGCATATTTCTTAACTGCTGACTTCATAAGGCGCGTTTGGCGGTTGACCAGGTCAACTTTGGTCACATTTTTTCTGAAACAAGGCGTTTTGGCAGTGCACAAACTGGTTTGGTCATTTGCTTTGGTCAGACCAAAGTGTGACCAACATAACCAAAATAAAAGCATGGCCTGTGCGTTTGGCCAAGAAAAAATGAAAAATAGCGGCATGTCCCAACCAATTTTAGCGGATGATGGAAGGTACCAGTCATTAGTTAGTTTAAATTAATACAGAAACGGAGTTGTATAATTTAGTGATTTTGTTTAGGGAATTCATTTTTTAAGTTTAGGGAATTCATTTTTTTAAGTTTAGTGAATTCCGTTTTTTTAGTTTAGTGGATTCTTTTTTTTCATTTTAGGGAATTGTATTTTTTTACAAAATGTCTGACCAAAGCGGTGTAGCAATCCCCTGTGGTCAGTTCTTTTGGTCAGACCGAACATGAGATCGTCGTCAAAACCACAATTGACCAGGTCAATCGCCAAAACGCACCGAAACTTATCGTTTGCCACATGGTTCCAGAAACTTTACTCAGGATCGACTATTGCCTCTACCCAACCCTTGGCCTTTCACCTATCGTCCCTACCTCAACATCATCAAATGACTAGCAAGAGATGCATGTTTTTTGTTTAACTTGCTTCACGACTGCAGACATACAGCTACCAACCTACACTAAATCATTTCCATTTAACCCATTGGAAATGGGATCACACAGGTGAATTATTTAGCAATTTTATAGCCGCCAGCTACCAACTTAATACTGCAACCAGTTGCTTATTTAACGTTGGTCTGCCTTTGGCGGAACTCCCCTGCCTTGATGGTGCAATTGGTTCCAGGTTAACTGCGCCAGGGGTTCCAGGCTCGGTACTGAATTGAGGTGGCTAGGCTTCTTTCAGGTGATAGGCCTCAAGTGCAACTTCCTTTGGATGACAAGTAAATTGAGGTGCAGTGTTGTGTATGAGGCCATTTGCACATAAAAGAACCCTTTCTACCATTCAGCGAGTAGACGATGGAAAATTTCCAGTTGTAGGAGCTCACCCCTGGCTTTGGGAGAGTGCCCTAAAGAACAGGCCAGTGGTAAATAAGCATAAGGGTTGCAGCTGTGAGTGGCAGCCGGTTATGCAATAACGCGATCCAACATATCACCCTTGTGTCCCTTCAGAGGGACAAGATCGGTACGGAACCCTACCATTGGTGGGAAAAGGCTTTGCGGTTGTTGTTTTTTCTGGAAACAACTCAATACCATAAATATGGAATTCAAAGTATGAGGTCGCAAGGAGATTCAAAGCCCTAGGGAGCTATTAGAAGTAATAGTGAACTTCAAATCTGAGGTGGGGCATAGAAAATAATTCTCAATGGGACCAGAGTTCTAGTTACGTTATTAGGGTCGAATTACTGTGGTACACGCACCATAACCAACGTCAGCTTTATTTCCTATGCTACAGCCCTTAGGTCAGTGGTGGCAAACCTGTGACCCACCATGAAATTGTAAGTGACGTGAGTGTTGATCATATCTAGTTTATCGTCTCATAAACTCAGGGCCGGTCTGTCCATAGGTTCAAATTATGCAACGAACGCGGGCGGCGGCCCTGATGGGGCTGTGGCCGCCTTCTCCAACTTAAAAGTGTAGCGTGTATAAAAACAACTTGTATAAATTGAAATCCGTTTAACACGAAAACGCTTAACACAAAATAACGGTTAACACGAAACAACACTGCAGTCCGGACAAAATACTCTGTAATTCCATACATTTTTTTTTTCTTTTAACACTAAACAAAAATCGCTTAACACGAAATTATTTTCCTTCTCAGCTAACAAAATACTGGATATACAACATATACCGGAGTTTTAATTAAACTAAACAAATAAACAATGGTTGCCACTGTTGCTAGATTACAGCCTGGGTTCAGGATGGTAGAGGCATGCCATTGACAAACCTTTCAAACTATGGGGAAGGCGGTCCTTTTTATTCACAATTTATGCTCAAAAAGACACTGAAAAATAAAGCACATTTTATCCCAAAAACAATAATTCTTTTAGTCTTTTTTTAAAGTATGCATTTGTAGCCTACATCATTATTTAAATTGAAAATATTGAATCTAATATGTTGCCCACAAATGTAACTTTTAGTAAACATCATCACACCCTCATCCCACCTGCAGCATGGTCGGATCTGTCGGCCCACTGAACATGCCCTAGACTGGGGGCACGCCAGCCGGGCATCTGGAACCCAAATGAATTTTGGCTGGGTTGTCTGTGGGGGATGATGGCGTACCAAATTTGTTCCAACATTGCATTATATAACCAAAATAGAAACTTTAGCAGGTAAACTAATGCTTTGTTGGTTATATTTCTAAAATTTATAAGTGTATCTCTTAGCAATAAATCCAATTAATAAAATATGACGACATACAAAACAATGATGGGTTTTCTGCATGAATCGCTTAGCACGAAATTCTTTTAATACGAAAAAATATTTTGGTCCCGTCAGTTTCGTGTTAAACGAGTTTCACTGTAGTTATTTAATCCACAACACTAAACTGGTAAACAAGTAACAATAACTAACACCAAGAAGTTGCAAATAAAAGAGTAATTAGGAGTTCGGATGAGATGCAGCTACTATGAACAAAACCAACGAACTGTTTTCTGATTCAAATTTCTAAAAATTACAAAATTTCAATTAGAGAGAAATGAACATGTGCACGTGCACAGAGCCCTCATGCATCATGGCAGAGAACCAACTCCCATGATGCAAATGAATCAAATCTCTCAGAATGCTTCCAGTTGCCATGGTAATGCAAGTTACCAAACAGCAACTGCAAGCAAACCGCTACACAAGTAACACGAAACTTTTAATGCTTTGATGCTTCAGGAAAGAATCCCCCCCTCGGTGGAGCAGTGGGTAGCCGGCTCAGTAATAACGTCAGTGGTTCTAGGATAGATACTAGACCATGGTGGGTTGGCTTCTTTCAGGTGAAAGAGATTCCCAAGTATGCCTTCCTTCGCACGAGAAGTGAAACAGAGGTCCTGTGTGGTGTACAATAGCATTGGCACAAGTAAAAGAACCCTCTCTTCTATGCAAAGGGCGGATGAGGCAAAATTTCCAGGTGTAGGATGCCCCAAAAAACAGTAGACCGGCGATAAATAAGCACAGGGGTTGTAGGTTTGGTTGACAATCGGCTGTGGATAAACATTGTTCAATATATCACCTTTGTGTCCATTGAGAGGGACAAGATGGGTACCCGACACTGCCATAGGTAGGAAAAGGTGATTAGTTGCTTTTGCTTGGCAAACAAGGAAATGAAAACAAAATAACGATTTCTTTACTCAAACAAATCAATGCTAACCTACACGTGGAAATTTTTGCCTCATCTATCCATAACCTATAGACATTAAGGAAAGTAAGGGAAAATATTATGAGGGCGGGCGGCCTCAATATAACTGCACGTGGGCGGCCGAACCTATAGGACCGGCTCTGCATAAACTACAGCAAATTTCACATTCATGTTTATATACAGGGTGTTTCTTTTAAAGTGACCAAAGCCATTTTTAAAAAAATCTATGATATGTGGGATAAAATGGTTAGGAAATAGTTATAGTTGATGGGGGGGGCATTCACTTTCTAAAATAGTTCAAAAATTTTGGCAGTATTTTTTTCAGGACAATACAAAGTTACATTTTTTTAAATAGATAGGGGTAGTTTTAACTATTGCATTGCATAGCCTTAACAAATGTGAAATTTTGATATGTCATGTTCCTATACATAAAATTAAAAATACACCTACAAAACTTCATTAATGAGTGTGCACTAATGGCCCAGGGCTACAAGATGTTTCAGGTTTGGAGCACAGCAAATTGTCACTCTTAACCACTCCAACTAGCTAGCATTGAGTTAATATGGATCATTACACCATGGCTTGTGCTCCAAGTTACCTAGTTGGAGCTGCTAAGAGCGACAATTTGCTGAGTTGCATCCCTGAGAGAAAATCCAACTGGCTAACTTGGAGCAGTTAAGAGGGACAATTTGCTGCACTCCATACCTGAGACAACATCCTGTAGCCCTGGGCCATTGATGCACACTCATTAATGAAGTTTTGAAGGTGTATTTTTAATTTTAGGTATAGGAACATGACTTGTCAAAATTTCACACTTTTTAGAGCTATGCGATGTGATAGTTAAAACTACCCCTAACTATTGAAAGAATATAACTTTGCATCGTCCTGAAAAACTACTGCCAAACTACTCCATCAACTATAACTTTTTCCTAACCATTTTATCCCATATATCATAGATTTTTTTTAAAAAAAGGCATTGGTTACTTTAAAAGAAACACCCTGTATACAGGGTGATTTTAAAGGTCATGCTCTAAATGAAGGGGGAGGTGGATGATTAAAAAACAAACAATATTTACTCTGCAGAAGATTTCATTTGAAGTTTTAATTACAGAGTTACAAGCATTTGATAGTTTAGTGCACTGCATCCATTTCATCTTCAAAAAGTCCAGGGACTGATTGATGGAGATTTTGAAAGACGTTTGAACTTTTGCTGTTGGGTTATGCAACAAAACAACCATAATCCTTATTTTGTCAACAAAATTTTATTTACAGATGATGCAACTTTTAGTTGAGATGGTTACTTCAATTGTCATAATGACCATGTTTGGGCAAATAATCATTTAATTGGTCCATATCTTATGCCATCAAAGTTTTATGAGATGTGTAGCATGAATTGAGTGCATGGAATGCAATTTTGAGCAGTTGTTGTAATGGAAATATTTTGTTCAAATCCTGCAGTGATTGTTATTTCTTCAGTTTATTTAAATCAATCAATGAATACCATTAATTAAAACAGTGTGTATTATTATGGCAATGTTACCAGAATGTGTAATATGCATTGGTACTTCAAAGAGTCACAATTGTGATGCAAAACTATTAAATGTTTGTAACTCCATAATTAAAGCCTCAAATCAAATCTTTTCCAGAGTAAACATTGTTTATTTTTTTACTCCTCTACCTCCCCCTTCATTTTGAGCATGACCTTTAAAATCACCCTGTATATACTGGGTGTTGCAGCAAGTAACTACCCATGATTTGCTCGGTCATAACTCAGGTCTGCCATGGAGATTTTTGATGAATAGCATAGCGATCAAAAGATTGGTTCATTGGCTACGATTTTCTCATTGGACCTTTTAGATTCGATGCATCATTGTCAAACTAGTGAGCAAAATTGTTAATTTACTTCAAATCTGGTCTATGGGAATCCCATGCATTCCTATGGATCCACCTTTTGAGACTCTTGACAATGAGAAATGTTTTCTCAGATTAATAATGATCAGACTCGGATTAATTACTAAATTCTAATTAATCATCATCATACCCTTATCCCGCCTGTGGCAGGGTCGGGTCTGCTGTTGTTTGTTGCTGTTTTTGGGCCCTTCAACTACCAGGTCATTAGAGCCCCATCCACTGTGTAGTTCTGATGCAGAAACTGCACAGACACTACACTAATGTGACGATTTTTGAAACAATCCCATCTCATGTAGTGCCCATGGATTATATGTGAAAGGTAGTATCAATTAGTGCAGACTATATGCAAGGGTGGACTATATATCAGTGCAGACTATAAATGAAACCAAGGGTTCTCAATGAAAACTCCTCCTCATTTTCTGAGCATTTTATTACACTTAACAACAGGACTTTACACAGTACGTTCTTATTTCTATGATAATGCAATATAAAATCTTTCACATTTCAATTTCATCATCAGAGCAATTGACATTTCATGTTCAAATTCATTTGATCCCATTGCCCCCTACAAGTTGCACCACTGGTTACAGTAGGAATTTTAAAATGTGGACTATATCATGAGTGCAGACTATATTTGAAACATACCCATCACTAATGCGGACTATAGACGGGTGCAGACTATATTTTAGATGCAGACTTTACGTGAGATTTTACTGTATTAGCAATACCCAGTTTTCCTAAGCAGCTACCCATGTCAGTACTAGCTGGGGTTGTGTTGCTTAACTTCAATGAGACGAGAACTGGTGTGTACGATGCAATTTGCTGCTCCTTGGGTCTGCTGGTTCAGCACTAAGTTTCTGTACCAAGGTTCAGCACTAAGTACATACCTTTTCATTCTGGATATGGACTAGTCTGGGGTTGGTAGACATCGTGGAAAAAATGAGGGACGGCAGGTTCAAGTGGCATGGAAACGTAATGAGAAGACGGGAGGAAGAGCTCATTAGTTCAACTTCAGGAATGTAGGTGGTTGAAAGTATCCAGGACAATGGAGACCAATGCAGACTGAAACAGACTTGGGAGCAGGTTGTCAATAAGGTTATGGTAGTGCATGGGGTGGACGGGGGTTTAGGGCTATAACCTTCAGACCCGACCCTGCCACACGTGGGATTAATTTATGATGGTTGATTCCTAATAAAACAATTAAAACTGAACAAGGAGCGAATTCCAACGTAATTAATATTAGAATATATTTCCCATTGTCAAGAGTATCAAAAAGTGGCGAAATTGGAATGCATGGGGTTCCCATAAACCAGATTTGATGTAAATCTACATTTTGCTCCCTAGTCCTAAAACACCAACAAACAATAACCAAACTACCTTCATGGAACACTGGCATAAACCTTTCCCACGTCGACAAGAATGGCATGGAAATTTTTTTTTTGCTCACAGGTGAGAGAGTGGTAGCAGTTCTTGACGTAGGAGAGGGGAAATGCAGCCGTGGGCTGCATTGCTTAACTTCAGTGATCTGACAAGAACTGATGTTTCCAATGCAATTCAGTACAGCACTTTTTCACCTCAGATGAAATTGTGAATCATTTCATGTTGAAATGATTTCAACAAAATAAAAATGAGGATTGGTTGAAAAACAAAATCAATGTAATTAATCTGACCATAACTTTCTCATTGTTAAGAGCCTCAAATGTGGCTCCATAGGGATGTATGGAATTCCCTTAGATCAGATTTGATGTAGCTAAACATTTTGCTCTTTAGCTTGACAATGAGTCATCTTTTGATTGGTGTGCTATTCATCAAAAATCTCCTAGGCAGGCCTGAGTTATGACTGAGCAAAGTCATGGGTAGTTATTTGGTGCGCCACCTGGTATATCTAGATCTCCACAAGCACCTCAGCAACATCTTTGCCATTTGTACCCATTCTAGTCGTTCCACCCCAACACCCACCGCTTTCAGGACTTCTTCAAGTGTGGGGGTTCCCTAACCCTTCCTGCAGTGCCCCAGTATTGGATATGCCAGCATCACACAGATCCCCACACAATCCACAGCCCTCCCCTCCATCTGTGATTTTTGCCATCAGTGACCTGGCACTTGCCCAAAACAGAATTGAGCGTCATCACCTAATGTCATAAATGAAATTCCTTCCCTCCAAGTTCTGTCGCCGCCACCCTAACCCACCATTCTGTAACTTCTTCCTGTACTAATCTTTGCATTTTTGTTGTCCCCTCCTTGCTCTCCCCAGGGTGCAATGTTATGCCTGTCTTTGCCATTATCGTGTTTGCTCTCATCACCCAGCTGGTAGTCAACTCCTTTTATTGTTTAACTATGCATTGACCTGCCATTCTCCATTTTTCTTTTGTAGTCCCCATATACTGCACCAGTAGGTCAATTTACTACTCATGTCTCTTTCTGAAAATGTTGAACAGCTCATATCCCTCTGTATTGCTTCAACTGCTGTCAATGCATTTCCCCCAAAGGCCATTTTACCTAACCTTTGGGCTACCTCCATATAGTCCATCACTTTTTTTTTACTAATGCATAGAACCTTATTTCAATGTGTTAGCCCTGGAGCCACTACTGCATTTCACAAACCTTAACCATTTCATACCTTGGCTATGAATCAAATGCCAGTTTCTTAACAAAGCCTTCTATGGCTTTTAGCTTGTGAGTGATGTTTTCTTCCATGGCTTTTAGGTATCCCCTAGTAGTGGCATAGCCATGATTTTCTGAAGGGGGGATATGACTGTCGATAGGGTGAACCAGAATTTACTGAGGGGGGGGATATGACTCGGTGGGCATATAGCGCTTCGTTATATTCGAGTCCCAAAGGGGGGTTTAACCCTCCCGTTGGCTACGCCACTGTGCCCTAGCATTTGTGAGCTTAACCTCCAGGTATGTAACCTCTTGTACTCCCCAAGTCTTATAGCATCCTCTTGCTAGGTAGCATCCTCTTTCCTATGATCATTAACTTTGTTTTGTCCTGACCAAATTCTGATATTCCCTTCTGGACTCTTCACAGATATTTAGTTCTTCTAGAAAGCCCTGCTCTGTATATACCATCACATTGAAAACTGCAGGCAATTTCACGCCATCCCCAGAGTAAAACTGAACCCTCTATCTTGAAGCCTAACACAGGGCTGGATTTTGAAAAAAAATTTTCTGATGATTGCAAGAATTCAGCTGATTCTGAATCGTTTTTGGCTACTGATTTCAAATATGGATTTAGTTTTTCTCAGGCATGTACAGATTTTTCACAAATCGCTAATAATTACTTCATCTTACATAAATTTTGGTTGACTTTTTGGAAATATTATTATCTGAAAGCATCTCCTTAAAATATAATAGTTTTAAGAGGAATGTTAAAAATACGATATAGTCTGACTTCTTGAACTTATAGAAAATGCATTGGTGAGGAGTGGATTTGAAGTAATTTTATTCTACCTCAAACTTCCCTTTCTTTGACCTCCTTGAACCTTTTGGAAGTTTCTTGCACTCTCGTTCGAGGTTCCAGCAGTAGTCCGCCATCATGTTAGAATTCCACCTTCCCTGGTATCTCTGTTCCATCATTTTCATATCTTGGTGAAATCTTTCACCATTCTCCTCACTAAAATCTCCAAGGTTGTTTGGGAAATATTTCAAATGGGAGAGTAGAATGTGCAATTGCATAAATAACTGGAAGTAGGAAATAAATAATAACAGAGCAAGATAGCTCCATGGTACTTAAACGTATCTCAATGGAAAAATTCATGCAAAAATCGCATGTAAACCACTTTAACTTCAACACAAGGTGGAGGAATGTTTGTAAGAAAAAGCCAAATCACCTACAAGACATGAATGCATTCCAAAGGTTAAAGAATATATTGACAATTGGACAATTATACCCTGGACATCTAGGAATCTAATGAAAGCTAAACTTCAATTTTTGAATTTTGGCCAACTTTTGGAGCATCTTACCCCACTGTGCGACGACAAGCTATTCTCCCTTATTCTTATGACGAAATCCCTCATAGGAATGACCTACTTCCATCAACCTATTCATAGCATAGCTGGTTTAACCATTGCCCTGTAAAACTTCTCTTTCAACTTGAATGGGGCCCTCCTATCACACAGGACTGTGCTTGGCTGTCTCCACTTCAACCATCCCCCATTGATCCTTTGGGTCACATCACAGTCTATCTCACCATTGTTTTGGAATGTTGATCCTAAGTACTTTACCTCTTGCACCTTTTTCGCCAGTTGGCCCCTAGTGATCACGTCACCACTACTTTCCTGTCCTTCCCAATTGAAAGCTAAATATTCTGTCTTCTTCATGTTTATCGTTATCCCTCCGTTTTCTATTCTCTGGAAACAGTAAGTTTTGCAATATTATCAGCAAATACCACGGACTGGGGGCCCATTGCCCTACTCCCGTCAGCATGTCGTCCATAACCAGAATAAGCAGGTAAAATGCTTAACCATGGTTGACCCCCACCTTCACTGGGAAGCCCTCAATATTTCCCCAAGGTGTCCTTAGCCTGGCTATGGAACCATCATACATATCATGAACTATTTGAATAAACACGTGATACCCCAAAATAGTCCCATTAGTGTAGTGGCTGTGCAGTCTCTAGTATGTGCAGCATTAGAACTATACAGTGGACGGGGCGCTAATGACCCTGTAGTTGAAGGGTCCTAAAACACCAGCAAACCAAACCAAAGCAAACCATGTGAATCCACTAGCTGGACTGTGTCCCTTACAAAATTAGCATTCATTGGAGACTCCAAATGCATTTGCTCCTCATCCGACGGAAGGCTCTCTCTCCCCTTAAAGATACTAACCGTCTGAGCCAGTTGCTAGAGTCCTGGAATGTGCAACATTTCACATGCATCTTCTTGACAAAAAATCGAAATTTTTATGAAATTCTGAAAAGCACATGAAATGTTTTTACATTTTAGAAAAAAGAAATTTCAATGTCGACATGACCAACATCACACACATGGAGCGGCGTTCTCAATCTTCCATGTTAGTGCAAGGCGTTTGCTGTCCTGAGACTCTTGAAAGGACATAAATTCAGCAAGGTGATGACTTAGGCTGACATTTTATGTACCAGTTACAGATTTATTCACGTAGATCGCTCATATTACTAAATTAGAAATTGAAAGCAATTTGAGAACTAATAAAGTGACGGGGGAAGTTCAAGCTCCTACATCCAGGAATTCTGCTGATATACATCATCATCGCCTTGTCCCGCTTGTGGCAGGGTCGGGTCTGCGGGTCCAATGAACATGCTCTGACTGGGGGCACTCCAGCCGGGTGTCTGGAGCCTGCAGGAAATATTGGCTGAATTGTATGTGTGGGGGGAAGCCGGCTTACCCCACTATTCCAACACCGCATTACATTAGCAGAATAGACATTTTTGGCAGGTAAATTAATGCTTTGTTGGTTATAATATTGCATGGTCCCCACCGTTTTATACCCTGGACATCTAGGAATGAAAAAATGAAAACAGCAAAGGCGAAAGCTAAACTTCAATTTTTGCTTTTTGGCCAACTTTTGGAGCATCTTGCCCCACTGTGGCAACGCCTGCCAACTATAATGGCACCTTCTTCCAGAAAGTTCTTCACCTTATCCTCATCAACAGCATTCCATTGCTGAATGACCCTTGGAAAAAAGTACCAGTAATATGAGTCTGTTTGGGCCCTGATCTCTTTCAATTTGAACAGATGATCATTTCTCCCCTATATTCTGCAAAGGATAACCTGCTGTCTAGAGGACCCTTATAATCTATTTTTAACATTCTGCTGAACGGCTTAATGCTCTCAGATGCCCACCTCTGACATGGTAAGTCCTACCCTAATTTTCTGATCATCCCTGACACTCAATCCACGAGAGAACCAACTTAGCACAACTCTTGCTGCCCTCCTTTAGACAAATACTGATTTCCTAAACGGAAACCAAATTGGATTACAGTACTCCACAGGTGGCGGTACCAGTTAAAAGTAAGCTATTTAGTTTACTTCCATTGTGCTGCCCCCCAAGCACCCTTCCCAGCCTTCCAAATCAATTCGTCTGTGTGCTCCTTCCAGGTACCCCAAGTGTTTAGGATAATTCTGAGGTGTTTGTGGGTGTCAACCCTTTTAACCCTCACACCACCTATGCTATAAGAAAAATCAACCTGCTTGTTGGACCTGCTTATTCTGGGAAAGCTACATTTTTGCAGGTTTTTGTGTCGGTCTTGCTGCAGTTCTGTGCAGGAAGACAACCCTTCTTCCACCACCCTTGCCATGCATGTGTCATCCCCAAAACAACTCAAGAAAGGATTTCATATCAAACCCTGTATTATTAACATAAAGTATATAGAGTAAAGGTCCTAATATGCTTCTCTGGGGTACCCCTGATGTCTACAGGTGTCCATTTTTATGCTACCCCATCAACCATTGCCCTGCCATGCAGACAGAAGAGTCTGAATAACCTTACTATGAATCCCTAACTTGGACATTTTTGAAACAAGCTTGTCATGGGGTACCATGACAAAGGCCTGTTCAAATTCAAGGAATATAACGTCAACCTGCTTACACTTATCTACAGCTTTTTGAATGTATTAAATTAGACAAGCCAGGTGAGTGTCACATGACCTCCCTTTATTAAACCCATGCTGATTATCACTAAGGATGCCATTTACTCCAAATATCCCATAATATGTGAGAATAATATATGCTCAAAAGTCTTACATACCACACTTGTTAAAGAATCTGGCCTGTAGCACTTAGGATCTAGGTCTTTAGTCACTAGCGAAAGTGCTTGAAAGGTGGATTCTCGATTTGATTCATGCCCAAGTCCTGAAAGTTATCCTGTCTATATAGTTTAGTGCAAGACCTAACTCTTCTGTTTGGCATCCCATTTTTGCTATTTTTTCGGAAATCCTTTAAGCGTGAGGCCTTGGTGTGCATTATGTGCTTGTTAACCTTCAAGCGCTCGCATGGGTGGCAAATTGGCCGCCAAATTAAACAAAATTTTGTCCCACTGTAGCAGGACTGATTAAATGATTGGGATCACCTAGTATTCTCAAGTTGTATATTTGGTCACAACTTGCAATTAAAATTTTTTTTCCAACTCATGTCAATTTGGAGCAATTCGTTGTCAAAGTAGCTGGGGTTGTGGTGGGTTCAACAAACGGCCATTCTGCTGCCTCACAAGTGCACAGGAAAGTGGTTCCCCATAGCAGGAGTTTTGGGGCTCCATGGCAGAAAGCACTGCAGATCCACGGTCCGACTATCAGGGTCCCAGAATCAGGGTCCCACTATCGGAGTTTGACCATCAGGGTCCAACTAGCAGGGGCCCACTGTCAGAGTCCCAGTATCAGAATCCAAGTATCAGGGTCCCAGTATTAGGGCCCAAGTATCAGGGTCTGACTATCATGGTCCCAGTATCATTTTCTCAATATCAGAGGCAAGGTACAAAGGTCCCAAGAGTAGGGTCCCAATATTAGGGTCCTACTATCCTTGTCCCACTATCATAGTCCTAGGGTCAGAGTCCAAGTATCAGGGTCCCAGTGTCAGGGTCCGAGTATCAGGGTCTGAGTATCAGGGTTAAGGTATCATGGTTCCAGTATCAGGGTACCAGAATCAGGGTCACACTAGGTCACATCTAGTTTAATTTCTCGTTTAATTTCGTTTATATCTGTTTAATTAACTAGATTTCTCATGATGCTTTCTATAAACATCTAGTAAACTGCCAAATGCAAAGAAAAATGAGAGGCGGCCAGTTTGCCGCCTTGTGAGCTTGAATGTCTTTCGAAGAAGCACGAGCGCTTGAAGGTTAAGACTGATGTGGCTAAGGCTTACGACACAGTTGATAATGATATCCTAATCACTGTCATACGTCGCCTTCCTCTTAGCCCTTACTTGGTCAATCATTTGGTGTCCTACCTTGAAAATTGCCATGATCTATTAAGGTCAGCATCTTTGTCCAGAAGGCTAGTGCAAGGTTTCTCACAAGGTTCTGTCCTGGGTCCCCTTCTGTTTAATTTTGCCATGGCCTCTCTTCTATCTGGTCTGTCCGACTGGCACTCCTGGGCATATGCAGATGACAGTTATACTTTTTAGCTGGGTGTGTTTTAGCCAGGACATGGCTGGTCTCTTGAATGCTATATCTGCACTTTTAGACTATCTGAGAACTGGTATTCCAGCTGTCGGATGCAGATGCATCCACAGAAGACTATGGTTACAGTATTCCCTTTCTCTCTTTTACTTTCCATATCTTTTTCTGCTACTGATCCTATTCCCGTCCTTGGTATACTGCTTGATCAGTATTTATCCTTCAATCCCTTATGGCAGCGTTTCCCAACCTGCGGTACATGATTTGCTGGTTGGTGGTTTGCGAAAAATAATCAATAATGATGGACATCAAAAATAAGAAAAAAATAAATCATGAAAATGTAATCGAAACGTTTTTTTCCTATTATTCATTAAAATTATTTTAATTATTAATATCATACAGTAAAGTTGTTAATATCTATAGTCAAAGATTGGCAATTACCTTAACAATATTAATATTTGAGGGAAAATTTTTGGACGAGCAACACGTTTTTTTTTATAAATGTGGGTGTTGAGTTCTGGAAAATATGGTCACCCTATGAAATTAATAATGCAAATAAAATTAGACTATTTTTCACTGATATGGCCAATAGTGGAGTACTTGACCTGGAGAAGGCATATGATAGTGTCCACAGACAGGTACTATGGAGTGTTTTAAGGAAGAAAAGGGTTGATGAAGTCCATATTAGGATAGTGCAGGATATGTATGAGGGTTCCATTGCTAGGGTGAGGACAGCAAGGGGAAACACTGCATGCTTGAAGGTTCAGGTTGGTGTGTATCAAGGTTCAGCACTTAGCCCATATCTATTCGCTCTAGTAATGGATGAGCTACTGACAGAAATAGGGGAATGGGTTCCTCAGTGCAGGTCCAGCCATCCAGGGGGTGCAGTGGGTGCATTGCACCCTTGCCCCACGATTGAGGGGGGGCCCCATCATCAGTACCCATCAGGGCCCAAATCATTGCTAATATTAAAAGTTTAATACGTCATTGTAGGAGCATCGTCCTCATTCGGCCCTGCCAATGCAGCATTGAACTACACCAGGGTTGTACAACCTTTCTGGAGTTATGGGTCACTCGGCTGCTCCATGAACTGATTGCCACCCATAGGCTATCAAAAACAAAACGGGTGAAGATAACGTTAGGTGTTACATAGCAGGTAGGCTATAATGCATAATTAGAAATGATGCACCATGGGCCACATTACAAGCCTCAATGGGCCACAGGTTGAAACAGGTTAAAACCAAAATACCTTTAATAATCAGAAGTGTAATAAAAAAATATAATGACACAGGTCCTGCTGAAAATGTTCCAAGGTATGGACTATTTAGGACACATGGCATCATCCAAAAATGTAATACTTTCCAAAATTAGGAAGGATCTCAGAATGGGATAGGAGGGCATCTAAGAGGAGTCCATTTACTCTGAATCCTTATATTTTTACTTTTGGAAAAATATTTTGGGGCCCCCAAAAGGATTTTTGCACCCGGGCCCCTTTATAGAGAAGGCCGGCCCTGCCTCAGTGCCTGGTGTTTGCTGATGATCTGGGAAAGCTTGAGGGGTCCAAAGAGGATACACAAAAGGGCCTACAAGATATTAAGACAGCTATGGAAAGAGGGGGATCTTAAAGTAAACATAAGGAAGATTGAGTAGCTAGCTTTCAATTTTAGTGGCCAGGGGCAACGGGTGCGCTCCGTTGTGGCGGTGAGGGTATACCAATGGTGTAACAGTTTTGCTATTTAGGATCAGACTTCCAGAGCAATGGGGAGAAAGATTCTGACGTCACCCATAGGATTAATACCGGATGGCTGAAGTGGAGGCAGGCAAGTGGAGCCCTGTGTGACTGCCGGTGTCACACGTCAAAGTGTCCGGCGGGCACTTTGAGGTAATTAATCACATGCCTCAAAGTGTCCGCTTTTACGTCAAAGTGTCCCGGCCGTTTTCCATTTTACCCGATTAGGATTTTTTGGTTTGTTGGTGTTTTAGGGCAAAATTGTTGCCAAAACCAAGTATTTTTATGAATAAACCATATTGTTGTAATGACAGAATTGCATCTTGAGTGTGGTGACGTTGAGGCCAGGCAGAAGGAAAGCAGAATTGAGATTTTTCTGTGTCTAGAAAAATGAGATTCGTACAAATGGAATATTCGTGGCTACACGAAATCATTCACAGAATCGATATGTATCTTGTTCGCGGGGAGAAGGGCGGGGGACCGAAAATAGAGATCATTGTAATGATATATACCAAAGACAATTCATCACCACTGATCTACGAGATGGTAAGTTAACATTTGATATAAATTACGCCTTGATTAACGTTGTATATCTTCTCTGCAGTGCATACGTATGTGCTATGCAGAAAAGAGACTAATTCGGGCAACAGCATTCGTATCTAAATGGTGGACACTTTGAGGTAGACCCCGGACACTTTGAGGTACCGGACCTTTGACGTGTGACACCGGGTCCCAATAAAGTTAAAACGCAAAGTTTACAGAACGGTTGTTAGGCCCGATTTGCTTAATGGCTCAGAGTTTTGGGCAGTAAGGAAGAATCACGAAAGGAGAATGCAAGTTGTTGAGATGTGAATGCTGCGCTACATGGCTGGGGTGGGGTGGGAGACATTGCAGAAGGGATGAGGGAGAAGTGGTTGAGGTGGTATGGGCATGCGATGAGGAGAGAGGAGGAGCTTATTAGGTCCATTATGGATATGCAGTTGATTGGGGGCACCAGGGGTAGGGAAAGACCAAAACGAACGTGGGAGCTAGTGGTGCTGAGGGACGTGGAGAAATGCGGGGTGGAGAGGGACTTGGTGGGGGATAGGTGGGAGTGGAGGATAAGAACCCACAGACCCGACCCTGACACAGGTGGGAGGAGGGTATGATGATGATGGCCAATAGTGAAGTACTGTAGTCCAATTTGGTTTCCCTTTAGGCAGGGGTTATCTTGGGAAATTGAAATGATACAAAGGAGGGCTGCAAGAATTGTTCTGAATCGCTTCTCTCATAGGTTGAGTATCTCAGACATGATGACGGAATTAGGGTTTGACTAACTACATTAGAGGCTGGTATCTGACAGCATTAAGCTTTTTCTCAGACTGCTGAAATTAGGATATGAGGGTACCCCGGGGGGCCGCTTATCCCTGGTATACTACAGGGGAGAAAGGATAATCCCTTCAAACTGAAGGAGGTTGGGGCACGAACAGACTCATATTACTGGTCTTTTCTTCCAAGGGTCATTCAACAGATGAATTCTCTCAGTGAGGATAATGTAAGTTTCTTCAAGAAGTTGCCATTATAGCAGGTATGCAATATTTGGCTGAATAAATGTTATGCTTCAGGTTCCTAGGGGAGTCAATTGGTTGTAAATTAGGAATGAGAGTCATTCATCAGGGATGCTTGCAGTGTATTCAATTAGAATTAGAAAATAACACAATAACATTTCACGAAATACAATCATTTTTACAAAGTGGTACAATTTAACGTGATGTACTACCAAGTGGTATGTGAGCCAAAATCGGTTGGGAAACGCTGCTTTGTGGGATACACTTATTGTCAGATTGCATTCATTGGCTTATTTACTCTGACGTGTGAGACATGTTGTGCCTTTTCTTAAGTTGAATGTGATTTTCAAAGCTGAAGTGGAATCTCTTCTTCGCAATGCCTCTCCATTTCTCTCCTCTCTCACAGTAACTGGAATGCATCCTCTGAAGCTGGCCTATAATCATGCACTCAGAGCCATTCTTAATCCTCCATGGGGGAACAGATTGCCCCCTTGCTGCACGAAGGCCTCTTTGCTACCATTCAACTACTTTCTCCAATACTCTCTTATTCTTGAACTGCCCTCCACTTTATGGATTCTGCCCATCTGCTTCACTGAATCTCTTCTGATTTTTTGTCTGCAGTCAGTGTCAGGACACCATCCAGGTTCTGTTTCGTATCCCATATTCATGGGGGTGATGTTAGGAGGTGCTACTTTCCAGTGAAGTGTTATCCCTTATGGAACGATCTCCCATTTATGATAAGGTCAAAAGTTTTTCTGTGTGCCTTATTTAAATCCCGGAATGGTATTCATTTTCAGCATTTTGTGTTTAAGTATTTTATTTCTCAGGTCGAACAAGTGTCATTGTCTGTGTATATCCCACCGGCATATCCCACCAGGTCCCCTTCCATCTGACACTGCCCCACGTCCATAACCCAGGTTAACTGTGACTGGGGGCTGACTCCAGCCAGGGGTATGAAACCGGAAGGAATATGGGTCGGGCTGTCTGTGGGGGATGCCAACCTATTCCACATAATTACCCAAAAAAACTTGTAATATTCAATTAATAGTTAATTGCAATTCATGGAAAGGGGTAATGATTGTTATTGTTTGAAAAGAAAATAGTGCCCAAGTTGCTCAAGAAAATGAACACTTTAGGAATAAATAACTGAACTAGTAATTTCAGCAAGCATTATTACTAATGCTGAAAAATAATTTGAAGACTTTCAAATTATTGATTTGATAATCTTCAATAATAAAAGTAGACAGTCACTGAAAGTTTCAGGCCCATTCTAAATGAAGAACCCAGTGAACTACGATTTTTATAAGAACCCGTTAGTAATCTAGGATTAACTCCATGCATATTCTGCATACGTAGTTACTAAACGGTAGTCTATCAGACTACCAAACTCTAAAAATATATACAGTAGAACCTCTGTAAGTTGACAACCCAAGGGCGGAAGAAAAGTGGTCAACATAGGGAGGTGGTCAACTTATGGAGAACTAGGTGTACTGTACTAATACATGGGTATTATTGCTTTTAGTGGATACAACTGTATGAAATGCTACATAATCAAAACTATTACTGCTAGTGGATCGGCATGGCATAACATTTGTTTGATCTCCTTGTTACAGGATGGTCTTCAATTTCTTAAATGCACATGAATTTGCTGACTTACCAATCACTAATTTCTTTAGCTTTCCCCAAGAAGAGCTAGTGCTAAGCAATCCAGTGAAATGTTCCTTGGATACTCTTTCAATCTTGTATTTGTCACCCTTAACAAGGCTCTTGTCAAGCCCAAGGGATGACAAGGGGTCAACTTATGGAGGTTAAATCAATATTATGTGTCACAGTCATAGTGGTCAACATACAACTTACGGAGGTGGTCAACATGGGGAGGTTGGTCATCCATTAATTAATGTGGTGCACATCCATTCTGTGAAAATTTGGTCAACTTAGGGAGGTGGTCAACATATAGGGGTTATCAACTTTGGAGGTTCTACTGTATACTGTATATTGGCTTTAATTTTGTGGAAAATACTGCATGGATGGTTTTAAATTATAAATATATGAAGATACTAAAAATTTTATGAACATCCTAAGCTTGGAAATTGGTGAACTGCGATTTTCATAAGGTTAAAATAGCCCAATGGATGATGGTCTGATTCTTGAGAAACTAGACTGGATGATGGGGGTCATGAAAGTAAGCAACAGACTAGAGTTGTACAACGAGTCCCGACAAAGCAAACATGTTCGGACTCGCTCTCGGTGTAAGGAGCGAGTTAGCATAGTATTTTTAAGTAAGCAAGCTGAAAGAGAGTCTCGGCTCACATTGTGGGCAAGAATGTGAGTGAGAGTCATTAACTAAATATGTTTAATTCAGTCATACTTTTATAATTATTTTGTTTTTCTCAATAAACTCAAGCCCAAGACTTGATTTTTGTTAATTGGTAAGAAGAGTCGAGTGAGACTCGTTCACAAAAAGTCCCCAAGCGAGAGTATTCCTGATACCCCTACTATGATGTGAGCGAACAAGCGCGGGTTGCGTTGGACACACCAGTTCTCGTCTGATCACTGAAGTTAAGCAACGCAAGCCCAGTTAGTACTGACATGGGTGGTCGCTCGGGAAAGCTGGGTACTGCTAATACCCAATAATCGTCGCATTAGTGTAGTTTCTGTGCAGTCTATGCATTAGAACTATGCAGTGGACGGGTCTCTAATGACCTTGTAGTTGACGGGACCTTAAACACCAACAAGCGAACAAGCTTTGAGCATACTTTTATTTAGAATTATGCACAACCCTAAAACAGACCCATTTTTCTAAGGTGTGAGTCAAAAGTTCAAGATACATTGCCCCAGAACTGCGACACTATAAAGGTTCGGCCACACAGAACGCAATCTGTCGCACCGGGCATAAATTGGACATAACTGGACATAAATCAAATACTATTCAACGCATGTTCTAGGTTGCACATTTCTTTTAAAGGCGTTTGGTAGACTTTAGAAAGCAACTCCTAACCCTATTCCCGCCTATGGCAGGGGCCTGAGTACCCATCTTGTTCTTCTGAATGTGCACAAGGGTGATATATTGCACACATGTGTGGATCCAGGATAGGGTTTTTGGGGTTGCAACCCCCCCCCATGCACATATAAACTGATATTCACATAATATGTGAGGTTTAGCTCAACCACCCCCACCCCCTGACGAAAATTTTGGATCCGCCACTGATTGCACAGCATGGTTTTGAACCCAGCTGCATGAACAAAAACTGCAACCCCACTGCCAATGTCATTGTACACCCTATAGGACCATGATTTTACTTCTCATCTGAAGGAAGACAAACTTGGGGTTTTTCATTTCAGGTGTATAGCATTGGGCACGTGATTTCTGGTCTGATCACTGCAGTTAAGCAACATTAGTACACTACATTTAATAAAAATAACACAAAGGATAGCTGTATTTTTAGTTTTAACAGTATTTATCTAATATTACAATCGCCCCCTGGAGTCGGTAGAGTGCCCCAACAAACAATAGACTGACGATAATTAAGCAGTGGGCTTGCAGTTTTTGTTCTTGCAGCTGGCTGCAAAACAACACTGTGCAATATATCATCCTTGTGCACAATCAGAAGGACAAGATGGGTACTCAGGCCCCTGCCATATGTGGGAATAGGGTTAGGAATTACTTTCCTTTGTCTAACAAATACCCTTAAAAGAAATGCGCAACCTAGAACATTCGTCAAATAATATTTGAATTATTGCCGTTTTTCATGTTCTTCTGCCCCACTGTGTGCAGCATATTGACTGTGCGGACTCTGCATTAGAACCTTAAAATACCAACAAATGATTCAATCAATTGGGGCTGGCTAATTGGGATTTTTCCCTCATCCTAAAGTTGCCAACCCACCTCGATCCAGTATTGAACCTGGAACCACTGCCACATATATTTATATAAACAAACCTACACATTGGAATAAAAAAATCTCTCTAGTACATGGTTGTACGACAAAAAGCACGAAGCTAGTGAAGTCCACAAGAGAAAATCCAGAAAATGCAAGACCTGGTGATGCAAGATAAGGGGAAATTATTTTAGATAACCTTCTGCACTTTGAAAAGTAGCAAAATGTAGCAGAAAAATTCAACTGAAATGTAATTTGGAATGAATATTACAACGAAAAAAGCAAGAATCCAAGCTTAATCTCACTTGATACATTATTAGCTAGATGTATTTCCAAATACAGGCATGAAATCCCAACATTTCATCTCACCCTTCTTTGAAGCTTCATTAAATAAATTCCGTGCGCCGAAATATTAATTTGGCAAGAGTTCAGTATAGCTACATGCCTGAAGATGAAGGTTACATAGAAAAAATTTCCGATTTTTGAAGCTAGATATGGAAATTACGACACTTTTAGGACTTAACTGCAAAACAAAGGTTACAATGTGGCTTGTTATGTTGCACAAAACCAGTGCAGACACCTGTAAATCAGCTAGGGCATGATTCAGGAGGGTATCCAGGGTCCAGTACAACCACAAATTTTATCTCTTGGACACTTTCATTTTTCGAATTTTGGCCACGTTTTGTGGTCTCCTGCCCCACTGTGCGACGGTCTGCGATATGAAAACGCCACATAGGGCGCGATCGATATCTTCATCGGCGACCCATTGCAAAGTGCCCATTTCAATTTTATCATCTCATTTTTTGTCAAACTGACAATTGGATCGCGCGATAAAATTGTAATTCTGTGCATTCGGATCGCTGCCTGCTGCGATCCGAAATAGATCGCTGCGACAGATCGCCTTCTGTGTGACTGTCCTGATACAATTTATTACATTGCAAATAGATCGCTCTCCCACCACGGTCAGAGATCGCTGCCCGCCGCAACAGATCGCGTTCTGTGTGGTGAGCCTTAAGTTGGATACGGTATGTCGGGTGTGCCCAGAAAAGTAGGGGTCTCAAGACGTCACCTCAGAGTTAGGGCGGCTAATCTCTGGCGTTGGGTTATACCCTGTTGAGCAGGACATTGACTAGAAACTTGCTAAGCTCCAACTGCAGTTATGTATTACTGCTATGGTGTTTTTAAAACGTCTAAAAGCAAAGAGTCATTTAGGGAATTCCACACAGAGTCTGAAAATCAACACTGGACTAAAGTGGAGCAGAATCACTTTCAAAAAGGGTTCCGGAGCATCACAACTAAAAACAACTCAGATGTGATGACTGATAATATTTTTTATTTCCTGTCACACGAGTTGAAAACATCCTCCTCTTTATTCACTGCTAGAAGTCCCATAAGAGTTACCATCATCTACTTCCTCTAAAAGGATTTGAGAAAAATATGGGACTCTCAGAACCATAATGCCAAGGGCCACTCCAGTTAGTCCATTATGCTCGTGAGCGGTGCAGTGCTTTAAAATGTTTTTTTTAAACCTGAAGATGATATCTCTCTGTCTGTTGAACTCTTGGATCCAACCCTAGCGTTTTGAAATGGTTGTCTGCGTTGGCTACGTGCTGCACCCTCAAATGAAATACTGATCTCCCAATGGGCCAGTTTTCGTTAGTTGTCTATTGTGAAAGGAAACCAGTAAAAAACGGACATCGTATCTCATTGGTCCACTCTTAATTATAGGGCATTCGTTAATGGAACATCATCATAGTTTTGGTATTTAGCCATGATGGTTCAGATATTCCCACAGGGCCCATTGCCAAAGTTCCTATTCACCGTTCTGCTGAAAAATGGATTAATCCGTAGAGAAATTAATCCAAAACGTCTATTTTAGGAAGATGATGATCCTCGTCATCATCATCATCTGAATATGTGAACAGGTTGTTGGCCACTGAACGCTGACATTTTTCACTCACTTCTCTTGCAGGGATATGGTCATCGAGTTGTCTGAAACAATGGGATGTGGCTGTAGCATTAGCCCTCGACAGGTGAATCCATCTGAAAGTCCAAGTTCTTCAATGGACCACAGCTGGACCAAGAAACCGAATGGTGAAACAACCTCTGCAGGCAGTCAGAGAGGACATAAGGAAATCTCGGTCTCACCTCTAGTTGTGAACTGCGGTGTGGATACAAGGTCTTTAGAAGGATTTCTGGCAAATTATTTAACAGAATATCGTGACTCCAAAGGTGTTCAGTGCGATTTTGTCTCTTGGCGAGATGCAAGTACCAGTCCTAGACCTGGTTTACAAGTCACTTCCGGACAAAAGCGACTGATTGAAATTGCCGCTAGTGATTCTTTCCACCGATCCTTCAGTACTGAATCTCTCTGGCGATATGCAGACAGCCCGGTTGGGCAACGGAGTAAAGATGTTGCCACCATGGAATCCACAGGAAATCTACGCGAGTATTTGAATAGAACTTCCGGTTTCCAATCTCCCGCGAAGGCTTGTTCAGTGTCCTATGGCGACATCACTGGCCCAGAAGTTTCTGAGCAAGATTTATCTCTAGGATCACCAGAAAAAGATATTAATGCCAATCCGTTACCATTAGATGATACGAAGAGAGAGATGTCCTATCATAGAAACATACTTGCTGAACAGAGCCCTTGGCCTCCAGAGTTCCAACCCCGCCCTCCATTGGCAAGAAAAGAACAACTAATGAGCAAGATTAATTTGGAGAAACTGGACCAACATTCGGCTGAGGTGAGCTTGGCGATACGGGTTTTGAATTTGAAGGAGGGGTTTCTGGAATTATCCTCCCTTTAAGCACGGCGTCTATCTACTCATAGGCAACGATCAGGTAGGCCTTGAAGCAGGCCTCTAACCGCTTCTTGGATTAACAATCTACTTCATTAATAATTTTCCTATCACCCTTTTATCACCATTTTAGCAATTCCCAAAGGTCCACTTCAGATCCACAACTTCTAAGTCTATGGTAGATGGCCACAAAATGACGCAGTGTTTTCCTTGCAATATGCAAGTCTACTTGTCGAACTTAAGGACCTGTAGCAATAGCCAATCGTATCATTCGATCATGTGCAGTAGCACTGATGTCTCTAGATAATTTATGGATTCATCAGTGCGTTGTCCTTTTATTATCTACCTTTTATGTTTTTTAACCAGGTACCTGAAGCTGCCCAAAAAACAGTTCGGAGTCTGGTAAAGTACCTGACAACCCCAGCACGGAATGATTTGGAGAAATCGAGGACATTTTATTATTGGATAACACACAACATCAAGTAAGAAAGGATTTTGAAATTGGGTGAGGGTTATCGTCCCTAACCGTGCACTAGCACAGGGCCTAAAATGGAACTTTAGGAAGCGTTGTAATTAAAATTTTCGGGCACACCTAGGGCCGGCGCGAGGCGGTTCACCAAATTCGCCGGAACCCAGGCCCGCTCTATATTATAAAATGTAAAATGTTTTTCTTAGAGAAGGTCCCGCATATTATTTATGTTCCGGCCCCGCCCTAGCACAGCCCTTCATTGGCAGGAACTTTTGCATGTCTTCCATGGTCAGGCCTCTATAAGAGATTGTGCAAGGCAGCCTTCGACATCATTGTTTTCAGTTCTAGCTGACCAAAAATGAAGTGTAATTCTTGACAGTCACAATTTTGTTCCGGGCTAAAATAAACCCGCCCAATGTTTTGGGCCTTAGATGAAATAGCGCCTTGACTTTTCACCTAGGAATCTAGTGAAAGTTCTGCACCTAGAGTACCACTTCTTGATGCTGCTGGCCAAAGGCCAAGGGAATATGATTGAATTTCTAAAGTATCAGAATTTAAATGAAACTGTTTGACTGTCAGGTATGATATCAATTGTGCTGATCTTCGGATGACTTCTCAGGACACATTGGAATCTGGAGTTGGTGTTTGTCGAAATTTTTGCAGACTCTTTTCAGAAATGTGCAGGTGAAGGTTACTGAAAATTTTGTGTGTTATCTTGGCCTTCATCATCTCTAATAATATTGGGATAAATAATGTTGCAGGTTGGCTGGTATTAGAGTGCAGGAAATCTGTGGATTTGTCAAAGGATTCGATTATAGTTTAGGGCACCGATTCAAACCTGACGAAGACGTTAGATACTATTGGAATGCAGTCCTTCTAAATGGATTTTGGAGATTCATTGATTGCACGTGGGGTGCAGGTTAGTATTCCAAAGTAAATTTGACATCTACAACCATGGTCTCTAAAAGTTACAAGCGCTTGAAAACACTGAATTTTTGCTTTTCAGGAATTCTGAATACTCTTGGCCGCTTCCAACAAAAATTCAACGAGCATTTCTTCATTCCAGATCCAGATCAGTTTTCTTGGACACATTTTCCTTACAGAGAAGCTGAAGGAAGCTATTCTAGGTAGTTTCTGACTTCCTTTGAACACTGGAGTTCAAAGACTCCGTCTTTTACCTCCTTGTATTCACTTTCTTCTAACAATTATAGTGTGCATTTATAGATGGCAGCTTCTGGAAACTCCACAGACCTTGGACGATTTCAATGCTAAGCCTAAAGTCACTCCATATTTTTTCACCTACTCCATCAAGATTCTTAGCGCCATTGAAGATCCTGCTTCATTTGCTCACTCCACTGAAGTTCTACTGAGTGCCCCACAGATAATGAAGTACAAATACAAGTTCTGTCCTATAGAGAGCGTGGAGAGCAAACGATTAAATGCCTTCGTTTTCTGCCAACTCAAGAACAGCAGATTGGTAGGATCCTTTAAGGTAACGCCGCCAGAGGAAGGAGATTACTTGTTAAAGGTCTATGCAACGCCAGAAGGTGGCACTACCACTGAGGCTACTATACTGAACAGCATAATTTCCATGGTCCTCAGATGCACAAAAACTCACAAGAACGTTCCTAGATTTCCGTTCCACGATGGACCCTGGGGAATCACAAGTCACCTAGCAGAGTATGGACTATACTTTACCAATGTGCCACTGGAGGCTCCAATTCTTGTGACAGTAAACGGTCGTCGAACTGTTCTACTGGAAGTGCCACAAGAGATGTTGATCTCCCAGCAGCTGTTTGACGTTGCCGGAAATCCTGTAGGAGCCAAGAACATTATTCATCGAGTGGCCAAGATGGAAGATAACGTCATACGGTTCGTGATCCAACCTCCTAGAAGGGGATTATATAAATTTGTGGTGTATGCTCGCCCAAAGCCGACAACAAGAGGTCGTTGGTATTTGCCCTGTATTGGAACATTCCTTGTGGAATGTCGCCAGGAGTCTTTGAATACTGGCGTACTGTTGCGTCCTAAAAGAAGTCTTCGATGAAATTAAGTTAGAACAACGTAATTTTGGGAAAATGTCGATGAAGTGATGAACAGCTGACAGTGTAACGCAGTTGCTGATTCGTGATTCATAGTGCTTCAAAACTGTGCAAGAGATTTGTCACATGTTTCAAGACGATGTTTAAAAATACTTCTAGAGTTAACTGTGTTTGAACCAACTTGAACTCGTTACCAACATAATACTAATCTTGATGACAGGTCACAGGTTGCAGGTTCGATCCAGGTAGGAAGGTTTTCCGTCGGATGAAAATAAACCCGTTGCCTCCTGTGGAGTATACGACGTCACCACTACACGTAAAAGAACCTTTCTACATGTAATTAATTATAGATATCCCAACTAACCCTTTTCCACCTTATGGCAGGGTCGGGTACCCATCTTGTCCCTCTAAATGGACACAAAGGCGATATATTGCACCTGGTTTTTCCACAGCCGGTTGCCGTCCAAAGCTGCAACCCCAATGCTTATATATCGTCGGTCTACTGTTCGATGGGGCACTCAAGCGACGCCAGGTCTTCTCATCCGAAAAAAGGCGCACTCGGGGCGCACTGGTACAGCCACCTGCGGAGTACTGTAATCCAATTTGGTTTCCGTTTAGGCAAGAATTATCTTGGGAAATTGTAATTGTCCAAAGGAGGGCAGCAAGAGTTGTGCTAAGTCGGTTCTCTCGTGGATTGAGTGTCAGGGATGATCAGAAAATTAGGGTAGGACTTACCATGTCAAAGGCGGGCATCTGAGAGCATTAAGCTGTTTAGCAGAATGTTAAAAATAGGTTATAAGGGTCCTCTAGACAGCAGGTTATCCTTTGCAGAATATAGGGGGAGAAATGATCATCTGTTCAAATTGAAGGAGATCAGGGCCCAAACAGACTCATATTACTGGTCCTTTTTTCCAAGGGTCATTCAGCAATGGAATGCTGTTGATGAGGATAAGGTGAAGAACTTTCTGGAAGAAGGTGCCATTATAGTTGGCAGGCGGTGCCACAGTGGGGCAAGATGCTCCAAAAGTTCGCCAAATAGCAAAAATTGAAGTTTAGCTTTCACCTTTGCTGTTTTCATTTTTTTATTCCTAGATGTCCAGGGAATAAAACGGTGGGGACCATGCAATATTATAACCAACAAAGCATTAATTTACCTGCCAAAAATGTCTATTCTGGTAATATAATGCGGTGTTGGAACAGTGGGGTAGGCCGGCTTCCCCCCCACATACAATTCAGCCAATATTTCCTGCGGGCTCCAGACACCCGGCTGGGGTGCCCCCAGTCAGAGCATGTTCATTGGCCCCGCAGACCCGACCCTGCCACAAGCGGGACAAGGCGATGATGTATATCAGCAGAATTCCTGGATGTAGGAGCTTGAACTTCCCCCGTCACTTTATTAGTTCTCAAATTGCTTTCAATTTCTAATTTCGTAATATGAGCGATCTACATGAATAAATCTGAAACTGGTACAAAAATGTCAGCTTAACTCATCACCTTGCTGAATTTATCGCCTTTTAAAGAGTCTCAGGACAGCAAACGCCTTGCACTAACATGGAACATTGAGAACGCCGCCCCATATGTGTGATGTTGGTCATGTCGACATTGAAATTTTTTTTTCTAAAATGTGAAAACATTTCATGCGCTTTTCAGAATTTCAATAAAATTTCGTTTTTTGTCAAGAAGATGCATGCGATATGTTGCACATTCCAGGACTCTAGCAACTGGCTCAGACGGTTAGTATCTTTCAGGCGAGAGAGAGCCTTCCGTCGGATGAGGAGCAAATGCATTTGGAGTCTCCAATGAATGCTAATTTTGTAAGGGACACAGTCCAGCTAGTGGATTCACATGGCTTGCTTTGGTTTGGTTTGTTGGTGTTTTAGGACCCTTCAACTACAGGGTCATTAGCACCCCGTCCACTGTATAGTTCTAATGCTGCACATACTAGAGACTGCACAGCCACTACACTAATAGGACTATTTTGGGGTATCACGTGTTTATTCAAATAGTTCATGATATGTATGATGGTTCCATAGCCAGGCTAAGGACACCTTGGGGAAATATTTGGGGCTTCCCAGTGAAGGTGGGGGTCAACCATGGTTAAGCATTTTATCTGCTTATTCTGATTATGGACGACATGCTGACGGGAGTAGGGCAATGGGCCCCCAGTCTGTGGTATTTGCTGATAATATTGCAAAACTTAGTGTTTCCAGAGAATAGAAAACGGAGGGATAACGATAAACATGAAGAAGACAGAATATTTAGCTTTAAATTCGTAAGGACAGGAAAGTAGTGGTGACGTGGTCACTAGGGGCCAACTGGTGAAAAAGGTGCAAGAGGTAAAGTACTTAGGATCAACATTCCAAAGCAATGGGGAGATAGACTGTGATGTGACCCAAAGGATCAATGGGGGATGGTTGAAGTGAAGACAGCCAAGCAGAGTCCTGTGTAATAGGAGGGCTCCATTCAAGTTGAAAGAGAAGTTTTACAGGGCAGTGGTTAAACCAGCTATGCTATGAATAGGTTGATGGAAGTAGGTCATTCCTATGAGGGATTTCATCTTAGGAATAAGGGAGAATAGCTTGTCGTCGCACAGTGGGGTAAGATGCTCCAACAGTTGGCCAAAACTCAAAAATTGAAGTTCAGCTTTCACCTTTGTTGTTTTCAGTTTTTGATTCCTAATCCAAATCCATAATGCTGGAAACACTAATGATGAAAGAGGTGATACTTAGAATTTGGTTGATATTGATGATGGTAACTAAAGTGATTAGCCTACTTTAGGCACTGTTAATGACAGTTCTTATATTGCAAGATATGATATTTCACTTGTTTTGGTTGCCTTTCCTAGTTTATAAGTATGTCAAAAGTATGTCAATTTTGTTTCTAGTTGAAATGCTATAGTTTGTAAATTACTTAAAAAAATGATGGCATGGTAAATAATTCTGACTGATACATATCATAAATATTTGTTTGTATTGCTAATTCACACAACTGTTCATTTATTTTTGGTCAATTTCTTTATATGGCATAATTTACAAGTTAAAGGCAATTTTGCTTTGCACTTCCATGCTTGCAAGTGTGATTGCAGTGCTATTCAACAGTATATTTGTAAAAAGAACATTGATTACACTTTTCGTTTTTGAAATTAAGGAATTGGTTACTTTAAAATTTACACAATATATATCATCATCATACCCTTATCCCGCCTTTGTCAGGGTCGGGTCTTCATGTTCTAGCCCTCCACTCCCGCCTATCCTCTACTAAGTAGAGTCTACTAGGTCCCATATATATCCTTACGGAATTATTTTTATATACAGTATTATATACATGTGTGCCTGAAACAAGCATTAACCTAAAATCATTTGAAATTTTTTAACTGAGATGAGGCACATGGCAAAATAAAGTGTTTATGTGAAGGTCAGTGGTGGGGGTGGCACCAGGATTTGCCGCACCGGATGACACCAAGCCTAGGTACGCCTCTATTTGGAGGTAAAAGATTTTGTTTACATGGACTATGTAGTCAGTAAGAATTTCCAGGTTTGTAGCTCGCCCTCTGGAATCTATGAAGGGAACGGCAAATTGCATTTGACAGACCACTTCTCGTCCAATCACGGAAGTTAAACAATGCAATCCCAGCTAGTAACGACATGAGTGGCCGCTTCAGAAAACTGAGTACGCTAATACCCAAAAATCATCGCATTGGCGTATTGTCTGCGCAGTCTCTGCATTAGAACTATGCAGTGGACGGAGTTCTAATGACATTATAGTTGAAGGGCTCTAAAACACCAACAATGAGAGAAAAGTGCCCAATCTAAGAAAATTACACTTACGATCTACACTGGTAAAAAAAATTGGGGGAAATTTCGAAATAACCTAAGAATACTGCAATAATGTACAAGAGATAAGTTCTTTCAATCATATATTACTTTCCATTATTGTATACTAACAGAAGAGGAAGGACATAATTCATGTGACGGTAATCTTGTCCCTGAGTGGTTTCCCCATTAAATGAGTGGAGATAACAGAGAATGGGACAAACAAACAAAGCAACATTAGCGAGTTTTCTGGCTGAATTTCTATCCTTCGTCTGCATTGCATAGTGTACGTCGGATAGAAACGCAGCCAGAAAACTCTATTAACACTACAGTAATTGTTGGTCATGTGTGGAAATGTTCCTTCAGCATGGTGTACAGCAGTGATTCCCAAGGTGGGGCCCACGCCCCACAAGGGGGCATTCGAAAATGGTCTCCTCCAGAGTTTAGGATAGGGAGGCTTGAGACTCAAGCACAGGTGGCTAATGGGGCAGGCAAAGCTAGGTGGCAAATTTCAAAGGAGTGGCGAATTTCAGAGGTATTTCGTTGTCATGCACCCCATTGGCCATTTAAAATTGTTGTAGTCCTTGAGTTTCCAAACTTCTCTGATTGTTGGGGCCTTTTCTAAATGTTGGCTTTCTTGAGGCGCCTTGTTGCAGAATGATACCAATGCATTGGCAAGGGTCTCTAATGACCTTGTAGTTGACGGGACCTTAAACTCCAACAAACAACAACAGCATGGCAAGGCGACAAATGCCAAAGGCGTGAGGCACGCTTAGACAATTTAGAACTGCATTATATTTAATCGGGACGGTGGTGGACCCACTTGCTTAGGGCGCCTGAAACTCACAAGCCAGTCATGGACTGAAGTTAACTAAATTGGAACCTGACATAAAATCTCTTAGCACCAAGCATCAAGTGCAAGGATCTTACCAAATTTAATCTTTCATTAAAAATTATTTTGCGCTTGAATTTCAGTTCTTTATTATATGGTTTATAAATATAGTTACTGTGTTTGCTCAATAATTTTCTAGTGATTTCTTTCTAAAACTATGTATCTGATGAGGCATTTTAACACCATTTTCCCCATTTCTATACTGCCAGTTAAACAGTTGCAGTGGAGCCCACAAATGGCTAAACCACTGAAGAGAGGGCACTGCCTGAGGAGCAGTAGAGCAACTGTTGTAATTGCTAACAAGATTTATAACAACAGATTCTGAATATTTAAAAATATTTGGAGTGCACTTATATTAAGTGCTTCCCCTGATCCACGTGGATCTGCCATTAACTCTAACTTACCACTACTACCTACCTCCAAACTAATCCCAAGTTTGTTTTGGTTCTTCCCCACACTTCTTCTTTCCTCTAAACATTACATGACCATGCCATACACATCCATTCATCATCATACCCTTTCCCTGCCTGTCACTGGGTCAGGTCTGAGTTGCATCTCTCCACTCCCAATTATCTCCCACGAGGTCCCCATTCAACCCACACACCACCATTTCCTTATGTACAACCTCCACCAACCAGCGCAATAGTGTTTTGTCTGATCTTCCCAACACCAGCTTCCTAGACAGTGACAAATGCCTCTTTTAAGGGGTGGATCCAGAGGGGGGAGCAATGCAGCAATTGCTACCCCTCAGCGCCTCAATGGGGTGCAACTGATGAGGCATTATTACATTGCTATCCACATTTCTATACTGCAAGTCAAACAGGGATGCTGAATATTTAAAAATACTGTATTTGGGGTGCACCTTTTTTTTGATGTTCTCCCCCTTGATCTGCTGCTGGATCCACCACTGCCCCTTTCCTTTATGAATGGCCAACAACCCTATCATCCTTCAGCCAACTATTTGGGAGTGAGAGTCAGACTCTCCACTGCCAATTTGGTCTATCAGGGCTGCTTGCAGTGCATTAAATTATAATTAGAATTATTTCAAGGGCCAAACTATCCTGTCCAAGGGACATGTAGACAATAGTCCACCATAAATAATAGTATACAATTTCTTGGATTGCAGTTATATAGACCATCTAACATTAATAAGTTCATGAATACACGATAACATGAATAATTGCTGAATGTACGTGATAGAATATTTTAATTATTTTTCTAGTAATCAGTATCCATAAAACTGTAAAAAACAATAATTGTTTTGAAGACAATTTTTTTTCATTGCAGACCTGTGTTATTAGTAATCATTAATAATCTTTTACATTACTATCATTACATTTCCAGAAGAGGGACACACTTCCAACCAGAGGTCCATTGCATCCCATCAGCAGCAGCTGGTAAAAAGACTAATTCTGTGAGATATATGCCACTGGCTTAGTGTGTCCCAACCCAGTTCCCTAATCCTGTCAGACATGCTCTCCTTGCAAGAAAACCTGTGGAGTATGAATATTGCTGTGCTCCTTTGGATCCCTTCAACCTCCCAAGATAAGTCCTGTCTGAAGGGAAACCAAATTGGACTACCATACTCCAAAATTGGGCATGCCATTTAAATATATGCTGTGTCCTTTACCTCCTTTGTGCTGTCCCCGAGGACCCTACTAATCAGACGGAGGAATTGACCAGCCCTCCCAATCACTACCAATATGATCCTTCCAGTTACCTTGACTATTTAAAATAATCTCAAAATCAAGTAGCTTCCTTGATCTGGATATCTAGAGTATCCTACACTTTTACACCAATTGTAAATCTTATCTAGTTCCTGTTGTAATTGCACAAATACTGCTAATGCCCTAGCAGTACATGTGTCATCTGCAAATAGATCAAGGAAGGAATTAATATCAAGCCCTATGTCGTTCACATAGAGCAGTGGTTCTCAATCTTTTTTGAAGTCAGGGAACACTAACCTGTGACATTTTACTAGCACAGAACACTTACAATTCAACATAAACTTTATAGCAGGTTGTACACCTTCTACACTTTGTACTTACTACATCATCATCATACCCTTATCCCACCTGTGGCCGGGTTTGGTCTGTGGGTTCTAGCCCTCCACTCCCGTCTATCTCTCCTCCAGTTCCCCATCCACCCCACACACTGTCACATCTTTATGGACAAATTGTTCCCACATCTGCTTTGGTCTCCCCCTGCCCCTGGTTTTACCGACCGCCTGCATTCCTGGAATTAACCTAACGATCTCCTCTTCCCCTCTTTGCATGACGTGTCCATACCACCTCAGTCTATTCTCCCTAACACGCCACACATGTGCCACAGCATTCGCATCTCGGCTACTTGCATTCTATTTACATAGCTCTTCCTCACTGCCCAGCACTCTGATCCATATAGCATAGTTGAAACTTCCCTTTCAACTCGGATCCTCCTATCACACAGGACTCCACTTGCCTGTCTTCACTTCAGTTACCCCTTCCCCCATTGATTCTGCGGGTCACATCAGAGTACCTCTCCATTGCGTTATTTGTGCTTTATATTTTTGGCGGAACACTTGAAGTGGTTTCACGGAACACCAGTGTTCCGCGAAACACGCTTTGAGAACCACTGACATACAGAATGTTCAACAAACGACCCAATGCACTTCCCTAAGGAACCTCTGATGTGGCTGGTTTCCATTCAGATGCACTATCCTTGAAAAGGACCCTCAGTTGTCTTTCAAACAGATAGGACCTTACCCATGTGAACTTGTGGGGGAACAGTTTTTTACTACTTGCCTGCTTTGTGGCAAGTAACACGTCGCATGTCAAGTGTCACTTGCCCTTGCTGCTTGACTGATGTTGACCAGGCTTAAAACGCATATGGGTTGCAGCTTTGGTGTGCAACCGGCTGTAGAAAAACACTGTTCTGTAGATCGATTACCCCTGTATCCATTCAGAGGGACAAGATGGGTACCCGACTGTGCTATAGGCGGCTTGATTCTAGACCAGTGGTGGCGAACCTGTGACCCACCATGCAATTTTCAGTGACCTGAACGAGTTTGCACCTGACAATTTTTTGGTATATTTATCGTCATATTGTGTGTGACCCGTCTTTAAAAAAAGGTTCGCCACCACTGTTTTAGACCAACGACCCTTGATTCGTTTGTTTGTAAAAATTAAATTTGTGTACATTAGGAATTTTGGGAAATATTATAATACTAGCTGTGCCCAACCACGCGTTGCTGTGGCTCAGAAAAGAGAAGTGCACGTTTCTCCATCGTCATCTTACCCTTCTCCAGCCTGTGGCTGGGTCGGGTCTGAGGGATGTGGCGAATTGTTTTGGACACACCACTTCTCGTCTGATCACTGAAGTTAAGCAGCACAACCCCAGCTTGTACTGACATAGGTGGTGACTTGGGAAAACTGGGTACTGCTAATATCCAAAAATCGTCGCATCAGTGTAGTGTCTGTGTAGTCTCTGCATAAGAACTATGCTGTGGATGGGGCTCTAATGACCTTGTAGTTGAGGGGCCCTAAAACACCAACAAACAAACAACCAATAGGGTCTGTGGGTTCCAATCCACCACCCCCGCGTATCTCCAACCAGGCCCCCATCCGCCCTACACACAAGCAATGTCTTTTTGTACCATAAGTTCCCACGTCTGTTTTGGTCTTCTCCTGGAGCTCCCAATCACCTGAAGTCCCAGGATGGACCAAATAAGTTCCTCCCCCTTACTCCCCTAGTTCCTCCCCTTGATCTGTGGATTCTTAACCTCAACTCCAGACTATTCCCCACCAGGTCCCTCACCACCCCGCATGTCTCCATGTACCTCTGCACAACCTGCTCCAACGTCCGTTTTGGCCTTCCCCTACCCCTGGTGCATGTTTTTACCTTTTTACATGCATACCCATAATGGACCTAATGAGCTCCTCCTCCCCTCTACTCATCACATGCTCATACCACCTCAACCTATTCTCCCTCATTTTTCTACAATGCATTAGAATAGAATATGTTGCTTTGACGTTCAATAGATGGCGTTTTACAAATTAGCATGTTTTTACCTTTTTTTTTACCTGTCACAGGTGTGACATCTATATAATCGTTATATAAAAAATTTCAAAATTTCCAAGCAATCGGTCAAGAACTTTCAGAGATTTGCGGTTTTGAACAAACTAATTTACATTTTTATTTATATAGATTATACAGTGCATTTCTTTTCATTTTAACAGAAGGAAAAAAACACAATGTAAAACTAAATACCGTATGCACTGTATCTGTATATAGGGCCGGCGCTATATTTTGCAGGGCCCTTTGCAAACTAATTACGCGGGGCCCCTTAATTCGAATGCGCGGGGCCCTGTGCTGTCGCACTGCACTGTTTGCACACCCATCACGCCGGCCCTGTCTGTATACATTAAACAATTGTATTATTAAAGTGTGCCATAGCCCTCTCATGGATACACCCCTCTGATGGGTACACTTTGGCCGGGTCCCACAAGTGTACCACTGTGTTTCACTATAGTTTTACCAAGGAGTCTCTATGTATAATACCGCATTTACACATTCGCGAATAAGACGAGTCGAGACTTTCGTCGAAATGTTCGCATTCATACTTTGGATGAAGAATGACTGTTCACACATTCGCCGAATGTCTCCTCAGATGGTCATTCTCCAATCACCTCGTTGCTAGCGCCCTTTGACTCGTATTGTCTCGACAGCTAGTCATTCTCAAATCGCCTCAGGTCACTCGCGCCCTTTGACTCGTGTCATACCGCATTTACATATTCGCGAATACGAAGAGGCGAGTGGCGAGGCGAGCATGTTCGACGAATGTGTGAACACTACATTCGTCATTCACCTCGTGGTTCGCCTCGCCATTCGTGGCGCTCGTGTTGAAAGCGGTTTTTTTGACACGAGTCAAAGGGCGCGAGTGACCTGATACCGCATTTACACATTCGCGAATACGACGAGGCGAGTGGCGAGGCGAGCATGTTCGACGAATGTGTGAACACTACATTCGTCATTCACCTCGTGGTTCGCCTCGCCATTCGTGGCGCTCGTGTTGGAAGCGGTTTTTTTCACACGAGTCAAAGGGCGCGAGTGACCTGAGGCGATTTGAGCTATGACTAGCTGTCGAGACAATACGAGTCAAAGGGTGCTAGCGACGAGGTGATTGGAGAATGACCATCTGACGAGATATTCGGCGAATGTGTGAACAGTCATTCCTCATCCAAAGTATGAATGCGAACATTTCGACGAAAGTCTCCCCTCGTCATTCGACTCG